>JAJTTW010000011.1:600000-1014391 GCA_036971245.1 Arthrobotrys sphaeroides | reverse complement strand
CCACTAAAACCTGTGACTGAAGAAGGGGGGGGGAGGGAAGAGGGCATAAGCGGGCATGTAGAAGGGGCCCACGGGGCCACGAAGATGACATCATCACAGAAATGGGGCTATGAGGGGGAAGGGGATACCACCATGCCCGGGTCCGGCACCAGAAAGTTATTAGATATACTATAGTAGGGGGGTAGGAGGGGAGAGATCATAATACAGAAGCTCTTTAGACCTACTACTCACATATGGAGCGTGCAATACCCTTCTACCAGTGCGTGCAGGCGAAGACACAGTCCAATTAGGCACCTACGTATCTACGACCAGAGTAAACAAGAAGCATGGATGGCACGAACCCCCCGGCCCCACCAGACGCAAGGCAGCGCCCGGCGGAACCCAGAGTATCTCATTGCATATTAACGTTACCACCCCCACCGACAATCACCTATCGACATGATAGCACCCCACACCCCCAGAGCATAGATAGAAACATTGAAAAAAACCCCATCGTATCAAAAGAAACCAGAAACGCCCCCCATGATGATAAAAGCGTTGAAAAAAAACAGGAGAAAGAATCAAAAGAAGTAGAAATATTATCAAAGGAAGTCAACACCTCAGTGATAGGTTGATTTGTTGCCGCCGGATCCCTTCTTGCCAACCGGATTCTTGTTCTGGACTCCGCAGTCACAGATGCCGTGGGCCGGGTTGACGGGGCGCCCACAGGCCATGCAGACGGAACGATGGCCCTGGGGTACAAATCAGCCGTTGTACTGGAGTAGAAGGTGGTGAGGGGAGGTACTTACGTGGACATGGGTGGTCTTCTGGTAGTCGACGACACCGCCGGAAGTCTTGGAGTTTGAGGCCTACACCATACAGTCAGCTTCAGCCATAACACCTACCAAATGAAAACTTATACGGAGAAAGAGAAGGATGATGATAAGAACGAAGGATATAACTTACAGTCATTTTTATTGAGATTGAAAGTTTGACGTTACACTTTCGATCGGGGAGCGTGGGGTCACTTGGAAAGCGTGCAGGTAGCTTGAGGAGCGTTCATCAGCAAGGAACGTCACCATTGCACGAACCCCGCGTAACACAAGCAGAAGATCGTGCAACATA
Organism: Arthrobotrys sphaeroides; assembly: GCA_036971245.1. Taxonomy (NCBI): domain Eukaryota; kingdom Fungi; phylum Ascomycota; class Orbiliomycetes; order Orbiliales; family Orbiliaceae; genus Arthrobotrys; species Arthrobotrys sphaeroides. Next base: position 1,013,287 of record JAJTTW010000011.1, on the reverse strand, counting down.
ACACAGGATACCGGAGATACCTACAGATTTCTTCAAAACTCGACGGTAGAGATCAAAAGTTGATGGTTTGCTTGGATAATGATGAGATGGGGGCTTGGATGCGGTGTTTCTGGCTAGCGTTGGTGAAGGGAAGAGGAAAGGGAGCATTTGCTGAGAGCGTCGGCCTTTATATAGTCGCGGCTTTTGTATGAGAGACTGATATACTATGTTGAAACTAGATTTACGAAACATCTACGATATCGAATTACTTCTAAATTGTTTCATTCGAAAGGCCGGAAGTATGGCTTTCTATTCGTCTAGGCTTATATCGATCTGATGATTATATCTCCTCGAAGATGCAGTCAAACGCCACAACTCGAATCGTGGGAGGAAATCACTTCGCTGTGACAACACCGAGATAATCCTGTGCTGCTCGTTGTTTCGTTCATCTTGAGGAATTGCCTGGTTATGAGACTGCGTCTTCAGCTTCTTGGTACGCTGCTAGGTTACTCTGTCGATCATCGGTATCATCCGCCATTGCGATACCCGTGTACTTATATATAGGTGAGCCTAATGAATCGTCTGTTTTCCGATGCACTCATTGACGTTATATTATTCTGTAGGATGCTTGGACGCTCCATTCATCCTCGATTTAGGTATTTATCGCCACATCCGTCCTAGAGGACATGCGCCATCTTGAGAGGTATCCAAAACCACTACGAAAAAACGATCCAGTAGCGAGCATGATACTAAGCTGTTGAAGCATTTTAGGTCCCTCGTTTCCCGACATACCGAAAACGCCGCCGACTTGTGTCACACTACGACCTGTGGGAACATCTATATCACGATTCGAATCCCCGCCCTCCGACATAGTTCCGACACAAGTACCTAGGATACCGCCGTACCACTTTACGAGACTGCGTACCACTCTTACTCTGGAGATATATGTTACCAAGTCTTGCCTCTGTATAAAACAGGGCCCTAGGACGTATTAAACCTTACGGCACTATACTTTGGGCGGATAGGAACGGTCCAGGGCCGCGATTAGACTCTGCCAGCGTATATTCTGGTGGACTCTTGGCTGCAGCTTCGCAACGCCAGCATAGGGAGATAACTCTCCCGAAAATGGAACCGTATAATTTCTACCTCCCAGGTCGCTGGATAGATATATGTATTTATGTCCAAGTTTACATGGGACTGCGATCGTGGGGCGAACCCTACGTCCTGATATTCATCGATCTCGAGTAATCCAAGCCGATGTTGTTCGACTACTAGCACTGTATTTTGACCGGAGAAAGGGCTTGATATATATAACAGCCGATTAGATACTTCGGCTGTAGAAAGCAATATATGGTGGTACGGGACTGATGTAGGATGCTTTGATGGAGGCTAGAGAGGCCTAGCCAGTAATCACCTACTACACGTATTTTATTTCCTTAATTAATTTCCAGATTCTTCTAGCACACGCTGTTCTCGTCATGATAGTGATAGTACATCCATCAGTTAACAACCTTGTCCAACCAGCTAGCCCCCTTCAGAAACAACTTGAACCCTCCCCAGGCCGCCATCGCAGAACCGGCAATAGCCAATCCCGCGCAGAAGACCCCGAGTCCGACCTGCGTCATCAACCACGGCAAAACCATCTCCTTCGCACACAGACTCTTAATTGCAAAGCTCTCGATATCTCCATCATACGTAACTCCCTTAATATCACTCAAAATCTCATCAATATCCTTAAGCATCTCCACCATGCTATCATAGATTCCGCACCGTCCGCATCTTCCTCCCAGAGACTTTCTCAATTGAACCTCAGCGTTTTGAAGCAAGAGGCGGAGTTCGAGGATGCTACCGTCGTATTGGACTTTTTGTTTCTTCCAGTGGATGATATCGTTGTTTTTGAGGAGGATGATGAGTTGTTTGGCGACTGCGGCGCAGTCTTCGAGTGGAGAGCAGGTGCACCAGACTCGTTTGTTGGTTTTGAGGTGGACGATGTAGCGGTACCAGGTATCCATTCTTTCAATGATCGCGTTTTTCAATCTCCTTCTCTCGGCTACCATGTGGTCTATATCAATTCATTAGCACTATCTCAGAAATTTCGTCTCAGCCGAGATATTTGCGGATTTACGGACCCATAACTTGAATCGGCGCCCACCCTTGCCAGAATATGATTTCTTCTCCATCTGGTCCTTTCCTTCCTTTAAATCCCTTCAACATCCCACTCTTCCAACCAGAAAACTCGACGGTAACTCTGGCGGATATCCTCGCATACCCTTCTTTATCTTCAAAGACTTCACCAACGATAAGCCACGGCTCGAAACCATCTTCCATCCTCCTATGACGCCAGTACTCGAAGTACATTTTGAACCAAGGCGCAAGATCGATATACAACGACTTCAACGAAGCCGCGATTCCCCAAAAGGTTTTGAAGTCGACCTCTAGAGCATCAGGTAACGCGTCCCGATTGAGGTTTAGAACCTTGAGGATGATAACGAGGGAGTCTCGGTGCCACCAGGTTAGTTGCATGTAGTAGTATCTCTTCCCGTGGACCAAAACCTGTTGTTTTTGCATCATGCATTTGATCCATTCGGCTTGCATGATGAGGGACTGGCTGATGATTTGGTCGTTTATTAGGAAATACTTTTCGGAACCTGGTTGGTGGGGGAGTAAGATGGCGAGGCAGATTCTTGCGGTCTCGGGTGGGGTGAGGGCTGTTGGTTCGGTATGGAGGGTCTTTACGACGATTTCGGTGGGGATGGTGAGCTCTGAGTCGAGGGGGGAATTACAGAGCCGTGGGATTGGGAATGGGAGCGGGTATAGCTCGCGGGTGATGTGTCGGTCGATATCTTGGAGGTTTATGGCCATTGTTAATTGGTTTTTGGGATGGAAGTATTTTATTTTGATGGAGTGATGGATTCAGATGGGTTTGATGCTTGAGATGATTGAGGTTGATGTCGGAGAAGGGAATATTTTTGAGGGGAATGGATTTATCGAGATGCTGTTGCAGCTAAATACCACAAACTAACCTCGCGCTACCACATCGTGATCCGTGGCACGAATCTACAGCGCGGCTTCAATTTGTCTTGCACTCCACCTTATGATCTTCTCTCACACGAAGTTGCATCATCCTGTACCACCGCAAATTACAACATTTGAGATATCAAACGGAACACCGAAAACACAGAGCTTTCCAAACAATCAAACCGTCCATCGTCAGGTCGTATTCAATTAGACCTGGTGAGGATCTGCTACGTCCTCGGTGTATGCAAGTCAAACTAACGATACGACGATAGAACACCCAAAACAGTCACAATGTGCTGGAATCTCTGGACCTTCACCGAAGTACCAACCCCCACTCACGAATTCTCTCTCCACCAAAAACTAACCAATCCAATTTTACAACCAGTGCAACCACCGCCAGGCAGAACTCACAAAATGCGGTCGCCGCACCTACCTCTGCCGCACCCTCAACCGCGACGAGAAAGTAACCGATAAGCTCTGTTACAACTGCACCGTCCGCAAGAACTCCGAGATGACGGAGAAGAAGCACAAACAGGAGGTCACGAAGGCTGAGGAGTTGTACTGGTACGTCAAGGGTATCGGGGGAGCTGTCGGGATGAGGAGCGGGGATTATTGGAGGCTCTGATGGAACTGTCTTTGGGGTGCTGGTATCTTCCATGGTCTTGTGGATTGCGGGGGGGGATTGGTGTTGGATGGGCTGAGCTCATGAGAGAGTGGTGGATGGTGGTGGAAAGCGGGAGATGCGGCTGTGTGTTAGATCTGAGCTCTAGAAACTATTTAATTGGGGACTGAATCCTCCTTCCTCCTAATCCTTTTCGCTTCACTCCTCCACCTCTCCACAACCTTCGTATACTACAACGATTTATACTTCGAGCGCATTCTCATGAAAGCGATCGAGACAAACAAGTTATCGCAACAACATCCAAACCGTATACAACATACTTGCAACGGATTTGCCATCATGTCCACGAAGATTCGCATATATTTACTCCCGCTGAAGACGGTCATCTATTACCGGGCCATGGGGGACTTCCAACGCAAAAGGAAGCTACCCGTCTACCCCAACAGAACTTCGAACTTACGGAATCCTGAAGGAGTGCTCATGTCCTGGAGAAAGAAAACACCCAAGCATATTCAAGAGGACCACAGATCCAGAATCACATGGTGGTCCCCACTATATATACAAGAGCACTGGCTGCACAGAAAAGATGTTCTCTACCTCACCGCCAACTTCGGATGGCACCGCCGTATGTTCTCTGCCCGAGAGAACTTAGAGAAACTTGGCGAACTCTTTCTATATACCCAGCCGACGGCCAAGACAAATGGCTACAAGACTGCTCGTTACGGCAGTACATCTAGGTAGCATGATCTGCCTAAGGATGCAGTCACTCTGGATCTGGACACCAACCAGGGAGCTCAAAGCTACAAAGGCTATAAAAAGCTACGAATGCCCGAAGATGAGAAGGGCCATCTAGCTTATAGAGCACAAAACATGTTCTCCTTGCTACTAATTAGCTTATGGGACGAGGTTCCCCCTAACTATAATCTGCTTCTTCGGCCCTTCCACGCCAAGGTACTGGTATTTGGCGAGTGGCTGCGGTAGCCGATATTGCGATGGACCCATTCCTGGATTTCGACTGATGTCGACTAAATCCGGAATTTGCACATCTTATATATACGGAAAGCAGAATGTCGATTCATCGCATAAAATGGTTTCCGATACTAAACCTCGGGAGCTTTGCAACAAATTAAGAGGGGAGTTAGATGATCGTCGAACCGAGAACGGCAGCGTCGAATAACCTGTGCTGCAAATGGGGGCTCATGGTATATATATATATATACTAAACGAAGGACCGACAATACCTATGAGGAACCACATATACACATTTACGACACGGTCCTCAAATACTAGCTGAGCCGCATGCCAGCAGCTGTCCAGATCGGTCGGGAGGAAATACCGATGGACCATATCGTTGAGCATCGCGCTCACGAGCCTGGCCATGTGAGCATCGACTTTAGCGGAACGGCACGGTCCACTCTATGTTGAGAATACCTGAACGATTGTATCGTCATGCTTTGTTGCACCATCATCATGGGAAGGAGATGTTATATCGTGGTCCGTGCAGTTCGCATTACTACAACATCGAAAGCTTGGTCGAGCTTCCCATGGTAAGGTTAACGTTCAGGCTACTTTTCTGATGGGGTGCACCGGGATATTTGAGGTTCCCACGGTTCTGGTATAACACGCTTGGTTTTTGCTGCGGCGGCATTTTCACGAGACTTGGGAGGTTCCTGGCTGCTTGAAGGCTGGAACCGTGAGATGACTACCAAAGAGTATAGCTTGACTGAGTCGGCCGCGGCATGGTCAAGCGCGACGGCTACCGGAGATATGGAAACGACGCAACGGCTCACAGAGGAGCCCTCAACCTACAGAGTTATCCGGGGATCACGAAAGTAGATGTGGCAGTTAACGACGAAGAGGTCGACAAAGCTAGGGTCTGAATGGAGAATGCAGACTTAATAACGAGAGGAGACGTCAAACGAGCATTGGAGGGGGCCTCAGAAAAACCCCAAACATCCGATACGACCCCCCTCCAGTTCCACCGCCAAAGATATATAACCTACACGACACGAAAAAAGCCTTCGGATGAAGATACTGCCTTTGTCGACACCCGGGAAGGCTCCAACCCCGCGAAACCGCCTGTGCCATGACATTGTGGTCGGTCAACTATCTTACCGCCAGTATTGCCCGCCAGCACGAATCGGGTTTTTATGGGGCCCAGTCTCGAAGTATATATCCCTTGCCAAGGGTGGATGGATGGCCGGCAGTTCGTTCAGATGGGGAAGATCTCGGAGGTTAAGAGTCCCTTCATTCACTGCTCCACGACCCTCCGCGATTCGAGTTTTACCTCCTACGCATCAATCGCCAATATGCCTCCAACGATTCGTTGTCTTCGACTCGAAGAAGGCTACATATCTACAACGTCGATTGTCCTAGGACCACAGCATGCAGAGCTCGCATCATACGATTGTGGTAGCGAGGGACATATATCGCCTAGGACATGGAGCACCAAAAGGAATTAAAACCTGAGACGCGCTAGCTTTGAGGGGACAATGGGGAACTCTGTACCCCGTGGATCCAAAATATATGTTCGGATGATCATGATGACAGGAATCGAGGAGAGGAACCTCGATTACCTGAAATCATGATAGAACGACAATACGAACGAAAAAATATGATGCAATATTTTTCGCGAGAGAAACGGTTCGGTGATGGCATACCGGGGTTGTGACGGCTCCGAAACCACCCATGGGTTTTAAACGGAAGACACGAAGGAACCGATCTACTGAAAGCAGTATCACGGCAGGACCCGCAACTATACCGTTTATACTAAGCAATGAATAGCGGAAAACGAGTTAAACTGGTCAACCAGGTACACCGAAATACCCAACACCTTTCAAATCCACAAGAACGGATTTTTTTAGTCATTTCCGAATATTTGAGGCGGTTACCCAAGATGGTTTTCCAAATCAATAACGTGTTTTTCATGACGCTTGTAGAAGCTAAGACCGTCATGGCCATCCACGGGCACATTTTTCGATTCCTGATCGTACAATACATCGACGGATGAAGCGGCTGCAGCGAGCGCTGAGATGCTCTCCGAAAAGCTCAAGCGATTTTAGCTTCAATTCTGCTATTTCGACGCGAGACAGATGTTCGCGAATCCCGAATCTTCGGAGCCGCCGTTGATTGCAGACTAAAGCGAATCTCAAGTGATCCGTACGTGGTTCTTGAAAGTATGGGACGACGCTTAGTGATGCGTTGACGACGAACAAAGTCTCGAGAAGAGAGATGATTGGGAAGAGACGAGGTGTATACAATACAGAGGATTGCGGTAAAAGGAGACAACAGAGAAAATGATGAAGCCAACGACAACGAAAGTCACAGTCGTGACATGTCTCCGGAATACGAACAGAAAGAAGGGGATTATGGAGAATCCCACAGACATGACGACTGTCAAACAGATGTCAGCAAAGTCGACACACGTTGCAATGCAGGAATGCGACCGGATACATATATATATTTTCATACATCATGGGGTGCGCAGGTGAAAGACCCTAACAACTCGATAACGTTGGCACAGATGAGGTAATATGGTAGCCATCCATAATTACAAGGCCCAAGATAAGATATATTTTTTCGAAGCGCCACAATTGCTGCTCAGTCCCAAGGACTCGGTCGCGCCGCTGAGCACGCCACCAAGCGGCTCAATGCGTCTGACGAACCTAGCGAAAGGTTATCGGACCTGGCAAATAACCCACCCCCTTCAACAAAAAAACAAAGAGGCCGTTATGGCATTTAACTTTGGTTATAGCTTCAGATCTATAGCTCCCACAGATATACCCGTGCTACCAGAATGCAAGCAGCATACGAATCACTTGGAGATGTTCGTTCACCCAGAATTTCCAGCTCCACCAGGCCCCTCCTCTACTATCGTTAGGCTAAGGAGAGATATGATGTGCTGCTCCGTGTTATATCTGTCCGATGTTCTTTCTGGAAGGTTATGGAATTAGCATGGACACTACGTCATACACTTTATAACGTTATTGACGCTGCACGAACGAGATGTGCATGATTTGCGAACACTATCAGAGTCACTGCTTACGCCCCGATATTCCGGCTCGTCTAAGAGGCCGATCATCGCTTTCCGGGTGGTATTTCGGGACTTTGAACATTCAGACGACTCTATGACGAATATCTTACCGGGAAATTTATATCTTCTGCATCCGAAATAGGATTCGATGTAGATTTAACGGAAAAGTTCGAACTATCAAAAGAACAAAAGGCGGAATTGGACGACCTGATCCAAGCGCTACCAGCCGCCCTCGGTCACTTCTAGAAGGATAGGCCCTTATAAGTCTTTGATATCTATCGCGATATCGGCAAATCCTCAAAATATGTTTTGTACGGAACCGCGGCCTCCGATCTGGAACTAATATCGAAAACCCGTATTATTGCACCGAAATTGTGATGTCGAGTCCGCAGAGAGAGAGCGGCAGAACCTCCAATGATGAATTGAGGTGTGAGTGAACACCCAATCCGGAATCAACGTTCCGCAGAGCTAACGGACTCATAGACGCCGAGGAAACCTCAATTACCATCCAAGAAGTCCAGAATTGTCGCTGGAGCTCGAAGTATTCGACATGCATGACGCTTCCGACAGTCCAATATCAGCCAATCGAATGGTCGAATACTCGAAGCACCTTTTGGGTGACCTCGAAAAGTTCAATGGCAGTAACTGGCGTACTTGGAAGATCGATATGCTAGATCTAATCTAGGCTGAAGATGGGACGTCGTATACGGACCACTACTTCGGTGCGCTACCGTTTCGCGGCTGGCATTAAGAGATTCAGAGATAACAGAGTACTGTATATGCATATATGTCACATCTTCAGCGCCGTCAACAACAAGCAGATTGACAAACGTACCGGTCCGTTGAAACTCTGGTGTACCATGGGCTAAAATTTGTTGCAAAGAGTGGGCCTGACATTCTACAGCGCCAACAATATGGAGGCCCGAGAATTGGCCACGGCGATTGAGTGTGGCCTATACTGGCTCGGTCGATATCGGTATATTGCATGAAATCGCTGGCTGGCTCTGTGGAATTGATGTATGGTGGTGGTGTCTTTGGAGAACTACACATGGATTGTACGACACGAGGAGGATTATTATCATGACAGTCAGGTGATCATGTGAGATCAAATTGGTTCTCATGTCGCTTCCCAGGGCATGCCGTTCCCAGGGAATGTCGTATTCCAGGGCATTTTCGCACAGGGCCCAGTCCGCCCGGGTTCCCCCCCCTTAGTAGGAGCCTGTATCCCTCCGGAAATGGCTATGATAGCGGTTGTGAGTTTCCGCGTTATGAAGAAAACTATAACGAGTGCGGACTACCACTTCACGTCCTGCCCGAACGGGGTTACAATGGCGGCGCCATTTTGACCAGAGGTCAACCCTTTGACACACGGGACAAGTGCGGTCGAGAAATCACTAAGTTAGCTAAGAAAATGAAGAAACACGATTTCACTCTTACGAATGGGCCGGAGAACTCAATTTACGCCGTTCCTTCAGTTTAAAGCAGAACTTAGCGGAACCGTCCCCACCCGACCGTTGATTTTATATATATTCTGCGAGGGGAGGTTGTGGGCTGTTCCCGAATTTCATGGTTATAGCTGTCTTGGGCAGTTAGGCTAGTCAGACGAGGCGACACCGTGTTGAGCGTGACACCCTATGATTCACATCATTTGATGCAGATGTCTTCGCTAGATCTATCGAGAGTTGCGATAGGTCGAGTTATACCATCGGCTCACAGCCGGAGACTAATTTTCCGCGTACCCGATTGGACTGACCTCAGCCCCGCCTCGAGAAGCATGTGCGGCCCCTTATATCATGTACAATATTAGTCTTGTGTTCAATATCTAGTTCCGTCACTGGGTTTGCGCTATATACCGACGAACTATTGGCGGTTAGCTGTAGACAGCCTTGAAACGGAGTATTGAGTTTGAATATGTTTTGGGGCTGCAGGCTGTTGATTGACTGAAAAGGTTGATGAACAGAGTCGAACCCTGGAGATCTTTCAAGCTCCTTTGATCAGCACTTTGAGACTGTCAATATAACTTTATTATAACATAATATTATTCTATTATATCGAGATCGGGAAGGCGATAAAGCCATATAACGTTTAAACGCAACATCTCTCTCGTAAACGAGCGTCGGCCTCGACAACTTCATGACCTTCCATATCATCGTTGCAGTGTTACGTATACCGGTAACGGCAGCGTTGATATTTTGGCGCACCAAAACCTAAATTATCCTCATCCTGAGCGCTGCGACGATGTGCTTTAGCAGTCAAAATCACAAGGTATCTATCCGTGCCGAATTCCCTCAGCCCCCATATACCGGCCGTCCTTCTGATAAGTTCGACATATATATCATATAGCTATGCACCCACAAACAAATACTCTCTACTTCAACTTCCCAAGAAATCCAACTCTGCACTTGTCCTATTCTTCGAAGCTGTTCCGATCTACCAGGTTTATGTCCTCCTTGCGTACGATACCGCAGCGACGCAGGGTTTTACAGGAAGAAGTGGGAAGTCGCGGTACGGGAGATAGAGGAAGAGTATCATCGTGTGATGGAGTGGATTTCAACATCCCAGAATGAGTGGTGTCCCGGAGGTGGGGGGCTCGAGTGGGCACGTATTTAAACGACTTCCGTAGCTTTTGGCGGTGAACACGCTAACGGTTGTATAGGATGTTGAATTGAATATAGGAAGAGATCTTCCCTGTTCTGAGGGAGGGGAGGCTCATAAGGGGTATAGCCGGGTTACGTTGGACAAAGATGGTTTGGAGGGACTATACAGAGCTGAGGACGGACCCAGGATTCTGTGGGGTTGCGAGGAAAATGAGGGTCAGGAAGATGAAGAACCAGAGAAGGAAGATGGAGGATATTACGAGAAGGAACAGGGAGGAGATAGGGTCCGTGAAGTGGAGGAGGAAGGGGACGGATTAACTATATTGGGTGAAGAGGATAGAGAGCTAAAGGAAAGATTAGGGGAGTACTTGCGCACGCCGTAGGATCGTGAAAGATGTTGCTTTCAGGGTTTCGAATTTAAATAGTGCCAATACCCGTGGTTCTGATGGACCCGTCTAAATGGAATCAATATAGATCGTTCAGGTGCACACTTGTACTCACGTGCCATAGTTGACAGTCTCTGTCACGCTTCTATCTAGTTTTTGACTGCGGAACACGGGTAATCATTCATTCTGACGATTTGAGGCTCACAGTTGGGGGTTCGGCTCACAATGTTCGCGGGGGCAGAGCGAGCTCTGTGTCAACCAGACGGATTTACTTTAACCTTTAGCCTTTCCTTTATGAAGACCCAGGATGACTCGGTTTCTGCGATATCGACCTTGCGAAATAGTTCCGTCTCTTCCTCACTCAATGGCGTCTTCCTGGTGAAATATCTGAGAATCGGATTGGCCATGGCCATATTGGTCGTCCCAATAATCGGTGCGAAGTATCTATATAAGGTACCCTCCAGCTTAATGGCCAGCTTCCACGGCCCTCTCGTTAAGGGCCAAACAGTCCCGATCAACCTCTCATAATCTTGCAGCACCCTGTCGGAGCTTTCAAAGCCGTCAGGGTCATAAATATCCGTGGAATTGATGGTGATATGAACTCTTGTATGATCCCCAGCGTTTGTGAGGATACCATTTAACCGGTGTAGAAATGGCATCAAGAGCTTCCTCTCTCTAATCTTTTGCTTATCGGTTTGTCCATACAGCTTGGGCCGGACATCTGTCACGTCCAGTCTAATGTTCTGAATAAGGTGAAAGTACCTGGAGCCTGGTAATGGATAAACTTCACTTCGGCATACAGGATTGGCGTTCTCGCATTCGTCGCAGCGGCAACGGGTATGTGGGCGCCGAAAATAATGGACCAAACTCCACGTCGGTGCCAAAGGACCTCGCCTAGGGCCTCGCCATGGAAGGAGGTTTCGAAGATCCGGGTACTCGGAGTCGTGATAGCGCCCAACGACCCTGCAGACCCAATATCCTCTTAGCATCACAGCTTCCCGCTTACTCTTGTCGTTGAAGAAACTAACGTAGAAAGACGGGATAGGGCTTACGCTTCAGCCGGAACCAAGTATCCCAAGCTCTCCCAAGGCGCATCCCAAAATATCTGTACGTACGGACTCGGTCCCTTATGAGCATTGATGCTGATTTGTATCATGAAGATGTTGTGACGATAAAATATTTCCGTTGCTTCATCGTGTATTTGTCTGTTTACTCGGAAGATATCAAGATCTTGCCTGCGTTCGTAGCTCGCCATGAATACCTCGTGCTTCTCCGACGTGGATATCGATCGGGGTGGCAGAGGCGGAGGCAGAACGAGGAGGTGCTGGTAGATTTCATCGCGGAGTTCGCGGGGAAGTCGGAGGAATGCGGGGGTACGTGGTTGGCTTCCATGGCTGTGCCGGTGGTCAGGCTGTTGTTCACTCTGGCTCTCGCCCTCGTGGCTGAGACCCCCCTCACTCTGAGCCTCAGATTCGAGGGATATGCTTTTGTAAAGAGGCCCCAGAGCGCTTGATTCCCGCGTTCCCGCCATTGAATGGCTCTCTTCTAAGTTTGAGCTGGGTTGATGGCGGTTACAATGCAATGGAACGATTGAGATGCAATCGATTGTTGTCGGACTTGGATGACTCTTTATCCCAGCCTCGAGCTAACTTGATCCGGTATCGACTAGTCCTAAAGTAGAACATTTAATCGACAGCGTCCAATGAGAAGTAGTCTTGGCGTTAGCACCCGCCAAGTTTGGATTCTCGAATTCTCGACCAGCAGCTACGGTGCACGTCAAGTTGACTATAAAATATTTCCAAAAGATCACTGACCATGAGGGTTTGGTTAACCATTTTAAATTGGAATCAGTGAGCCAGAATTAATCCAAGTACGCAGATGGCTTACGAGATAACAAGGCTGGGTGGTCACGAAGCAAACTGATAACATAAATTGATATTCCTCTGCTATTAGGTACAAAGGTACAGTTAGGGCCTTTGACATTGTTCAGAGACCAAGTAGAGTTAAGATTCGCTTTAGTGCACCTTCTAGCGTTCCTAATTCGTGCAGTCCACCCATTTAGTGTGATCTTCATACTGTAACTTTTATCGTAAACCGGTCGCCAAACTTCTAGCTAATTTAGGTCTTGAAACCCGTTATTATAAATGTTCGCCTGAAATGCAATGTCCAGTGGTTAACTGATCTCCTACCCTGTCAAGGGTACGATTTCACCAGGTTTTCGTCGTCGACTTGAAAGTAATTTTTCCCAGCATTCCTTTCATCTTACTTGATATACCTTGGCGCTCTTCGAAACCCGTTCTTATAAATTTCATCTGTTTTCTGAAATGTAGGGTCCAATGGTTGACTGGCCTTATACGGGTTCAAATGTACCACTCCCTGAGATTTTCGTCGTGGACTTGATAGTAATTTTTCAGCGCCCCGTTTCTTATTTGATATATAGTCGTCAAGAATTCGAAAAAGTCGTCCATGGATATTTTTTCCCATTGCATCGACGTGCAACTTGGTATAGAGGTACGAATGAGGATCTCCCATATGTCCTTTCTCTTTCATCTCCGGTGAATATGATGGTAACCCTTATAGCTTCTCGCGAGTGTCGGCAGAATCCCAGAAAGGCTCCTCACATTTAGATTTGTGGATAGGCTCGCGACGCAATTCTTCGCATGAGCTATTTCGAATTCGAGCTATCGAGTGTAGCGGATATCTATAGACCGCCATCATGTCGAGGCCGGCAAGTATCAGGCGATCCCGTGAAGCTTATTGACGGTTGTCGAATTGATTTTTGATGCAAGTCACTCTCATTTCGGCTCCCGCCGGTATAATTCTGTGGTGCGTATGCAGCCATCCCCACGAGAGAGATCCATGCGAGGTCAGCTGGGTGACAACAATCGTGGGTGAAATAGAGGTAGGGCTGATAGATCAGGCTGGCGCAATCTTATCGAGTCAGATCATCGAATATACGCAGGTTCCAGTGTCCTCCCGCTTATCCGGTGGCGACACCAACGCAGAAACGTGCACCAATGTCGACACCCTAGTCTGACAAGCTGAAGTTTCGGAGCGATCTTGCCTTATTTCAATCATCTGATATCATCGTTGTTGATTCCATATTTTGTACTGTACCGCTAGCTTAATTACGGCAGAGTATATTCCAAAACGTCTTTATGAGGTCGTCCTCCTCCTACCTTGTCGGTCCGTTTTAGTTCTGAATACTTTTTTGTTTGTAAGGTAATGCGTGTGGGTTTGGCTGATGACTGTTCGGCTCTGCGTCCGGCTAGTTGCGATTCTTCTGACGTGTGCTGGAAATCGGCAAGGTCTTAAAGGAAGCAAGAGGCACGGAGGGACCAGTGGTCTATCGGCCCGCCTTTAAACGGACGCGTTATGGACGATCCATTTGAAGTCCGGAAGCATAGACTCGTATCGCTCTGTGTCCTTCAATTACGCCGTTTTTGCCAGGAGACCTTCACCAGCGCGTGTTTGGTGCTGGGTGGGTCATTCATTCATTGTATTGAATCAGCTTCCCCGTGCTCATGTGTCCGGCAGGGCTGTACCAATGATTTACGGATGTCCTCCGTCAGCCCATTTTTGGGACGAAGTTGCATATGGGCATTTGCGCTTCTCGGTGTATTAATCTACCGATAGCGGGACCTCTCTCCAGTCGATACGTGGCGACCGATCTGTGCGGAATAAGGAAATGGTAATCGCCATATAATAAGTTTAATTTTTAGGACCAAAAGTGAAAAAGCCTTCGCTACCGTTTAACGTTTTGGTGCTAGCCCACGTTGCCATATAAGCAATTGCTCTCCTCAGATTATCATCGGGCAAGCTAGTATCTGCCTTTGATGAGAATGATCCTTTGTCTGCCTTTCGTTGAAGCGTTGATAGGCAAATAATTTGGTACCGAAGCTTAGGAGACGGGTTATGATATGCGATATGGCTACAATGCCATGTTTCAGAAAGTATTCTCCGCCTCCGATGCTGCCAGGTTAGTCCGGGCCGAACAGGCGTTTTTGCCTTTTACTGACAGTCGTACGTTCGAATCAGCAGAATATTTTTGGGGTGTTTTCCGAATCTCGGCCCGTTCAGCTTTGATTCGAAGTCGCAGCTATTTCGTAATCTCTACAAATTGGAAATCATAGCGATGCATGCGGTTCCAGAAATATTCTTTGTGCTGAATTCGCACAGGTGTCGGATCATGGACCGAAATTTTTCAGCCTCTGTCGAGATACCCTCTTCTTTGACAGACCCATTGAAAATTTGGTTGAGCGAAGGACTGTCTCCTGCAGATGTCTCAGTTCTTGCCCCAGTCTCCCTCCACCCTGTAGTTGTCGATATATTTAGTTTGTAGAGTATACCATTTAGTATCGCATAGAGGTGCGGAAGGAACATTTCGTATATCCATTCTTCGAGCAAGGAAGAAACTCTTCCAAATCGATGACCCGCCGCACGCCCACAATAATATACACAGCCTGCAATTCTGGTTGCATGCGGGCTAATATTCTGCGCGTGATATCTTTGAACATTCGATGTTGGTCGAGTTTGCCGATAAGTATTTCGCCCAAATCGTGTTTATGATATTTGTGATGATATTTGCCTGGCGACTAGTAACCGGCGCCTTGGGGTCTCACCTTGCATTCTCCCCTTACGGTGGATTCGGCGAGGTATATATGTTTCTTCCTAGTATCCTAGTAGCGATCCCTTCCGCGGTCTCCTATCAGAAATATGCTTTGCTCCAGATTGCAACCGCACCAATGGGCAACCTGGACAGGTAGTAGGCGTTTAGAAGATATACCAGCTAGTACTCCCTGGTCGGAACCTCTTCCTCCCTTTTCGCACTCTCTCGTGGTTTGCCCCGATTGATTCGATAATTTTCGTAAATTGACATGAGCCTCGTGTCTTATTGATAAAACTCCAATGGTTCACTCTGCTCGGTCGAGCCGATAATAGCAACGAGACCAGCCTTGCCGGACTATTTCAGCGCTCCCTGCAAACTATTTTTGTCCGCTCTACCCCAGGGACTGCGTGGGGGCAGTATCATTGGCGGTTTCCCCCTCATCGTCGTCTGGGTAATCTGTACGCGGACGTCTTCAGCTCAGGGGGCCTGAATGGGTGTACACTATATGGGTACCCTCTATTTTAAGGTCTCTGACTACTCCGGACGTAAATTGGGGCTTCTTGCGAAAAAATAGGTTAGGTTCGAATCCGCCCCGGACTATGGCTCGGCTCCGATCCACACATACATATGTTTCTATGTGGGACATTGTTGACAGTTGAAGGGAGCCTCTATATAGTAGGTCGACGGTGGTCCGCGTTGTCCCCCAGAAAATCAACGTCGCACAGACGCCGTCCTAACGGGTCATCCTGTTGGAATTGCGGGTTCTGTTTGAAATTTATCACCCCCCACAGCGTCTATAAGAATTCGCTTTGTGGATTGTTTGGCTCGTTCTTTCCGCATATGGACCGTTTTGAGGTGATGTAGCATTCTGTGAAGCACTCCTCGAACACTCCCCGGGGCTATTGCCCGGTGGGGTGCTATTTCTATAACTTCCGTTGCGTTTTCTATCAGCTGATCAGGCCGGACCCCGACGATGAAATTGACATCGTCCGTTTGCCGGTCTGTCAGTGACGTCGACCCGCTGTTTTTAGGCCGCCGTTCGAAGTCGACACCTTCGGAAATCATGTCTGGGAATGAGTCTAGTTTTGATATAGTTCCTCAATGTCCCAACTTCAGTCCGGCGGACGGGAATATATAATTATTGGGGGTCTTTGTGTATGTGGCATACATCACATTATTCCCCAGGCGTGATGGTAATGGGTTCGTCGTTTTTATATTTCCGAGGCCTGGGTACCCGGAGGTTTAGTCTTGGCACGCCCATGCCAGTTATTTTTTTGTGAATAATTGATTAATGTGATTCCAAAACCGAGGGCCAACCGGCCGTAGTATCGTAGGTCTGCATTGACCCCAGGAGGCACGGGATGCTCTCTATGAAATCCTGTAGAGAGACGAGTAATACTCCAAGTTCAGGCAGGGCTAGAACGTGGTATTGACGAAGTCTTCAAGTCTTCAAGTCGCGATCGAAGCGTTAGTTCGTCGTAGATAGGCCGCGTTTGTTCCCGTTCTCCTTTCTAGGATTATATTTTCTGTATATTTTGTTGAGGATTCACACATAGATGCGTGCACCAGGATCTGTATCTTTGTAGAAAACCCTCACTACCACATAAGTTTTCGGTCGTCTTGGGAGATAGTAATGTTTGATGCTCTCGTCCTTAGTGTGATATGGTACGGACACGAAATGGCAGGTTTTTAGTGTAATCTTCCTCCCTTCTATTCCCGTTGGGTTGCCTCGCTCGTATTTTATTACTGTGATTGTTTCCCGCCAGCCTGCGCACTAGAACGGTGATTCGGACACGTGCGATAGCTTTCTGTACCCCGAGTTCATATTCATCTGTCCCCGTTATCGGCCGTGTTTTTCCGATATTCTTTTTGTAGGTTTTTGTAATGATGAAACTTTATTTTGTTTTGATATCAATGAGTCCCTGAGTAGCTTCGGGATGAGCCTATAAGCCAAAGTTTTGGTCTTATAGGGCATCCCAGGGATTTTTGAGTGTCGGTATTTTCTGGTAAGAAAGATTTGAGAGCGGGGTAAGAATCTCATAGTCCAGGAGTTCCGCCGTATCTCTAAATTGTTCGCATTTAGAGCCAGGGCAGCATCTTTATCCGCTTTCCGGTCTCAGGCCGAAGCGCGGAATTCGGGTCCATTTCTGCCTCCGAGCCACACGTACACGTGACGACGGATGTATCCATGTTGCTCTGGAGGCCGCAATAAAGCGAAACAATTTCTAGTGTGTGTAGCAGTGTCGCCAGGAAGTTGACGTAGATGGTTAGAATCGCCTGGCGAAAGGATCATAATTCCATTGGCGGCTTACGGCGGTTCGAGCTTGTGACGTTTTCGGTGTACGCGACCGATGGGCGCGATTGTGTCCACATCGATCATGGCTGGTTGGAATGGGTTGTTCTTGCTAACGCGGTGACACCCGGTTGTACATTTTATTCGATCAAGTTCAACTCTTCAAATTCCAAGTTTCTGGTGTTTCTGGTTTGCTCCTCGGTGGGTAATTATATTAGGTTCTCGTCTTAACCCGTACGTTCATATCCGATAAGACAACGGATCATGGTGCATATAATCTCCGTATCAGCGCCTGGACTCGAGGCGACATATAACCCGCTTGTTGGATCTGGATGTTGCATGTGCGCCGGTATGGTTTTATTTCGTGTATGATGGGACTTCGTGATCTGGTAATAGTGCTTTGTCACACATGAGCCGATGATTGGAATTCGGTAATTGTTTTGTGACGATATAATAATGGTTTCGCCCATCAGGAAGGTATGGCGCAGGATGTCGCCTTATTCTACCGTTTCGCAGGTAAGGGTACCATCGAAGTCATGTTAACAGCCGGACATGTATTACCCGGTGAACCTGGAATATCAATCTGCTCGAATATTAGGGCAGCACGCCACCCCGACGCCAAGCCTTGGAATCTATTTAGAATCGTTGTGTTTCCGCCCAGTTCCCGAGTGTTAAGAGTCTGACGTGATGTGGAACTAGCATATTCCGAACCCTTGGCTCGCTGAATTATGTAGTTTGGGGGGAAGTGTTTATAAACTGGGTATGGCGTTTGATCAGGTAATCAGTGCCCCCTCCATGTTGATATCGTGGTGGATTTGATAAATATAAGAGCATGTGGCTAGTGCGAGATGATTGTAGTGTAATATCAGGCCCATGGCGAGGGCGACGACGACTCAATCGACCTAAGGCCGTTTTCCAGGCTTCTGATGACCGAGGGATGCCACCGGCCACCGACACACATCAATCTTATTTTATTCTCGTCCCCTTGCCCTGGCCCCGGATATAGTATAGCGCGCTATTTCGGGGAGCACAGCTACAAGATATTTCCCAGTTCCATGGCAACCCGAGTTAATGGAAGGTTTTCGATTGTGTGCCGGTGCGATACTGTATCCACCGTGATATTGAGACGGTATAATATGGGTTTTTCGATAGGTCTGTATATGTATAAGGGTAAAGGGAGTTCGGTGGGGTGGGGTGGTTTTGTGATTCTTGTGTCCATGTCAAGAGGACCAGGCGCGGCGAGATAGTGTTGGCATGCCTTGCGGTGACGATGGTGGATTCCAATTGGGTGGTATCATCGTTTAATTGGTTATAAGTGGAGTGGCAAAGTTGGACTTATATAGAGGCTCGATAGTTGAGTGAAGTAGGTATGAAGATAGGAAAGGGTTTGGTAAGGTGGTGGGCTGGTGGGTGCCTCGCTGGATGGTGATGAGGATGGATTGCTTTGGAGGCGAGGTTTGGGCTGGTTATATAGACTTTTCGCTCCCTCAGCTCAGGCCTGTGAAATCGGGGAATATGGGGAATGAGTGATGTTGGCCGGTGCATGCCAGCCAAAACTTTGACATCGTGGAAACAACTTTTTCACACGCAATAGAAGTATGCCAACTCAGTCATTGAGATACTAACTTTCTGCAGTGCAAAGTATCTTATCGCTGCATGGCTGGATGGTACTTCCTACAACCCGGTCAGCGGGTAAGTGCCGCATGCATGAGGTGCACCGGTGAGGAGGCCGGTTGACACGTTGGCGGGGTCTGTGTCACTAGCCGGAATATCCGCACGTGGCTTTCGGTTGTTACACAGTATAAAGGTGCCATGCAGATGCAGTAGGGTCTACACTTCTAGGTCGAGTTGGGGTGTGATCGCCGCTGTTCCCATGGAAGGGCAGCAGATTACAACAGAAGTCGAGGTGTTGAGGCATATATGTCGTCGAAAAGTTAGAAGTATGACAGGCTGCGAGGCTGGGCCCGGGGTCCCGGGACCGTGCTTAGTGGTGTGCTGTCTGTGCCGTAGTTTCTGGCGGGAACTGTTTCACGGGCTTTGACACGTCGACATCAGGGGGTAGAATCCAATATGTTTACCGGGTGGAGGTCTCCTCGTTATCGTACTACATAGGACAGGCACCAGAGATGCGAACAGCCGCTGGTTCCACGACAGCGGTTAGAACGCATGTGCGGGTTCATAAGATGTAACATCTCGATAACGGCCAGCCGCCAGCAAAAGATGTCTTGACGTAGGTGTGATATGTACCCTCGATGGTAGGTTCTGCCACATTCCGCTTTTATGAAGTGGCAATGCCTCTTGCCGCCGACTGGAAAGCTAACGTCTGGGGAAGGCTACATGGAACACCGCCACGTATGCAATTGGCTAGGTAGTTGATGCATCGATGACGAGGATCTAACGTGCCTCCGGAGGTGGGGAGGCAGATCGAGGTTCCGGTCCCGCTACGGTGACGAATTCGACCTCTAAGGCTAATTGATGGGAGAGAAGCGCTGTTAAACGGTCATCAATATCTCAAGTCTATAGCAGACTATCAGGGGGGCTCCATTCGTATCGACAGGCCAGTCTTTCGACGTTTCATGATTGAGTATTCACGTGAGAGATAAACCGCTGAATAAGCACTGATGGGAGGATTTCCGGTATCGTAATGTGCAATGAAATTCATAAACGTTCTCATTAGGCTTTCCAACAGGCCTTGTACGAAGTGGCGACTATATTGTGCGAGAATATATATCGTCGAGATACAAGGTGAAGGGCCACGGCGGGGTACCGTCGATACCGACTTTCGATTCTTGATATTTCTTTCCGGATCTTGTAAAATGACCATCTTGCGTATATCCCGTACCCCACCCACCGCAGGTACTATTCCCAGGTGCCCAATGACTTTATATTGGGTCAACATTTTTGAAAACATTTCCTCCTCTGTTACAGCCGCAGCCCTCCGACGTTATGTAAATACGGTACTGGCTTTTTATATGGGCTTCTCAATAACGCTTCGAAGTCTCTAGGGTGTGTTATGTCATCCCTAAGCCGTCTTAATTCGGACCGGAGACGGACTCTCCGTCCTAAGTCACATGCGATTTCGCTTATGGTATAATCACGGGACTGGGCCGACCCTCATCCCGTACACTACCTGCGTACCGTAAGGATGTTGAAGAGCCTCTAGGAATGCTTTGAAGTCCTAGGACATCCCATGTGACCTTTGATTCATCTGAAGTGCGTTTTAAGACGCATTTCCCGTCCCCAAACACTCGGTTTCCCCTACGGCACTCAAGTTAATATCTTCACCGTATATCTTTTCTTGAATTAATGCACACTGATCGCAGTTGTAGATCCGGAGCGGCGACTACGGGCTTTCCAGGTGGCGGGAGCGGAGGGGTCCAATTGCCCAAAAGAAGATTTTGGACGAGCTGCTTGAAGCGCTACTTAAGTGCTCAGGCTATAGATAGCCTGACGGGCAGTCTGGGAACGAGACCAGCAACCTGCCAACGTGATCTGGAGAAAGGCCTTTGCCTCTGGCGTGCTAGTGTGGAAGGGTCTGTGAGATATCTCCGGGTATAGATATCAACCAGACAGTCTTCCAACCACTCTGCAGTCCTGCTGCAGCCGGTATGAGGGCGCTCTCAGCAAATCCCATTGAAGCAGAATGGCCGAGAAGCTGAGATGCAAGATGCGAAATAATTTATTGCAGGACGCTCACCTCTTTTCTCCATCTCCCGTCATCAACCTTCCGCTCCTCGCAACCTCCTCCTCCTCGTCATCATCTCCTTCGCGTCCTGACCATCTTACCATCCTCCCACCATCGCCATGTGCTACATCTTCGTCCTCCACACCGGCGTATGTCCCTCGTCTCCTCCATTCCCCGTGATGCATCGCTGACAGCTGAGCAGTGCGGCCACGACCGCTCCACCCTCTACTTCCGCCCGGAGTCCCGCACCAAGGAGTGCCTCTGCCGGTCCTTCTCGCGATTGGCCCCCCACGATGGCATCTGCCCCCATTGCGAACGCGCCGTCAACATCGCTCGCGGCGTCGAAGTCCCTCCGGACCATCTGACCCCTCGTGACCGTGCTAGGTGCCAGGCCTGGCGCGAGATCGTTGACGACCAGATCAAGGACTACGAGAGCAAGCGTCAAGCCCGTGAAGCCCGCGATAAGGGCATGGACGAATCCGCCGTCACCGTCGGCAGGGAGATCCACGTTAGCGCCCGTCATCTCAAGAGAGCTGAGAATCACGACCGCAGGCAGAAGCGTTCCGATTGCAAGTCCAATATCAATAACCTCTTCCCCCCTTACGTCCCCCAGCCCGGCGAGACCTTCCTCGACCACATCATCGTTGAGATCATTGACGATGCCAAATCTGGCGCCGAAACCGTCCGTCTGCAGTCCGCCCTCGGGGCCGGCGTTCAGGGGTACGGCTGGATCGGTCCCACTGGCGCGGAGAGCTGGCTGCACCTCAGCAAGGACTGGATGGAGAAGCACGGTGAGAAGATGGATATTATGACCGGCTCCATCGGTCCTGGCAATCTCTCCCCCACCGCCTTCCCCGCTCTCCCCCCACCCCCCTCCGCCCCTGCTGGGGTAGACGGTAGTGGTAAGGTCTCTCCTGCTGCTGCCCCGTCCTCTGGCAAGGATATCACCATTACCATCACCTCCCCAGGGTTGGGGCATACCGTTATCACCCCTCAGATCACTTCTCACCCACCCAGAGGCGGCCTCCTCCCTCTCGTGTCGGTCCCCGGCAGCGTTTCCCCCTTCGACATATCCAGCTACCAGAAGAGAACCCCACCAGCGGCCCCCGCCCCCGCAGCTGCCGCGACTCCATCCAAGCTCAAATTCGACCCGAGCAAGACCTTCATCCCCGGTGTTCCCATCGCATCCATCTCGGAGCCAGCACCCGCCGCACCCGCAGTCGCCCCCGCGCCGGTCCGCCCCTCCGCACCGATCATTATGGAAATGCCCCCGCTGCCAATTCTCCCTCTACTCTTCCAAAAGTACGAAGAAGACGGCGAAGAAGTCATCACCGACGGGACTTCAACCATCCCCAGCTTTCCAACAACCCCTCTCGCAGCCGAGGAGAAAGAAAACGTCTTTTCAGTCCCCATGGCCGCGCTGCTCGAACCTCTCCCGCGCACCCCCTCCCAACCACACTCTTCAACCCCCTCATCCCGCCCCATCTCCCAGCAGTCATCTCAACCCTCCAGCGGCATCCAATCCCACGCCGCAACCCCGTCCCCCGACGGCGCGCAACAAACTCCAGACATATACGAACAAGTGAACCGTACCTACGTCTTCCCAGCCCGCCGCGGTAACACCGCTCCAGCCCCCCCTTTCATCCCCTACAACCAACGAGCCTACGCTCGCAATTTCGACCCTCGAAACCCACGCCCCTTTCAAACTCCAAACCCACCCCCACCCCGCAACTTCATCCCCCCAACCACCCAACCCGCAAGAGCCTTCACCCCGCCAACTGCGCGTCTGAGAAGCCAACTAGGCCCCCACTACCGCAACAACCACCATCAAAACTACCACCACAACCATCCCAATAACATCCACAATCTTCACCCAAAACCTACTCATCGAGACCTAAACCACCGTCAATTCCACCGTTTCAATAACGCCGGACAATATAATCACCACCATCACCACCATCATCGTGATCCGCGTGGTCCTACCAGCGCTCCTCAACAGTGGGGGCATGGGTCGGTTAATCCGTTGATGATGGGTGGTGGTAGACCTGGTGCGGGGATTAGTCCTCGTGCGGGAATCAGTCCTCGTGCAGGGATTAGTCCTCGCGCGGGGATAAGTCCTCGTGCGCAGGTTGTTAAAGCTGCGGCTAAGGCGCAGAGTGAGGCTGCTGAGGCGCATGGTGGGGATGGGGAGTCTGATGGGGGGGTTTAGATCGTATTACAACCTACAAATTGCTTTAGTGGGGATGGAAAGACGAGCTGACTAGTGGGTATAAAGACGAAGAGATTAATGGTACAACGTCTATGAAAGAGGGGGGATTTACTAGTATAAAAACTTAAAGAGGAGGAATTAATGGCGTAAAAGAATAAAAGAGGAGGAATTAATGGGTTATCAAATTATGAAAAGAGCAGCAAGCGGGGTTATGGATATTATGTTTTTTCTTTATTGTTAACTTAGCTAGTATTCAATATCGGATTCTTGTAGCATTAGATTAGATTAGATGGTGAGTCTGGGCGTCTTCGATTCTTTTTCGGAGTATAGGCGCGAGTGGGGGTGGTGGATATGTGGAGGGGTTGATATGAAAGGAGGGGTTGGTCGAAGATGGTGGAGAGTGGATTACCGCTGGGGGTGGTAGATGATGTTATGGGGTGCTTTTATGATATTATAAGGGGGCGTTAAGGTGTTATGAGGGGTGGAGGAGAATGATCATGTGAGATAGTGGAGATGGAGAGAAAAATGGAAAATTTAAAAAAAAGAATTATGTGGGTCGGAGAGGAGTATACGTAGTGGGTCTGGGTATCTGTCGTACGCGTCCCTACTGTGGTAGAAGATGGGTGGTTTTGGATACCGTTCGAATCAGATTGTAGAACATGAGTAGTAGCTACATGTACACTCATAAACGGATATTTTGCGCGTCTGGAGTACATGTAGTCTGTGATTAATCTTCGAGTTCGTGGGATAGCGGGGTAGATATCATGTGATTTTCAAAACGATCATATTGGTTGTGGGTTTGTGATATGTAAAGTATATATTGGATATGGCGTTTTTATAAATTTCCTTCTGTGTGTGTGTACGTGTATACCTCACGGGGTCTCGAGATCGGTTTTGAAATCTCCAAGACGGGTTTATATTGCTCTTAAGCCATCTTGATACCGTTGTTAGGCGGATTCTGCCTCCCCGGGAAGATTTAATTTCCTGGATGATAATTTGGGTAGGACGTGACGTGTCTGCCAGCTAGCTGTCGGTTCCAAGCTAGATGAACACATTGCTTTCGAATGTATGGATCGCGATACAACGAAGCGATTTTATGTATTTACGTATGTACTTATACGTTACCTAGTTCCAATACCGTTGTAATCCGAATTACAATAAATATATGCAGTTTATCAAATCGATCTAGATTATAAAGCTATTGGTTTTGATGTAGGTATTTGTTACAGATTGGATTAAATAGGAGGTGTAATACCGGATTAGTACCCTGAGGCGCCGCCTAATCGTCTTAGTCCTTGAACCAAAGCTTTTAGTGTTAATGTGTTCGATTGAAATAATTGTACGATCGATGGTATCGACGGGAAAAACATCTGAAGTACTCCCGTTGAGCCAAGCTTAAGGGGTACTCTCCGTTGGGCCAATTGCAAGGCGTACTCTCCGGTCGGTTAATATTGTAATCTAGAATCTGTCAAGCCTTTGCGAGTCGATTTGGAGGGAAAGATGGAAACTAACGTAACTCACCGGCCTACGGAGCGCTGTATCAATATTGTATGAATCGCACTCCACTTCCTGGCACAGTATACATAGAATACTCGTATTCTGGTCCATTGTTCATATATATCTGTATCTTTCCATATGGCCATGGGAGCCACCAAAATTTAAGTTAGGAGTTTCTTCGTGGCTTCTATATATGCCGCCTTGAAGGTATTGACGATATAGAGAGCTAATCAGCGCATTTCTGGGAGTGCACGTTTCGGTACCACCATGTGGTGTAAATGAGGCTAGGAGTGTGCGTGGGTTCCGTGATTGCATGGATTTATATTAGCGCATACTGGATAACTGGTATTGATAAAACACGCCGTTCTGTACGCCACGAACTTTTAGCACCTAGCTATTGCTGTGGCTCGAGCGGAGTGATATTTCTTTCTAGTCCAGCTCGAGGGCAACGTTTACGGATTCCATATGCGTACCGAATAATCGAACAATATCCTACCGACGACATATCAGATACCCAACGACAGATATGCGGCCCCAAGAATTCACTTCTTCGGTATCCCTATTATTTCTCCCTTCATTCCTCCTCATAATCGTATCCCTCGTCCCCCACCCGGTCCATGCCCAAGTTCCCGGCGACGGCCCAAACACGCTGGATCCAAATGAACCCCAAGACTTCATAGTTCCCGAGCGGATTTTCTGGGACTGGCATGCACTCGTTAAAGAACCGCTGAACAGACTAGCCACCGATATGGACTTCTTTAGCGAAGTCAGATATAACATATGCCCCTTAGGTCCCGATATACCTCCCTTCCCCGAGAACCCGCTCAAGTACCACGGTGTGGATCCCGTGGTAGAGCCCAGGAACTCGTTGGCGTTTTTGGTGAACTCGTTA
This sequence comes from Arthrobotrys sphaeroides, assembly GCA_036971245.1. Lineage (NCBI taxonomy): Eukaryota > Fungi > Ascomycota > Orbiliomycetes > Orbiliales > Orbiliaceae > Arthrobotrys > Arthrobotrys sphaeroides. Next base: position 987,467 of record JAJTTW010000011.1, on the reverse strand, counting down.
ACGCGGTTGTACACGGAACTTGCGTCTGCGGTGGAGTTCGTTGCGAGGGCTTCCACGGCGGCACCGGATGATGAACACCTGATAATGAAAGCGCTCCAACGTATCGAAGCCTTGGGTATCGATGCCTCGCCGAGTTCGATAAAAAAGATGAAGGAAAATTTAGCAGCTCTCAAGGATATTACGAGGTCGGTGTATAAGTTTGCGAAGTGGTATAGATACCTCGACTACGTTTTCTTACATGAGGGGTATCCGGAAATGATCAAACCGATCGATTTGAAGTTTAAGAACCCGAGGGAGTATGTTAAGAAGATTAAGGAACGGGCGCCGAAGGTCCTTAGATGGGGTACAGGGGTAACACCTATCCCCATCATTGGGACCGGAACCAGGGAAAAACCGGAGAGAGTGAGGATAATAACGGACCCCGAAGGCGGATCGAATCGGTTGAGAATGTTAGTTAAGGCGGCCGAAAGCATAAAGACTACCGCGTTCGCGGTAGCGGAATTTTCGGAATCGATGAAGAGGATGGGGTTCGATCAGAAGCCGTATGTAAACGTGTTATACCCGCCGAAAAAGTACGATGCGGACGCGCTTGAACGGCGGAGAGGGTTCGTTTTCACGCCATCGGAGCTGATGGGACAGCTGACGGCGTGGTTCGGGTGCTGGCGACAACCGATATTGGTGATTGTTAACGATATATTGGCTTTAGAACCCTTCCCGATGCCTGAAGGTGGTGCTCCCGGGGGTGGGATCAACGTTCAACATGAGGGGAACATATTGGCTGGGGATATCGAAGAGAATGTGGTGGGTGGTAATGCACCTGGAGTTGGATTGGAGAGTTTACTACCACAGGGAAATGGGGGAGTTAAACAGGAGCTTTTGGATAATGGTTACTTGTCCGCCGAAGAGGAAGAGATGGATGAAATTCGGCCTCAAAAGATCGATTTTATGGAACTCGAAAACGTTGGTGAGAGTGAACCGGCGTTTCAAGTTCAACGGGGAGGAAATATCGAGATTGAGTATGACGAGGATTGGGGGCAGGGTAATCGGCCAACATGGGACCCGATTGTAGGTGGGGGTGGGTTGCAAAATAGTAACCCTCTTGTGGCGGATGATGTTGGGGCCCCGATTCTGGAGGAGATGACTATAGAGAAGGAAGGTGAGCCTGCAGGCCCGTTCAGGGGGAACAGTATGGAGGAGGAGGGGCCTGGTTACGGATATTACGCCCAGTGATAGTAGGGAGCGTGGAATTTGTTTTCAGGTTGAGAACCTTGTTATAGAGACAACGGGAACAAGTGTAAACGGCGACTCGACTTTGTATCTCAATGTCTTTGCGTATAAACCTGAGAAGAACTTAGATGGATCGCAGCCACTTTGATAGATTCTACCTAAAGATAACCGGTCCAACCCGTCCCTGAGGGCAGTAGGTCCGCCAGCAACGTTGACGAAGAGCTGTACGGCTTAATCTTATATCAAAACATATACATTGCTTCCCATCATATTCAACTTGGGGTACAAAAACTCTGGATGGTACGGGCAATCTCAGTGTACCCAAGTTTATAGGCAACCTGAGCCGCCAGAATCAACCCCTGAGGCCGATATTGAAGTAAAAGTTCGACTGCGTCTGCGTGTCCCTCTTCAACCGCCATGATGAGAACTGTACCTGGCGGTACAAATGACCTTTTAACTTTTGATTTTCTGGTAACTATCATGTTAATATCCGCCCCTGCTTCGATAAGAATCTTCATGATATCTTTGTTCCCTCGGGAAGCTGCAATATGGAGAGCGGTGGTTGGCCCTTGTATCGCTCGAGGTGTGTTCGTTAGGAGTTTAAAATCTTCGATAGAGGTCATCCGATTGACGAATGCGCTATTTTGGTCTTTCAGTACGGCTTTGACAACTTTTTCACGTCCATAGTAGGTTGCTAGAGCTAGAATATTCGCTCGAGATTTCAGGTCGATACTGTTCAAAAATTCTTGGCTTGCAAGTTGAAGAGCTGCTTTGTTGGATATTGCGATAGAGTATTGTAAGACGCTTGATCCGTCCTTGGTTTTCCGTCCTAGGTCCCATTTAAACCGCAAAGCCGCCTCTACACCCCTCTCAAAGCACTTGCTGTGCTGTTTCGCGAACTGCTGACAAAGAACGTCGGGGAAATGTGCGACTTGGTACCGTGCGGCAGCTTGGAGCGCTTGTTCTGGACTCATGTTTTGGCCGGTAATGAAGTTCATGATCTTTTGAAGATAGTCTTCGTAGCCAGCACGCTCGTGCGCGTCGTCCCAAATCGTAGACCAGAAAATCGGCGCTATCATATTACCGACCAGAGAGGAAGCGGGGAGAATACCGGCCAACATGAGCTCCTCCCATAACATGTAAGCCGTTAGTGGGCGGTGGGCGGCCATCTCCATGTAGGTATGACTTTTGTGCGTGCTAAAGAGGCGTTCTGTAAGATCGTGGTCCTCCTCGAGCCTTTTGAAGACCTGCTTTAATACTGCCTCCCTTGCTTCAGTACTGCCGTTCTCACCACGGACCGGTAGCAGCATCTGGAATACTTCGCACTCCCCTTCTTCCAGTGCGTTAATTAGTGCACCGATGGAAGTTGATTCTCGTCTGGTATTTACAATTTGTGCCATGAGTCCAGCGTCGTTATCGGAGATACTCTGCTCAAATCTAGCCCACTCAATCGCCATTTCGGGTGTTAGCTCCTGTTCTCGTCTTCCAATTCCCTCACGCACGCATTTCAAAATGCCATTCTTCCACTTTTCAACCTTACAGGGTGATTTCGGCTTAATCCGGTATGCTAGATATAAGCAGATAGTAGGATCGGATATTTCGGGTTTCTTCCCAAGTATCAGGTTTGTATTGGGAACGTTGCCGGAGTAGATTGCTTCGTAGAGAGGTGTCGACGGTATACTGGCGAATAACCCGTCTGGAACCTCAACTGCGAGGTTGCCGCATACCACGTTAACGTTCGCGCCCATTTCCAGGAGACGGTCTATCGTCTCAACCTGTCGCTTATACCTTAAAGCGAGGGTGAGTACGTGGAATGGTCGATCTTTGCTGTTAGACTATATAGTATTTATATCTATCCCTTTCTCTAGTATATACTCGATCGCATCCTCGTAGCACAACGTCGGAAGCAACGGACCCTTGGTTAAGTCGGAGCTTTCGTACTTGGTTTTGGAGTTCTGGAACCGGATTTTCCTAAGATATGAGATAGGCGCGATCGTGTTGATCAATGCTTTTGCATAGTCGACGACGCATTGCTCGAGCAGATATCGAGCGAGGGATTTGTAAAATTCGGTGTGGGTACCGTTCCTTGGGAGAGTATGTTGGCGTCTACCAGGTGGCAGACGACTTTGGCCGAGGACCCATGAGACCAGAAGAAATAATTTGGTGCCCAGGTCCCACCCTTGGTACTCAGGGTTCCCATCAGAATAACGATCCAGGGCTGCGATAGGTAAACCCTTCTCGATCAAGGAATGAATTTTGACGACGACGTCTGGTCGTAAAGATCTGGGAGTTGTTATAATCGTCTCTAGTGCGGTACTAAGATCTGACTGGGGAAGGAGATTTTGTTGGAAGAGACTGTCGAGACACCATGGCTTCCCATTCCTTATTACCCCTTTTATCGAGGCTTTCGCCAGCCTCAACTCGAGGGGCTCACCCGCGGAATTGCCTAAGGAACCTTGCCCACCGGCGGAGCCCATATCCTCGGACCCAGAGCTAGAGCTAGCAGAGATGAGAGTCGCGAGGCTAAGAGTTTTAGGCTCTTCATCCTCTTCAAGGCTCGTCTGCATCAATATATGACGTGCGAGCGGCTTCATCGCGCCAGGGTACTTTTCGAACATCCAGTCTAACAAAGATCGAAATTCTGGTAGCTTCCGAATGTGCTTCAGTAAATACCTGAGACCACCGGGGCCGTGGCCAGCGTTGTTATTGGATAGATAGACTGCGTAGGTTATAAACGCCTTTATGAACTCGAAATTCCACTGCTCTTGTCGGGATCCTGATACCTGCACACTTGCGAGCCCTTGAAGGGTTAAGCGACGTGAGAGTCTGCCGACTATGGATAAGAAGTTATCGCAGGCGACCCGTTGGTCGATAATTTCGGTGAGATACTGTAGGTCACAATCGCGATTATTCTGGAGTTCGAAGCCGTAGTCTAGCATTGTAAAATCCTCCTGTGTTATGCCGTGTGCGGGAGGTATAGCTAAGGTATTATAGCTGCTGTCAGATACATAATCCAAAGCTTTCTTTTTCGGGGATGAATGTATGCCGCCTGAACCTTGGAGAGGTCTAGGATCCCTACCAGTCTTGTTTCTAAGTTGCAATGTCAAGTCCCTGCAAATCTGCTCGGTTGATATAGCTACTGGTAGCATGAGCGATGAGGCTTCTAATTCGATGAACAGACCAGCGGAGGGCGCTGCGATGCCTCCGGTGTTCCCGGTTGCGGCTTGAGTGGTCAAAGCTACAGGACCCTAGATTTACAGACCAAATGGCATAAGCATATTATAGAAGAAAGTCCACTTTAGCCGCTCCATTCGAGGGTCGATATTATTACCTCGTGAAGGGGAATCACAGAAGGGAGATCAGCCCTCATCCTCTTCACAGCACGTTTCATCTTTTCCCTATGCTTGTGCTCTTGTTGGGTCCATCTGACTGGCGCTTGGTCTAGCAGGCCAGCGTGATACGCCTGTACGCCAACGGAAGCTCTCAAATTTCTTTTTAGACCCCATTTCTCGGTCAAGCGACGTTGTAGCTGCTGGGTACTAGATTTCACTTCAGCTCATGCAATGGTATTTGGTATTGAAAGCCTCAATTTTGTAGACGATTGTATAAAGTCCTCTAAGGACCGGGGCCGCTAGCGTAGACATACGTTACATTGACCCCGTATACTTTCTTCAGGTGAGCGCAACATGCTGGATTCTTCAATCCTTGAACGAGTAATAGCTCTTCTATTATCGGTCTGTAGCGTTCCCATTGCTCCTCAGACGGACCAGTGTATGGACGACCCATGTGGAACTTTCTTTTGTGGAACTGTTAACTGTCACACGTACATGCGCGCTCCTAAGCATGGGTATATTCGGAATGGATAGACAAATCGAGCCTCGCGATATGGCCAACTCGGGATGGGATGAAGTAGCTTGAGGTTGGATGTGCAGCGGTCTTGGCCGTATCTGGTTGACGAGGCTTAGAAGCGGGGTTCCCGTCCGTACACTCCTTCAGCCCAGTTTATGCGTTAATGTTCGAGTTCTGTTGCTCTATTCCATTGGGCTATCGTTGAATTTTGAAGTTGATAGACGTCAGACACGTCACCTCCGATTCGCGGGGTATGCAAGGCCAATCTTGTTATCTTCAAGGCTGCTCGCGGTCAGGCACGGAACAACCGTAACAATGGTTGGGGCTGGCTGTTGATTGGCTGCGCGGACGTGGATACCACTCCCACCTCGATGCAGGGAAATTTCGACAATCCTCCACACGAGGTCAAATGATATAAGTCGAGATACGGACTTCTGGACCCAAGGGTAGCTGCAGCTCCTACTGGGTGTTTGCATTTCATAAATACGCTAATGCTTCATTGTCCAATAATTTAAGCGTAAGGTGCTTGCCTTCATGCAGGATTCGCTCGCCAATTACTCAGATTTTGGCGACGTTCCCAGCCTTGCGGGCCGAACAGTGCATATGGCGACATATTTTGATGCACGAAAGTGGGAACAAACGACTGTTACATGGTATCTATACATTCGCCACAGGGACATGCGAGATCTCGGAGCCAATGAGTAGTCGGATATCAGGCAAGAAAATATCAGGAAGGGAAATCAACTGAGTCCTGTCTTCGAAACAAAAGCCATTCTGGTGTTGGATTATTTGGCCTCATGTGTTTGGTCCCCCATCCAATGAACTCACCAACGAGTGTATATAAGGGTCGCCTCTCGCCCGTCGTGTCAGGAGCTTTAGTATCGATATCGGCAGAGCACTCATATAGACGCTAGGTTCACCTACAGTGCCCTTAAGCTTCTTCATTGTCCTCCTTGTCTATAACTGGATTCCTATATTCTAGTGTTCACACCAATATTTGCATATTTGTCGGCTATCGAGGTCGCCAGCGGAATCGACGACAATACGGAAGCAAAAACATCCATAGGAGACAGAAAGCCCCTTAAAACCTCCTTAGATACACTGAACCGTGTCCACCATAAATTGGTTTAACCAGAAAAGATTACATCATGAACATTCAATTCACGAGAGTCGAGATCTTCGGTGAGGCTGACCGGACGAAGGCCTTCGGGGTCATCGATAAGATCCGCGAGCTGCAAGGTGGGGAAATTTCATTGCCGCAGGTGAGTATATCAGCAACCCGCATATCGATATCTGTATATACAGAACGCAACACTAACTAGACTTTAATGTGTAGCTTGTGGCCGTGGGAGATCAATCCTGCGGCAAGTCGTCCTTGCTGGCAAGCATGACCGGCCTACCATTCCTAGTAGGTGCGGTTCTTTGCACGAGGTTCGCGACACAGATCATTCTTCGACGTACCGCCACGCCTGCTATTGAGGCGGTAGTCCGGGCCGACATTTTGCGAGGCTCGTTCTCCCGCGAAGGTGACGTTGACGCTCCTGGTGAAAGAGTGGCGGGCTTCCAGTACCAGTGTCTGGAATCTGAATTCGGGTCCCACCAATTCCAACAACTAGTAAATAACGTACGTGTATACCCTAAACCCGTATTCATTGTCCAGGTATTCAAGCCAAGTAGACTAACAATGCTACCGTTCAAATTATTAGGCTACTGAAGCCATGGGTATCAATCCAAACGCCCAAGAAGAGCGCCTTCGTAAGCGGTTTTCGGATGATATCCTTAGAATTGAGTTCTCAGCTTGCCACCACGAGGAGCTGACGATTGTGGACATACCCGGCCTATTCCACAGTACGTATTGTCATGGTTCGTCGATACGCGACAGTCTCTAACCACCTAAAAATTTAAAAATCTTCAGACCCCACCGCAGACCAGACCGAGGAGGACAGGATCCTCATCAGAGAAATGATCGAAAGCTATGTCTCGGACCCACGAACAATCATTATGTGAGAAAACGGCTCAGAATATTTTTGCGCAGTCGCGCTGGTTACTGATATGATATGTCGTTTTATAGGGCGGTGATGGACGCCCACAATAATTTGGCGAACCAAGAGGTGTTCAATATCGCGAGGGCCGCTGACCCAGGCGGCAGACGGACAGTAGGCGTCATTACTAAATGTGATAGCCTAGCACCCGGCGAAGAGGATGTTGTAAGTCATCTTCCATTTTGCGTTTATTCATTCTAAATAACTCCTAATAAAGACTAATTTGATTCCAGCCCTTCAATATAGCTTCTAACAAAGTCGAGTATCTCCGCCACGGCTGGTTCGTTGTCAAAAACCTGTCAGCTCAAGAGAACCGCCAGGGTCTCACAATGGTGCAGAGGCGGGAGCTAGAGGACCAGTTCCTGAGGAGATCTCCTTGGAACGGTCTCGACGGAAGGCGCCTCGGAGTGGGTAAACTTAAAACGTATCTCGGCCGTCTGCTATATCGGCATATACAACATGAACTACCAAGACTCGCCGAGGACATCAATAGAACTATTATAGATACTCAGAAAAAACTCCATTCACTGGGAGAGGCACCTCTTGATGCCGCTTCACAGCGGAGATATCTCAACTCTCTGGCAGATCAGTATCAGAAGCAAGTCACTCGCTACTTGGGTGCCCATATCGGGGAGATTTTGGGGAAACGAAACCCTTTCAAAATCCGAAACCATGTTCAGAACGCAAACGAAGAATTCGCAGCGACTATGAAGGTCCGAGGGCACAGACGCCCTTTCAAAACAATGGACGGTCATGACGACGGCAGCGGGTACAACCTCGAAAGAGTTGAAGGTGACGACTTTGGGACACACGATCCCGAGCCACGGGATCTCCTAGACCTTATCGGGAAGCAGTATGATGAGTCTCGTGGTCCTGAACTCCGACCTTTGATCAACGTGGACATTATAGTAACTCTCTTCCGAGATCAGGCGAAGAACTGGCCTACAGTGGCCCTGAATCACGTCAACATAGTGATTCAAATCGTCAGGGACTTCAACGACGCGCTTTTTGCCAGGATTGTGAGCGAGGAGACAATAAGGCAGAGAATCTCTGTCAAACTTTCGGATGAATTCGCTAAAACCATTGCCGAGGCGCACCAGATGTTGAGGGGTCTCTTGGCCAGCGAGCTCGAGGGAATCCTCCAAACAGTTAACACCGGCTACTTGCAAGAAGTAGAAAAGTTTAAGGCGGCACGTATTCGTTCCCGACTCAAGGGGGATATGATTAAGAGGCTTTTTTCATTTGGTTCCGGGGACACAGCGTCCGACGACGGCCTCCCTCCAGACTCAGAGAGCCACAACGCGGAGGAAGTCTGGTCCAACTGGCATACGCAAGCGACCGACGCCTTCACGGGAAGAAATGCTATAATCGAGGACATTCACGATGTCCTGAAGGCATACTATCCAATCGCACGCGAGAGATTCGTTGCTGCTGTCAATGGAACGGTTATTGAGCAAAAGCTGTTAGGCGAGAACGGGCCGCTTCGAATCTTCAAAACGGAGTATGTGAATAATCTCACCGAGGAGGATCTCAGTAGTATCACCAAAGAAGACGAGCAAGTCGCCAATGCTAGGAAGGAGTTACAGTCGCGCCTCGATAGGGCCACGAAAGCTCTAGAGGCCGCCAAATCTATCTAAACATCCCGTTCATCCCCAGTCAACTATTTCCTACTGTCGCCTCTTTCTCTATTCGCACGTATGGATAATCTTACCACTGTTTGTAAGGACATAAACTGACAGAAGATTAGTCCCTTACTCGAACATATAACCCCGGTATGGCTTCAGGATGTCCCTTTATCTTGCAACCCTCTACATCTTTCTTCCCTTTGGTTCCACGTCTTTCTCCTCTTTAATTCCTTTTTTGCGCAGTTTTGATATTTATATAGCGCTATAGCGATGGTGCCCCATAATGATGAAGGATTCGAAACGTCAATCACATTGTAGTTATTCTCCAACAATCTATATGTCCTTTTTATTTCCCAGACCGTGGACTCTCTAGATTTATCGAGATCTGAGGGAGTTCAGCGCCAGGCGGTACTATTTAGACAATGCACTTAGGAGGAATACCCACACGCCATCCTTGCATTCAGTGCTCCGCAACTAAAACGGAAACGTCTCGCACCGAAATCTCTGACAATTCGAAGAATAAGTACTTGCCTAGAATATCATTTAGAACCTCTCAAAGGTAGCCCAACCACAGCCTGCCAAGTAGAAATCGGTAAATATAGAAAGCCGTCTACGTATATCGCCCCAGACATATAACTTTCAGGACCGGAAGTAGTGAATTCGGTCACCGATACCTCACACCTAAGGTTCAACACATTCGGCCGGGTCCAAACGTTGCATGTTGAAACGGGACTAGGCCCAAAAAACCGACCAATCATTGGGCCGCAGGGACCCTACGAGGCTAGGTGGGGTATTGAGATCAGGAAGGTTAACGTTCCCACCTTCTTTAAACTAAACTTTGACCATCGCATTCACGTTCTAAACTTCCTACGTATGGTCTCCCGCCCGTTCAGGGCCATTACCCGCTAAAATAGCGCCCCTCGACCTGGAACACGGTTTCGCTAGCAACCTAATAGCCAAACACCAAAGATATAGCGGCCCCTTGCAATGTCGGCGGGCTCTAAGGCTCGCGAGGAATACACTATAGGATGGATTTGTGCGCTGCCAAAAGAGCAGACGGCGGCAACAGCGATGTTAGATGAATGACATCCGGATAAGTCAAGAAATCGCCGAGCGATGCCAACACGTACAGCCTCGGATCAATCGGCCCTCACAACGTTGCTATAACATGTTTGCCTCTCAAATGCTACGGAACGAATCAAACAGCAAGAGCTGCGGCTCAGATGTTGAGTACGTTTCCATCTATCAAGATTACTTTGATAGTTGGAATTGGGGCTGGGATACCTGCGAAAGTCAAATTGGGCGATGTTGTTATCAGTACGGAATGGGCTCAGTGGGATTTCGGCAAAACTAATAGAGACGGGGTTTTCGAAAATACCGACAAAGGATGTCGGCCGCCCGAAGGGTTATTATCGGCGATGTCGAAGTTGCGGACGGAGCATGATATGCACGGCAAGACGAAGATACCACAATATCTCGAAGCGCTAAGGGCCAGCTATCCACACTTAGCACGGCAGTATACGTCGATCGGGGATCCCCAAAATATACAGATTCATTACGGGTTGATTGCCTCGGGTAACCAAGTAGTCAAAGACGCCAAATTACGCGATGAGATAAACAAGCGCCTCAAAGGCGAGGTTCAGTGCATTGAGATGGAAGCTGCAGGATTGGTGGGATTTCCCGCCGTTGTTGTGCGTGGTATCTGTGACTATGCCGATTCAGACAAGAACGATGATTGGCAGGAGTATGCTGCGGCCGTAGCTGCGGCGTGCGCGAAAGAGTTTCTGTGCTGTATACAGCCGAGCATGGCAAGGGAAATAGATATTCGGAGAGAAGACTTCGATCGGGGTGAGTGCACATCGGTCAGGCATTTCAACTGTGCATACTTCAAGATTGTCGCGAAGAGTACGGGTAATTCTGACAATCAAGTTTGCAGCCATCGACGAAATCACAGTAATCCGAGATACTATAACAAGAGAGGAAGATCGTAAGATCCTTCGCTGGATAACGCCGATCGATGAGAGTACCCAGCACAACGACTTTCTCAACAGACGACAGGAAGGCACTGGCCAACGCTTCCTCAACTCCCCCGAATTCCAGGACTGGCTAAATACAGCCAAAGGAATACTATTCTGCCCCGGGATCCCCGGTGCTGGGAAGACTATCCTTGCAGCTACTATTATCGATTATTTGGTAGACCGGTACATCTACAACCAAACTGTCGGCATCGGGTATATCTATTTTAACTTCAAAGGAAGCGTAAATCTGGGAATAGACGACCTTTTGTTAAGTCTTCTAAGACAATTAGCGTCTACTCAGACCAAATTACCGAAATGTGTGGAGGACCTTTATACGCGGTACAAGGCCCGTCGTCCATCCCGCACAAATATTATTCAGGCTCTTCAAAGTGTCGTTGCGTCGTACTCTAGAGTTTTTATCATCGTTGACGCGCTCGACGAGTACAAGGAACATCCAGGGTTCCTCGCGGAGCTGTTCGGGCTAAATAGAGATGAAAGCACTAATATCCTTGCGACCTCACGGCCTATTCCGGAAATTAAGGACATATTCAAGAGGAACGAGCTAAGGTTTACAGAACTAGAAGTGCTCGCATCCGACGAAGATGTAAAGGCCTACCTACAAGCTCGCATATCTCAGTACGGGACAAAAGCCGTTAGGGAACATCAGGAAATGGTTAAAGATAAAATATCAGGGCTCGCTAAAGGAATGTAAGTGTCCAAATTATCTCTGATGTGAATTTCGTTTCTCCGGGCGCATCCGTTAATTGGCTCTCGTCCAGGTTCCTTCTAGCACATCTTCATTTCGATGCTGTCAAGGGCGCGAGAACGCTCAAAGCGATAAAGAAGGCCTTAGAAGGGCTTATTGCAAAGGGAGCGACTTCTCAGAGTGTATATGACGCAACATACAAGGCTGTTATGGATAGGATACGAGCGAACGACGACGGTGCATCGATGGATACGGCTTTTCAAGTCTTGTCATGGGTGACCTCTGCCAGGAGACGTCTGAACAAAGCCGAGCTGCAGCACGCGATTGCCGTGGAGCCCGACACATCTGAGCTCGATGCGGAGAATATCTCGGGAGTTGACGACCTTGTTTCGCTTTGTCTCGGTCTCGTTACAATTGACGAAGAGAGCGATATTGTCAGATTAATCCATTATACGACCCAAGAATATTTCGAACGTACCAAACATTTCTGGTTTCCAAACTCCGATAGGGACATAGCGACAATATGCGCCATTTACCTTTCCTACGATACCTTCAAATCTGGACCCTGCGAGAATGGTGACAGGTTTGCCGAAAGACTAGAATCCAACACACTATACAGTTATGCCGTCGAATACTGGGGTCATCACTGGCGGAAATCACTGTCCGACGACAAGGATTCCTCTGAGCCGATGAGCACCGAAGTCGGGGGTGACTGGTGCACGAGGCAAGTTCAGACAACTTCACTAATAGAAACCTTTCTGTTCAACGATGGTTTGCGGTTATCATGCCTCCAGGCTGACCTTCCGCACGATGTTTCATTCACGGATCTGGGTAGCATGGCCGCATTGCGAAAGGTAGAACAGTCGCTATGGTCTCACGCTGCAGCGTATTATGGGTTAACTTTCGTGATACAAACTTTTCTAGACGAAAGAAGGCTGGAGCTGGATGTCCAGAACCACGATGGTGAAACACCGCTCTCAATTGCGGTACGCCGAGGGTATACAGACACCGTTAAGCTGTTCGTTAGCGCAGGCTCAAATCTGGAGAATCGGGATTGGGGCAATCAAACACCGCTACATCGCGCGGTAGAATTTGGAGCAGAAGAAATTATCGAGTTTCTTCTAGAAAACGGCTCAAATCTCGAAGCTAGAGACTATCAGGGCTCCACAGCGCTATTGCTGGCGGCGGCACGTCAGCCGAGCCTAGTCGCCTATTTAATTGACAAAGGTTCGAATCTGGAAGCCAAAGACAATCGAGGCCGAACACCACTCATGCTTGCGGTGGATAAGGGAACCGAAAGCGCTGTTGGGGTACTGATAGACAAAGGCTCGAATCTGGAAGCGAAAGACGATAAAGGCTGGACAGCACTCATGCGTGCTGCGGCTGGTAGAAGCGGTCGCATCGTTGAGGTATTAATAGACAAAGGTTCGAATCTGGAAGCGAAAGATAACGAAGGCCGGACAGCACTCATGCATGCTGCGGCTGGTAGAAGCGGTCGCATCGTTGAGGTACTAATAGACAAAGGTTCGAATCTAGAAGCAAAAGGTGATAAAGGGCAAACACCACTCATGATTGCGCTGCAGCGTGGAGACGGGTGCGTCGTTGAGGCACTGATAGGCAAAGGAGCGGATATTAAAGCTAAGGACGGAACGGGAAAGACTGTGCTGATCTGTGCGATGGAAAGGGAGTAGGATAGAGACGAAAGGGAGTATCAAAGCGAGGAAAGCAAATTAGTCGTTGAAAAGATCCTGGAGGCCGAGCAGAATTATCCCGAAGTACTGGCGATGGCACTGGATAGGGGTCTCGATGATATCGCCGAATTGGTAATTGAACTGAATCCGAATATCTTCGATTCCGACTGTGGCATCGACCCGTCTCTTTGTTATGGGGTGCGATAGTCTGGGGAGAGCCGCGTACCATCGGATGGCTTGCGAAGGCGGGTGTGGATCTGAATGTTAGGGACGAGGACGGTGACACACCACTAATACGTGCAGCTGGATGTGGAGAGCACGATGCTGTGGTGGCGTTGCTGGAGAACGGGGCGGACCTGGAGGCTGAAGACAACCATGGCCGAACTGCGTTATCGCGTGCGGCAGGCTCAGGGGTCCCATGGACAATTAAATATCTTATTGAAAAGCGAGCAAACATGGAGGCCAAAGACCGGGCCGGCAAAACACCACTATCGCAGGCGGCCGAGGAAGCGAATTGGGATGCGGTCCAATTGTTGGCAAATAGTGGAGCAGATCTAAAAACCCGGGACAACGCTGGCAGGACACCTCTGTTCTACGCCGAGGAAGCCCCGAGGAACTTAAAGGATAGGCCGCTCCGGATCCGTACTCCTGATGGTTTCTACGAACAAACCTGGCGTTATAACGATGCTATTCAACTCCTAGGGCGGTGTTGAAGAATGAAGCCCCTAGCCGAAATCTTTGACGGGGCCCTGGCATCTCGGATCTGACAGATCCCACAAATGCGACGTGCAACTGACAGAGTAGCTGGAGTCTTTTTCTGATGCGTGATGGATGTGCGGGGAAAGTTTACCCTTGATGCTGGCTATGTGCAAAGAGATTGGTCGAGGGGCGCTAACATAAGAATCAATCGAGTTTTTTGATGGGTCCGCTGTGAGTACCATTAGCCGCAAGCCATTCGTCAGAGGCGCTGCCACTAACACAGGTTGATCTGGCTGCATAGCCATATAGACAAGCGTGGTTAGCACGCACATGCAGGACGAACCGTGATATCTTTTTATGTATATATATATATATACCGTACCTCGATTCTTCATGCAGCTTAGTCTCCAGGGATGCAAGCCCTATTAACGAGAGCCGTTTCCGTATCATGCGATATTATGAATGGGTCATGCGTACGGTAAGTCTGGCACGCATACGGCAGCGTTTCTGCGCCTAGCTATCAATTTCACCAAGTTTGACTGAGTGTGTCGGCTTACGAATAACCGAAGGCGAAGACCTAGATAGCGCCGCAATGCAAACTCCAGATGGTTCCAGGGCACTATCCTCGCACCGCAACCGAGAGTCTATCTGATGCAATCCGAATCGAAAAATCATAGATATACCCCCTCAACTTGTTGATTAAACTTCTATATACTCACTCCGCCCCGGTAGCTTCGAGTGCGAAAGCCCACTTACGGCTTATATCTCATATCGAAGCTCTAGACTCAAGGTGGGGCTCATGTCTCAAAGCACAGGAGAAACAGCATACATGGAGCTACTCCAAAATCCGCCAAAGCTATGAGAACAAGCTATGATCAAAAGAGCCGGTTAAAAGATTAAGCGGCACGGGACCAGACCGGGCTAACCGTCCGCGAAACCAAGTGGTTGCCAAGAGTGCGCACCAGATCAGGCTAACCCTCATAAGATAAGCTTCCTCTGTCGCCTTTTCGAAGGTTCGCTGTGCCGTGTAACATAGTCTAAAACGGCTCGCTGTATTTTTAATCTGGGTGTAGGAAAAACCGCCCGAGATGCAAACTTGTGGGTCAAGCCCCGCTCTGCACTATTAGACTCGACAGCGTTTTGTTCGTGCGTAGTGCAGACTCAGTTTCAATTCAAGCCGCGGTCTGTAAGTGGGCTTCGAGAGCTCCCGCTCGTGTGTTGCAGATGTTCTGCAGGCCCAGTCGACTAAACTGCAGCTGGAAGTTGTACTGCGTATTCCTACGGATATAATGACGCGACGGGTAGGTGGCGCCTGCAAGGTGCGGTACGGCTAATTGCTCTTTCGCGAGTTCCGAAGTCACGATAAAATTACAATATCACCGGTAGTAGTATACTATACAAAGACTGTCTGAGGCTTTCGAAATTTCAGCTCCAGCACTCCGGTAGAACCCATATAAGCTCAGTAGACAACCAAAGGTTCGACTCCGACACGTTAGACTTGCTCGAACATGTTTTCAGCATCGAAGCCACTGCTTACTCGATCATAATATAGATTCCGAAGCAGCTAGTCTAGAAATAAGGTGAGTGGGGACAATATCATATCAGCTAATCTATAACAAGCTCAACCGTTGCCGTGTGGCGTTTCTTGGCCTAATTATAAGCTGACCCTCGGATGAATTTGATCTCCAGGCTAGGTCTAGGGTATTATGCATGAGACTTATGCTAGTGCATAGAACCGCAGATACCGACATTGGTCTCTCTTCGAACGCAGGGCCTATCCACGATACCTTCTATTTTAGTATTAGCTTTGATCCATTGCGCGCGATCCATTTGTACCGGCTCGCGGAGGGGCATCAAATGTGGCCCCTCGTACTCTCACGATTGGTCGGTGCAAGGAAAAGAAATGTATACTCGGTACCGGATACCAAATCCGCGCCCTCTAACGGTGATATATTATTGCAGAAGCCGCCAAACCGTTCTCGGGGCGTCGGACCATGTGGCCAAAATAAGTAAATACACGACAATTCTACTCCAACCCTCAGAAAAGCAATTCCGGCGATATCGATAGTTGGGTAAAGCGTGATTTGTAGAAAACCCGCGTTAAGCTGAATACTCGACTATCTATCAGTCAAAAAATCTTGGAAGCTGGCTGTGCAGACGGATATACATCTAGTGGTCTCAGTCCTTGTGACCCTTTCTGAATTGGATTTTTTGGCCCCTGCGGTGTAGTGGGGACCTTCGCCGTCCCACTCGAAATCTCGCTCCCGCCTTTTAGCTGACTGATAATCATGACTCTATTTCTGCGAGTCGATCTCATCAAGGAACTGACAATTATTTATCCAGTTCATGAATGAAATAATTCTCAAGACGACTGACCGTGGCAGTGATCCAGCGCATGACCGTGTAAAAAATTATATCACAACGCCAGCTTTCCTATACCAAGTGGGATCCGTCAGATTTAGGGCTAGAGTTCCTGTGAAACAGTTCACCACGCTTGGGATTGAGGAGCTAACCCTTATCACTATGACTGCAGAATCCTCCGCCGCGAGTCGAGGATGGCGGCATGTGCATGTGCGGGATCATGTTAGAGGCTTGATTGATATTAGACGGAAGTAAGAAAATAATACGTCTGGTCTCGGTTAAAGTTACATTTTCTTTGACAAATGATAAGGTGATTTCGGTTTCCTCGCGGAAGTCTAGCAGATCAGTTTTGATTTCTATGACCTCAGTGTAACCGTTGCTGCTTTTCGCACCTTCGGACCACCCAGAGGGTAATGATCAGATATCTATTTAAGAAGTCTTTGATGCCCCTCGGTCGATATCTACTAAAGCACTCAATCCCCAACGACTCTCGCAAAGTCAGAGTATTGCAGAATATATTAATAATATCTTAATATGAAGTACGCTTTATTCCTCGCGCTCGCCGCGGCTGGCAGTGCCTCGGTGATCCCCAGTCAGCTCGAAAAACGTAGCTGCGGCGCCGATGACTGCTGCAACGGTACGTACAAAAGAAACATAAATATCGAAATCATACCTCTTGAGACTATTACTGACTTATTGGTAGCTGTCGCCGACCCTCTGCTATCCGGTCTCGCGGACTGCTCTGCCTTCTTTTTAGATGCTCAATACGCTCCTACATCGTAAGTTGACAAGAAGTGCGAGTTCATCCCGCTTTTTATGATACTGATCGATCCTTATTATGCATCAAGAACGGTATTCGTGGATACGACTGTGGGTATAACCAGAACCGAGTACTCGGTCACCGGCACAACTACCCTGTACTACCCAGCAGCGGCAGAGGTCGAGGCAGTGACAGTAACCACAACTGCCGTAGTCACCGGAACGGCTACCATATATGTTACTACTGCACTCGGGGCAGTCGCGAATGGTGTCGTTCCCGCTCCATACTCCGCGTCTTGTGACAGCGAGGCTACGCGCTTTAGCAGCGCATGCCTTCAGCTTGCCGGTTTCATTGTCCCTTCCCCTACAACGACAGTTACGGTTACACATACTACCATCGATGGTATCGCAACAGTGGGACACGACGTTTATTACCCCTCTGGTGCACCTGATACTACCACAGTTACCTACACGACAACATCGTTTGTTGCCACTGCCACCGCCACAGAGACTGTAGTCGCTTTCAAGCTGAGGGCAGGTCTCGGTAGCGCTAATCTGGGGTCATATATTGGGTTCCTATCCAATGCTGGACGCAATATACCAGATGGTGTCGCAGATCCAGCCTACGTCGACTTTATTGACCCTGCCGACCCCGGTGTCTATACCTTGAACCCGAGTGGGGACTTGAAAAAGGATGGTACTGAAATGGTGGCGGTCGTAACTGATCTGAGCGGTGATACCCCAGATGTCGGCTTCCCTACTTTTGCGACGCCAGAGTCCTTACACGCATCTAGACAGATGCATGGATGGCCCGGTATCGAATACGTTTACCCAAAGCTCAGCTGCCAGTTAATTCCAGTTCCTTCCGAGGCAGCGACGTATCTAGCATGTAACACGCTTTACTCCCGCGACAGATTATTTTATATGACGGGTACGATTGGGTCGTTCAACATGAGAGCATTCTTTTTGGGAGCTGCTACTGCTACATGCAGCATGACGCCTTTTACTTGCACACAGGAGTTTCCAGAGGCGGTTCCCATCTAATGCTGGGAGTTGGGGCCTAATTATCTGAAGAGCGTTTAACTTGGATGGCATATAATCGAATAATGAAGCTGGGCTGGAAATTGAAGGTGGTGAGGAGGTGGTGGATGGGCTATGATACGAAGTTGTCTAACCCATAAACCCATAGCTAGGGCGATGAATGAGTTGGAATACACAGTCGCTAATAAATGTATCTAAAGACTTAGTCTTAATACTAGTATACTACATGCTAAATAACCAAACTAATTAACATTCGTTTCATATTAATATATTATTAATATTGCTGTCCATGAAGCAAACTGCGAGTGTGGACGGATGAATACATAATTACATCTTCAAGCCTCCAACTAGGCATAGGCCAAAACAGTCTATTTCTTTCCCCAGAAGAACTATTCTTCCCTTCAATAATACTGATTTTGACCAACTGTATAAACTTACTTACGATGTCAAGTGCGCCAGACTGATACAACGTCCCGCTGACAAACTGCTAATTTCAAAATCAAATGGAACTATGCTAGGCCGGACATAGAGTTAAGATAACGAGAGAATCTGGTTTGATTCCACCACTAACCTACGAATGACGAACTCGACGTCTGTATCAGTTCCCAGCATGCATTGATATCAATACTTCGCACGCCTGCAGCTGGTCGCACAACTCAACAGCCAGAAGAACGACTGTGAATTCCAACAAAAACAACACACGTTGTGTCAGCAGCGACACAGCAGCCTCGCACCTATCCTGGTTGTGTTGTCACAGCTGCCACCCACGCCCCGGCCGGGAGCACCGGAGTCTAGTGCACGGGAAGCTCTGTGAAAGACAGTGTTTTCACCATCTCTCGTGAGCCACTCCGCTCTAAGTCGTCTCCGTTCCCAGGTATCTACCTAGGTAGTAGTGAGCGGTATATATGCCTCGCCCGCGGCCGTCCTAGCATGGTGATGATTCACGAATGCTGTAATCTCCGTTGAGCAATTCAGCCATTCGAATTCGATTATTCCATCGTGGCCGTCCAGATACCGGCTCGAACCCTGCAACCGTTATTCGAGGATTGCAATTCATAAATACGCTAGTGCTCTTTTTGGAGCGGATTCATAGCTGATTGGCCAAAGTTGAACCTTGGGAACGAGCTGGCAACACCGCGAATCGAACAGACTTGCAGACGAACTCACAAACCTCGCATCTTACTCCAGGTACTCCTCGTGTTTACTAGGATTAGAAGGCAAAATCGCGAAGTACAGTTACAACTCCTCAATTGGGGAGAAGCCTCGACTGTTTGGATCTGGGAGTTCGACTTTGTTTGGCGATAGTTGAATGTTTGAAGTTAAAGCTTTCATAGGTATATCCCTTTATCATATCACAACCACAAAAATGTCTATATAAGGGCTCCCTTTACCCCTTTACTGTCCTTCGTTCTATCAAGACGCCCCGAAGGATAAAAATTCAACAGTATTCGAAACCAGCTCTGCTCACTTTATTTATCAATCTCCTTAGCATCCATTGCCAATATAGAGACAATCTGCAGGCGTATAGCCTTTAGATATCTTCAGGTTGTTGATTCTAGGTCCTTCTTCTTCGCTTTGTAGAACAAGAACATGGAGTCTACCCCCAATGATCGAGCAATCTGGGAGATCAATCTCTACAGTGAAGAGGAAAAAGGAAAAGTATTCGATCTCATCGATCAGATCAGCGCACTACAAATCGAAGAGATTCCGGCGCCACAGGTATAGTACACCTTCTTCATGCGTTTTCGTGCGTACTGTCAGCGTTTGATACCAACTAATATTCCATCCCATCGGAATACTAGGTGGTCGTCATAGGGAATCGGTCTAGCGGGAAATCTTCGGTTTTGGGGGGCATGACAGGGATCCCATTTCCAAAAGGAAACGAAATCGGCACCGCTTTTCCCATTCGAATAGAATTCTGGCATACGGATACTCCGAGCGAGTTGGCCTTTGTTCAAATATCTATCTTGCCAGGACCTGCTTCGGCTCGCGATGAATCGGCCCGTCAGAAGCTAGAGGAGTTCCGGTACACCTATAAGGAGGCCGAGTTCACTGCCAAGAGATTCCGGCAAGTTATTCGAGATGTAAGAGCCCTCGCAGACTGTCTTGTAGACCGCAAAATATTTGATATGGCTCCAATGCTGGGTGGGGCGACGTAGTGGGTAGGCCGTGTGGCTCGAATTTTGCGCCACACAGGCCCAGGATACGGTAGTAGAGCCACAAAATTATTCGCCCAACGGAAGGAACTATTTTCTCATGGAATGGAACGTAACTGATGATCATTTTGCTCACCCTTAGGCCGGGATCGCTATGGAAATCCAGCAGGATGGAGGTAAAGAGAAAAGGCTCTCCGACAACACGTTGGTTATCAGTCTATCAGGATGTCATCATCCCCATCTCACGCTGGTAGATACCCCCGGAATCTGGCACGGTATGGTTTTAAGCCCAATATGCTGTAGGAGGCACTCTGCTAATTCTCGGAGCTAAGGAGCGATGGATACTCAATCCAAGGAGGACGTTGAATTGGTCAACTCTTTGGTTCAAGGATACCTCGCAAATCCAAATACGAATATACTGTAAGGATACTTCATCCCCTAGTCCTGTCTTAGTCGCTCATGGGGTGGTGGGGTCATTTGGACCGTCGCCTACGGATCTGAACTAACAAGACTCGACGTATCCTAAAGTGCGGTTGTAGATGCCACCACTCACTTGGATTCCCAGGCAGTCTTTGACATGATTGCGAAATCGGACCCTGATAGAAGAAGGGTGATCGGAGTAATGGCGAAATGTGATCTACTACAAAGCCACGCCATAAGTAATGGTATCAACGGCGTAGGTTTCCCCTCCATTTAAATCCAGGAGTCTTCAAGACGGGGCGTCAAGTTTCACTAACAGTAACAATTCATAAAAAATGCATAGCCGTTCGAACTTGTGTCCAACAAAGTAACGTTTTTGCCGAATAACTGGTACGCCGTTAGGAATCGCCCCACAGAAGGGAATGAAAGGGTCAACATGCAGAAGCAAAAGGCGTCTGAAGACAAGTTCTTCAACAGGAGCCCCTGGAACAAACTTGATAGGCATAACGTGGGCATCGAAAGCCTTAAAGCATCCCTTGGTCGCCTGTTGTATCAAAGGATACAACAAGAGTGCCCGGAGCTAAAGCGAAAGCTAAAGGAACTAATCAATCAACTTGGGAACGAGATCTCTCTACTAGGAGAGATTTGCGTAGACCCAAGGGCGTACCTTACTGATCGGGCAGGCGCATACGAACGCTATATTGATCAGTATCTTCGAGGTGACATGGGTGTCGTTCTAGATACAGACAGCCCCTTGAGAATTTGTTCCGATATCTTGGAAAGAAAGGATCAATTCGTCGATGAAATGGAAACCTTAGGTCACAGTTTTGTCTTCGAAGATATTGGCCAATCTGTTAGTGAGCCCAAAGCCGACACGAAGAAACAGCCAGCAGCCGGTCGAGCAAACGCCGGGCCTAGCTCCCAAGGAACACAGCCTGCTCCTGCGGCGCGCCTACAACAGGACGATGTATACGAGTGGATTCGCAAAGAATACCGTGTTTCCCGTGGCACCGTAATCTATCCTTTAACTAACGAGAAAGTCGTGGAGGTGCTTTTTCGCGAACAGGCGCAGAAATGGCCTTCAATCGCGAAAAACCATATCGACAAAACGGCGGAGATTGTCGACAAATTCCACGTCGCCGTGTTCGCAAAAGCTATAAATGATGACGGTATAAGGCGCAAACTGCAAGAGAAAATCGAAAGGGAATACAAGAACCGTGTCGAGGCAGCTAGGAAGCATTTGGACTGGCTCGTCGCTATTGAGTTGAAAGGGAAATTGCACACTAATGACAAGTATTACGAAGCCGAAATTAACAAGTCAAGGAAGTTGCGCATGGAACAATATCTGAATGTCGCAATGGTTGACGAAATGATGGCGGCAGCCATGGCCAAGAAGCCAGTACCAAATACAACTGTGGCGCAGTGGCGCGCGGAGGCTACCAACGCTCTCACCGGTGGAAATGCTGCTGTCGAACAGATCCACGACATTTTAAAGGCTTACTACCCCGTCGCACGCCGAAGGTTTGTAACCGCAGTCAATGTTCAGGTCGTTGAGACAATGCTGCTGGGTAGCGGCGGGCCTCTCAAAGTACTCAACCCGAGTTACATAGCGCAAATCCAGGATGCGAACGACCTTGAGAACATTGCAAGAGAGAACGAGGTTACGACGGAGAGAAGAAGGGACTTACAATCGCGCCTTGATCGTGCTAGGATGGCGCTAAATACGGTGGATTCTATGTGAGCTTACAGCCCCTGCTTCTTGGAGCCTCCAGACATACAGGTGGGTTCAAAACAATCCTTCAACATCGCGATCGACCGCGTATATATGCTGCCTGCAATCGCCACTTTGTTCGTTACCAACTGCTGACTCGCGATACAGAGATCTGGACCTTCAACTCTGTTTTGTTTGACATCAGTCTCCTGATACCTCAACCTCGTTGTTTGTTTTGACCACAAAGGGTTCCATTGCGTTTTGATTCTAGAATTCTAAGTATAGAGCACAATGTATTCTGAAACTACAAGTGACGCTGGTACTTCTCACTTCTCTCTTTATCGCAATTTTCTATATAGGGTCTACGTTCTGTGCTCGTAGTTCTTTCGAAATTTCTTCTCCCAGTATAGCCGCGTGGTTGCAATCTCTTTCCCCAGACATCTGGATTATCCTATAAGCAATTTACGTATTCGTATGCCAGCGCACCTCGTTGTGTACTTACATATACCAACCCTTTCTTTGCCCTTGCGCAAGGAGCTAAGGTCCGATAAAATGAGTGGTTCTCGCACCGGCCTTGGAACCGAGCAGCCCGTATTTGCACCTCCCGCTCAAACAGAAACGATTGGAAGTGTTACGATTTTCCATGACGATGGCAGGCGCAAGGTCTTCGAGGCCATTGACCAGATCCGTCACTTGAATTTAGACGGAATATCACTTCCACAAGTATGATACACCCTAATCCCCAAGGGAATAAACCAATTTTGGTTTAGATAAGTGAGACCCGATTTGATTTGAGTTGCTCACATCTTGTAAAATCTTAGCTTGTCGTCATCGGTGACCAGTCTTCTGGAAAGTCCTCATTATTGGAGAGAATTACCGGTATTCCATTTCCAACCGGGACTGGCCTTTGTACGAGGTTCTCCACTCAAGTTGTGCTTCGACGTGCGGATACCCCAAACCAATCAGCTTCGGTCCGTGCAACAATTCTTCCAGGGCCATCCTCAAGCCAAGATAAAACAGCGCGAGCGAGGATTAAAGACTTCGAACATACGTTCAAAGCATCCGAGTTTCACCACAAAAGATTCCAGAAACTGACCGAGAAGGTACGTGCAAATCATATAAAAACACACACCGATATCCCGACGCTAACGAATGGACCGGTATGACGGCTACCGACGCACTAGGCGGAAATAGCGATGGGTATCAGATCTACTGGGGGAACAGGGAAAGGAGTTTCCGATGACATCCTAAGAATTGAACTATCGGCAAGCCACCACGACCATCTTACAATCGTCGACGTCCCGGGGCTCTTTCACAGTATTACTTAATAAGGCCCCATACGATATGTGAAAACGCGGCTGTGCTCTAGCTAATACTTCATAACTAGATGCGACAAAATCACAGTCAAAGGAGGATATGGTACTCGTCGAGGGCCTTATCGAGAGCTACCTTCGAGACCCAAACACCATTATAATGTATGTGTCCACTCCCTGCCCTCTAGACTGACCCGATTCCTTGTCCAATTGAGTCGGTGTTGCGTTGAAATTGCCATCTTAGTTTGCAACATTTGATTCCCTTTTGGATGAAAAGCATATAAAGATGTCTCGGGAAATCACGATTTAACTAACGGGCTTCAATAACGTCTTATCAGAGCTGTTATGAACGGTACAAACGATCTCGCTCAGCAAGGGGTCTTTAGTATGGTTAAAGCGGCGAACCCAAGCGGGAACCGAACAGTCGGAGTCATTACGAAGTGTGATAAATTCGCAGTTGATGAGGAATCCAATAAGAACGGTGACGAGGTAAGTAGAATTCCAATTCTGAAAAAGAGCACCGATCATTCGGTGTTCATATCAGATATTCGGGATTAATTAACCGTGTGGTATAGCCTTTTGATATTGCCAGATCTAAGGAGGGGTCGCCAGGTCACGGCTGGTTTGTTGTTGCGAATCCCCCACAAGGGGACCGGGCAACTACGAGGCAACATCGTCATGAGCTGGAGAATGCAGTTTTTAAAAGAGATCCCTGGAACAAACTTGACCCCGAGCGCGTAGGTGTCGAAGAACTAATGAAGTATCTCAGTCAACTTTTATACCGACGAATCCAACAGGAGCTTCCGGACACAAAGTTAACAATAAAGAAGCATATCGCGGGTTGGGAGCGGGCCTTAGCCAAAATCGGGGAGTCTCATACTGGCACGACTGAGCAGCGACGCTGCCTTCGGGCGGACCTCTATCAACAAAGAGTTAGCGATTACCTCAACGGCCAAACAGGGGAATTGTTGGAAGAGGGTCACGCGCTAAGATCCGCAGCCGTATCAAAAAGCTCAATCAAGAATTCGCGGAGGATATGAAACATCGGGGTCACAGCCGCCCATTCAACGTGATTGGGGGAGGGCCAGAGGGCACTGGTTGTCATCTCGACATATATGAGAAATCCGATCTCCAGCCGGACCAAGGGCCTAAGCTTTCTCATGTAACCAACATTGAGGACTGGATTCGCGAGATATATGAAGATGCGAGTGGCCCCGAACTCTACCCTCTCGTCAATGTGGACGTAGTATGCAGTCTCTTTCGGTACCAAGCCAGGAACTGGCGAGTCCTTGCTACTAACTATATCAACAAAGCAGTATCGATAATTCGAGAGTTCAACGATAAGCTACTTAGTGAGACGATTGGCAATCATGTCATCCGCGGAAGGGTCAGGAACAGGCTGGAAGGAGAATTCAACGAGAGGATTGCAGCGGGGTACAAACAACTGGAAGAAATCATTGCCTCTGAGCTTGACGGGATCTTACAAACCCAGGACGAAGACTACATCGCTGCGATCCATGCTTCACGGGATGCCCGCGTGAAATTCCGGCTTGGCGGCGACACTATTCAGACTTTGGTAGCCAACGTTGGAGTCGTTGCGCCAGCGGCAAAGGTGATTGCGGCGGCAGCCTCCGGGGCCCCTACGGCAGTAGTAGCCTCCGCGGCACTTGCGGCAGTAACTTCTGCCGCATCCTCGGCGACAAGTGCAAGTGAGGTCCTACCTACCGTGTCAACCGAACAAACTGGCCCCTGGAATTCAGAGGAACTAATAGCCGCTATCTCAAAATGGCAAGCCCGAACGACGGTCGCTTTTACCGAGGATAAGATAGTGTCTGAAGATATTCACGACGTCCTCAAGGCTTACTATCCAGTCGCCCTCCGAAGATTTGTCGCCACCGTTAACATCCAAGTCGTCGAAGAGAGATTGCTCGGTAAAACCGGCCCACTCCGGCTGTTTACCCCGGAGTACGTAGATAGACTTTGTGAAACGAAAGAGGTGGAAAGTATTACTAGGGAATCCCCTGAGATTATCAAGGAGAGAGACGAGTTGAGATCCGAACTTGAGAGAGCTACTAGGGTCATCGAGGTTATAGAGTCTCTTCAATAGGCTACCCCCGCCTGACTAGCTCGGGACCTAAAATCCGCTTCAACCAGGGCCCGCCTGTACTATGCTATCCTACATCAACGACGAACATACATGTACATGGTTCAAGGGCCACTAGTCTGGGGATGATCGCTAACAACTCTCAGCGGGCATCTTGGTTAGCGTCGTACTAGGTCAGGTTTAACAATACCACCTTCCATTTCTGCAATAAGAGATTCAGTCCGACCAAAACCTACATCTACGACCATTGAATGAAGACACACAGGTATCCCGTCCGCTCTGCCTTACTTAAGCTTCATATCGAGATGTCAGTAGTCTGGTGGGTGACCACAGGCGAATCCGTCTTGTTGTAGATTTATCTTTTTGCTGTTTCCAAACTTTCTGTGCAGCTGCGTTGAGGCTGGTGACAATTTTTTTCACGATTTTAGAGTAAATTCTTGGCAAACCGCCGGGTCGTTCTTCTTGGGCTAACCGGATCGAGCATATGCGCATTGACAACGTGAACGGAGACAGCTTGATTCGAACGTTCGGGATCGCATTTTTTCTCTTCTTCGAAGACAAGATGGCATACTAAATGGTGCTCAATCCACCAGACCCCAATTCCCCAATGAGGTGCGAGACTTTAGAACTTGGGCCGAAACGACCCACGTGAGAAAGACAAAAGAACGAAAGGCATGACCTAAGAAAACCTTCCACAGTCTAACCATTCGGCCGCATCCGCCTTGAATTTCAAATTTCCCCCTATATCCCGGTGAGTAACTAGTATACCAGGTCGCATACTTGACATTCTAAGTTGTAAACTGAGACAACTTAGATATCGCCTTCGCCTGCTTCTGTTGATGCCTATTTCGATTGTTTTTTCGTTAGTCAATACTAATCCAAGGCTTCTATATATATATATTTGAGGGATGTAAGATCCGTTGTGCTTACTCTTGAATCCTAAGAATGTATTCACGATCATCATACGGGAATGATTCTTGCACCATTTTCAGCACAGCCTCCGCAAACGCAGGGGCCTCTCTGAGCGCCATTTGCATCGCCTCGGGCACCTCCTCGACGCCGCTAACTAATTCGACGGTCGATTGGATCAGGTGATTGTATAGATATTCTTGTTGCGTGAGATTAGTGTATACCAACTTGAAATACTCGAGCCAAGTGTCTTTATCAAAATTTCGAGGGAGCAGAGGACAGATATTCTGGCAGGAGTAACAAGAGTCGCACTTCGAAGATATACGAACACCCAGCTCCTCGTCGAGGATCTCTAATAGCTCCTTGAATCCGAACTGCTTGGCGCTGACCTGGAGCTTAACACGGAATAGCTTTTCTTCATTGGAAGCTGTGTAGCGGGAGCTTTGAGTCCAGGCGCCAGGGGCAGATGTATACTGGCTCTGTGAAAAAGCTCCATTCGACTCATGCGATTCTTGTTCGAAATCAATATCATCTAGCTCCTCAGGCTGAGCTAGATCGCCTGCATCTGAACTTTGATACTCACCGAGCGTATGGCTGTTTAGTCTTTCGTCTCCGTGTAATCGAACCCGGCCGAAAGTGAGCGTATCAGTCAAACCAGTATACGCATAGGCGAGAAGGTGTAGAAAGTATTTTGGATCAACCGCGTGAAGTTCGATTATGGGCTCTCCGGCACTGAGCTTCTCCGCGAGGGTTGTCATTGAAAGTATAAGCCGGTGCGTTTTAATGGAAACCGCGGTGCTCGAGTTTATAATCCTGACAACGACATCTGTATACTCCTGCTCTAAAAACCGTTGCCATAAGCTTGGTCGATTTAATTCATCTTAGTTACCTCGGTATTGTGCCGGATAGGAAGAAATTTTGTTTATATAAAGCCGACAGGCCGGACTTACTACCAAACTATGTGATTGGGGTATCCCCGACAAAAGGTAAAATCGCCGAAGTCGTAGAGAAACTCTTGCTCATCTATGGAGTCGATGAGACTGCTGAAAACTTCCTTAGGGTCTATCTCTACGGTTTGGTGGGTGGCCGCCATCGTGGTCGTTGCGTTCTAGGATAGCTCTGTGGATGGCTGGTGAGATTTAGGTCCTAGAATCCGTAGGGCAAATGCGTAGATTTAGGGGCTTGACCTAGGAATAAAGGTATTGATTGATAAAAGTGTAACTACGTAGGAGTAGCCAGTACAAGTAAGAAGGCGGGCTCATCTTACTGGCTAGCCGGTTATATACACGGGCGCCTCAGTGCCGCACCATGGCCAGAGCTCAGGGTTTCTAGAATTAATTCCACGCCGCCCCTAGGCCCTGGACATAAGTACCAACCAATGTAGAACTGATGCGCTGCAATGGAAGTAACTGGAGCCTACCTTTGCACTCATCCTCAGCTGCTGGTAGCTCTGGGACCAAAAATGGATTCTTAAGAATTCAGCGCTCCCGAACTAAGGGATGGAACCAACAGATATGTGCGGTGCGCGGGTACGAACGCCGGCCGGCCATGCAAAAGCTGGAGCCTCCAAACTGACTAAGATTTACATATACAACTAGACAATTGAATAAAAAGATGCACACAAGATATCCAGTCCACTGTACCATACTTAAGCTTTATACTAAGTATCGATAATCTAATGCGTAATCACAGGTGAGTCCGTCTTGTTATAGATTCATATTTTTATCCCTCTTGAGTTAAAACTTGTGATAACTTTTTCACGATTTTTAGCTTTGAAGCTCAGCACTTAGGTATTCGTTGGCATTGATTGGTATTCCTTCTCGCCGCATGAAGCATGAAGCCGGGCACCAACTTTGGCCAATGTTCCCCATTCACTACTCGTGTCAGGCCTTCGTAATAATTCCCTAGCAATTTACTTTCATTTTCGGCCTAGTTTTTAGTCCAAGACGATCATACAGACGCTTTCCTCGCACCATGGAACTAGAAGCACCATCAAACAATTCTTCGCCAGCTTAATTATAAGCTACCACAGGAAATACCTGAGATAACTTGTCATGTAAACGAGCCGCTGGCCTTTTTTGCGTTGGAGATAACGAGAACAATGAAGGGACGACTTTAATGCATTCCGAAACAAAATTTCTGCTCGCAAATTTTCACCCAACGGTTTTTTTAGAACGACCGTACACCTCCAAGGCCCATCGAATGAACCTAGATGCCGGCTCGAGTCGCTTTCTTTCAGCCCTAGAGCATTCAATAGTTTAGCCGATAACAATCTGCATTTCGCGGACCTCAGTTGTACGTACCACAACCACTTGAAATGTTTTCCACCAGTAGCTGAGCCGTGCGCCGCCTCATCGACCGCTTGTGCGAATTTCGGAACTTGCTTGAACGCCATTCGCACCGCCTCGGGAATCTCCCCATCATTCCTGACCCAATCAACAGACTTCAGTAATTCTTGGTATGGAAACTCAGTCGGAGTGAAGTTGCTGTGGACTAGTTCGAAATACTCAACCCAAGTATCTTTGTCGAAGCTGCTGGGGCGGAGACGACAAAATCCGTCGTCCCAGCATGAGCACCAATCGAAATAAATCCCGCTCTGACGTGCCCGTGCCTCAAAACACATCATTACTCCATCGTACCCCAAAGTTTTGGCGGCTACCATGAGGTGGATAGTGAATAGCTTCTCTTCCACAGAACTGGAGCACGAGAGCACGATTTCTGCGGATCTTCCACCGGGGTCGCATTTTTCAAGGTCCACGTCATCCATAGCCCTATGGCCTGATCCTTCGTGCTCTATGAGAGCGTGGTCTCTGGGAACAATGTCTCCAGGCAAATTAACCAGACCAAAGATCAGTGTGTCTGCGAATCCGGTGTAGACGTAGGCGAGAAGGTGCAAGAAGTATCGTAAGCCGATATCATGAAGCTTAATTACCCGATCTCCAGCACGGATTTTCTCCTTGAGAGTCGTCATCCTCGCAAGTACAATACGATGTGCTTTAATTGAGACGACGGTGTCGGCATCAAAAATCTTGACGGTGACATCTGTAAGTTCCTGCTCCAGAAAGAGTTTCCAGAGACTTATAATTAAGAGTGTGTTTGTTAGTATTTATATCGTAAACTCTACGTACTACTTGGGTGGCCAGAATCAAGTGAAGGGGTATATTGTACAATTGTTGCGACTTACTGGATAGTATGGCTCACTGTGCTCGGTAATTCCTCTTTTCTTGCGTGGGGGTCGAGAGAGATCAAGGCATGCTCGGTCGACTCGGTAAGGCGGCTAAAAGCCGCCTTTGGGTTTAAGTCTACACAGTTGTGCGAATCCGCCATAATGTTCCCGCTGTAGATCTATGGATCTATCTCTTCGGTTTAGGAGTCTTCTGGTGCCGTTTGTGTGCTTCAAGTGGTTACTGCTAGCTGTTGACCGAGCCCCATTGCATATCGACGTCGAAGCCATGGCGTTGTGGAGCTACTTAAATAGCCGGCGGCCGGAGATCCAAACCGTCTATCGCCACCTAAGATCGGAACACAGGGTCCACGTTCACCAGACTAATCGGGGCCGACAAGCTGGCAATCGCGGCCGTGCATGCTGTGGGAAACACTTGTCAAAGCCAGAACAAAGAAATTTACGACGGCAGATTTTGATCATGCAAGCCGGCTCTTAAAGCTTTGTGACAACGGATTTCACCACAAGAGTTCCCGCGGTATACTGCAGGTAAGATGCTAACGTCCGTCTCCATCACCCGGCAGGGGTTCCGCAGCCACACTTGTGCTGTGCATTGGCGGTGCAGCTCCATCCAATCAAGATTGTGTCTTTGCTTTTTCATTCCAATGCTTCCAACACAAATGAAAATGTTGGATATGCGGAAAGGGTTAGTCATTTGAACAAACAGTGCCTGAAGTGTCGACGGATACCCGTAGAAGGCTGCACGATTCCAGTCCGCAGCTTCAAACGCGGACGCAGGTTGTTGGAAGCTTCTCGTGATATTCTGTTCTGACCACACTGTCTTTGTATGGAAAGTTCAAAGGATATAATGGCTTCTGGAACCGTCGTTCTTCTGGAGCCTCCAGGCTTCGTCCAGGTCTCAATCCTCACTAGCTCAGCTCAGTATCAACGCAATCACAAAGTCCTAGAACAAGGCTCTGCTACAGCGGACGGCTTCGATTCTTCAATATCAAAGAAAATAACGACCCCATTACTAAGGTGGTCTTGCTAGATCGGCTATAGTGGTCCAAGATGTACACCGTGGCTCGAAGCACCGGTGAGGGCCTCAAAGGGGAACGTATCAAGATCCCCGTAAGCAGCATTCGACCCCCCAGCGATGTTACGGAAGATACTCCTCTCATTGAGAATATCGCGACCGTATCGTCCTATAACTGGCTGTCGGAGCTTGAAGTATACTCTGATACTCCAACTATCCAAGTCCCAGGTGAGTTCATACCTAGTACCAAACCGGTTGCTGTAATCAGTACAGTTGTCTAACAAAAGACCAGGGGCTCCACCACTAGTATCCTTCCCAAAGGATACCCCGTCGATGCATCTCAAGCCAGACGCGGGACGCCACTTCGTCGACCAAAACGCCGCCCGCATGAAAGGTGCCTCCGGGATGATCCCGGGATTGGTAGCCTGTCACGCCTACAAAAAGGACTTCAATGTCACCGACTACGATGTGATCACCGATCGTAACAATCTAATCAAATTGTTCGAATTGATCGAACTCGCCGACAAGAAAGATCCAGGTACTCCCACTTCATCTACTCCCTGGCGTGCACCTTCCATCGCCGGGGCTGCGCAAAAGTGGGGCCGAAGGGGTGCGTCCCGACCCACGCATCCTTTCTTCCAACGGCCACTTGGCACTGGTAACGGGCGAGGGATAGATTGTATGGACCAGCGACCGGAGCAGACGCGTATCGATGTTGATATAGTTTCCGGTTATAACCATGACACCGGAAAGTACATCTACGACAGCACTTCTACTTCTAAAACCTTGGTGTTGACCAGATGGGAGCAAAAGAACGAAGAGATAGTTATTTCCTCGAACGATTTCCGAGGTTTTGGACACTCGTTTCTTTCGCGAACTCGTCAGTTTTTGTCGCTTGAAGACGGTAAAATCACCGAGAGGGGTCCGCAGGATGTTACTGGGTTTCATTGTCTTGTGGAGTATACCCTCTTTGGAATGAAGGTTCTGGTCAGATACCATGCGGATGCGTGCGATATGACGAGGGCTGAGTTCGTCAAGTGGATCTCCCAAGACGGGATTCGAGACCTATCGGAATCTCATGATGATTCGAACGGCGATAGTGAGGATAGGAACGATGACGAAACCCTGATGGGGCCCCCAGAGACGGACACATTCGACCTCTTGGACGCCTTCAAAACGTTAACAGTCAAGCCTGATCAAGATAAAGACTCCCTTGAGGAATTAGCCACGACCCTGAATGTCAACCCAGAAGGTTAGTTCCCTAGATGAAACAGTTTTTGAATGGCCCTAAGCCAGCCGTGCTAACATCGAAATCTGATATCCCTCAGCCGCCAGCTCTCGCGCGTCGAGTTTGCCTGGAATCCCTATGGATATCATTCACACCCCAAATACGATCTTCCCAAGCGACAAGATCCTCCAAGTAAAGACTCGCGGGAGGAATACAGGGCTAAACAGAGACAACCTCTACAGACAACTCTTCTTCAGCCAAACAGAAAAAGTTTTCGTCGCATATCACAGCCGAGGACTATTCCAAGAAAGCGAGGCGACGAAGGAGGACATCTCATCCGGGCTCTCGGAGTGGGGCAACAAAAACAAAGAAACGTTGAAAAAGCTGATTGCTATGCTTAGGGAAGTCAAAGAGAAGGCTAGTGATTTGGGGGGTAAAGGGGCACTGTGTTTTACTTTGAAGAAGAAGTTGGATAATGAGCACAACGTTGTTCTTGAGATTCAAGCAAGAGAATAATGCACTGATGTAGAGCACTACTTCGTTTCAGCATGTCAACTAGGTCCTTCTTTTCTGGTCTATGCGGTCGGCGTTTCCTTTCAAAATGCGCGGGCAAACTCCCTCAACCATGCGCACCAATGTTTGTATGCGCAAGAAAACGTGATGAAAAATTGCCTCTCTCTTCTACAACTACCAAATGGTTCATTTGCTATCCCACTAATAATCACAAACCCACGTGGCTGGCTGTTGAGAATAAGATATCGCCAACTCGTATGCAGAGACCCTTACTATGTATCACCCACGCCCCATAAACCGTCATCTCCTGACTCTCCTATTCTCCCTCCATCTATTCTCCACAGTCACCGCCTACTATGGCAAGACACTCCGCGTCAACCGTCCAAATTGGTTTCAACCTGACTATTCTCCCCTCACCCGCCCGATACCAATCCTAAAACCAGGTCAATGTTACCAAACGGACCGCGAATTCGACGAGGGTCTGATCGAAGCCTTTGCGGTTTATAACGGGCTAAACGAACCCGCTGTTTCTGGGATTGTTATTTACAATAGTCCCGATTGTGGGGAGGGTGTGGGAAATATGGGCTATGACTGGACTTCGAAGCCGTTAGCCATTATTAAGTTTGATGCGTTTGATCCTTATGGTATTAATGTGGTTAATCTTTTCGAATTGGGGATACAATGGATGTCCGGGTCTTGGAGATCGGTTGATACGGTAGTGGAGCACGAAGATGGCGGGTTATTAGGGGGTATTGGGGACTCCGGTGAGAACGGAGTAATGGTTTGGGAAGCGGATCCGGAAGATAGACGGGGCACGGTGGGAAGGGTTTGGGTCCCCGGTGTGGTCTTAAAAGCCAACGACTGGCGTAGCTTTTTGGAAACCGCGCCGCCTGATGGGGAGGCAGATTTCTATTTTAGGGATTTGGTCGAGATATCTTTGGTCAGGCCTGAGGGCCATGAGCCCTATGTACCTGACCGGGCTAACACAGAGCAGGAGTTTTCGACGGTGAGGGCTAATGTGGTCCCTGGGATGGAATACTACGGGGACAACATCGATCCCACGCTCAACAGGGGCTTTCAACAGTTTATCCTGGAAGAAGATGTTTCTCCCGGCACTGAGTTAGAAAGAGTAGATAATAACATGCAAATCGAGGAGGAAGGAGATTTATTCGGCGATCAGGCCGTTGAAGCGGCAGACCGTGACGAAAGAATGCCGGACGAACAAAACAGAGACCGCATCGAAGAGGAAGAACTATCCGAGTTTCCAGTCCCCCAGCCGCGTCTAAATCGGAACCGACCAGCGCGATTAATAGAGTTCGAGAGGGCCATGCGTGAGATGCCCCAAGATCGGTTCAACCTGCCCGCGCAAAGGCTCCGCCCATTGTCTATTCCCTTCCAGGGCGGCCTCTTTAGCCCCCCAAACTTCCCGAACGAGGCAGCACCATGGGCACAAGAAGAGCAATCAATCAGAAGAGGGGATTCACCGCTACTTCCACAATTTCCGGCAAACGATGACAGCCCTGAGGTTCCGGTAGGCAGGGGCAGGTCTGAGAGACCGGAGCCACCGTCTGCGGACGTCGATTTGAGTGAAAGGATAGAATCTCTGCAGAACCCTGTCGAAATTGAGACCAATCCCTTTGGGATAACTACGTCACAAAGGAGACAGTCGGATATACCACCGCTGCGGGGGAATATCAATAGCATGCAAAATCTACAGGATCGAGTTTCTAGCACGACTAGTAACAGACCGCGGGGGCGGCGGCTTGATACCTATAGTAGTGAGTCGTCGGACGAAGGGAACTGAGTCATCGGCTTATGTTATATATAGAAATTTGAACTATCATGAGCTGCGTATCTTCAAACTGAATAAGATAACGGTCATGGAAACATATTCTCTACACTACAGATTGTGCCGCGTCTCTACTCGTGATATAAACCTCGAGGCCCGTTTGCGAAACAAACCACGCATTGTGAATCTTCAGCTCGTCGTTTGGCCTTACTAGTCGGAACTACCAGGGTAACTTACGTTAATCAAAACTCCCAAATAAAACGCAATATCATCAGGATCATAAGAGCTTACCTCATACCGCATAACCAACCAAGGAACAATCTTGTAAATCTCTAACAAACTAATATTCTTCCCAATGCAAGTCCTCTTCCCGCTTCCAAACACCAAATACGACCGCTCCATATCCGCCTTTTGTTCATCAGTCGCATTGATCCACCTTTCGGGTCTGAAAAACTCTGCATCCTCGCCGTAGACCCGTTTATCGTGATGTACGACCCATGGGTTGCATCCAACAATCGTTCCTTCGGGGATAAACTCGCCACATAGGGTTACGCCGCCTGGGGGGACGATACGTTCCAGAAGGATACCGACGGCTGGATGGAGGCGGAGAGATTCTTTGATAACTGCGCTTAGGTAGGAAAGAGAGTTTGTTTGCGAATACTTTGGGATCGTGGAAGGGGAGAGTCCGGCGGCTGCGAGTTCTGTGCGCAGGGTGTGAAGTACTGCGGGGTATTTCATGAGCTTGACTATAGAGATGTCAGTATGAAGCTTTCCAGTTTCCTTTGCACAGCCTATAGGTAAGCTAGAACTTACGCATGATAGCTTGGAGGGAAGTCGCCTATACTTTCACTATCAGCAACCATTCTCACAGCCTTGATAAGCGCGTGTGTCAGACGCACCGTTGTATCACTGCCAGCAAATACGTTTGCAGCAGCCCATCCAATAACTTGCTCCCGAGGGATCTTTCCTTCATATTTATCCGCTGCATCCAAAAATTTTGACAAGAAATCCTTTCGGTTGCTGCTATCACCCTTCTCTTTCTCCTGTAGCCGCTGTTGCATGCAGTTCAACGCAAAACTCGTGACCGGTGAAGTTGGATTTCCTTTCCACCAGATACGTAGGGGGTTCTTCATAAGAAAGTGGTCTGGGAGGTCCAATCGATGTCAGTATGCTATCTTGATTTTCGTGTTTGAGAGTCTGGCGGTCTACCAAGGAAAGGCATCTGCCCAATAACCGCCAAGTAATTCAACTGCTCCTGAATCCCCGCAATAACACCATCAACATCCTTCCCCTGTTCCAAAAACCCCAGCCGTCTACTAAACGTCATCTCACCGACAACGTCAAAAGCAGTCCAATGCAGCCATTCACCCAAGTCGCAGACTTTATCCTTATCCAAATAGAGCTCCTCAAGTCTGCGTTGCAAGACCCGCACCGTGCTATCGACATACGGCTCGTAGTCGAGCAGGGTACTCATGGCGTAGGCATGGCCAATAGGACGTTTGAGATTTTTATGAAGTTCTTCCGATGTTACGTCGAATACTCCCAAAACCTCCTTTCCGGCGGCGATAGGTCGTGTTACGGGGTAGAATTTCGACTATTGCGTCGCAAGTCAGAACCGTGATTTAGCACCCCTTTGCAAAAGGGAAGCCCAAAATACCTTCTGAAAAAGCCTTGTAATTCCATATATAGTCTTAACCTCATTCGCAGATGCAACCGAAACACAGTTTGGCCCGATCCTGACGAGATCCCCGTATTTCTTGTGTAAATCCCTATGAATAATTTCCGGCCGCCTTCCCAAATTGGCTTTCAACCGCCATGCATTTGTGAATGATGCCACAAACGGGCCAGGTATCCTACGAAGATGTGGTTTATATCTGGTGTATAACAACTGCAAAAGCCCTAGCAACGGTGCTACAGCGAGTAAGATTAGAATCACGGCCATGGCGATTGGGTGAACAGAGGACGATGGAAGACAGTGTTATCATTTGAGGAAACACGCAACTGTTGGATTCTAAATTATTTCCATATCGGATTGTGGGGATGTTGGGGTTGATATAACCGAAAGCTTGTTCCTCGGTATTGGAGTTTGATGTGCGGGGTACTGGAGGTGGGTATTCCCCGCGCCCAGGCCAGGCCGTCTTGAACGGTTTGGGCTAGTGTGATCGTGCTGTAGGTCAAGTTTGTGCTGAACGGTTAAGTATAGATGTTTACTGTGTAATTGGTAAGCCATGATAGGTGCTTCGGTCCGACGATTGTTGCCCTTAGCTTCCGACACCCTCAGTTAAAAAATCCGTGTCCTAGACTAATGGTATACGTACAGATGTCGATTGAGTCCTGTGTTACCATTGCATTACTATTGTCGATCATAGATTTGATAGGTATTATACCGCCCGAACTGAGACAGTATGAGACGGCTAGTATTCGGCTTATAAATTTCAAGAGGGATATGTGATAACGAACGGGAAGCAGCGCTGGTCGACGTCGACTGACATGATGAACGGGATTGGCAATCGAAGGATCGACAACACAAAAAATACAACAAAATACCGACGTAGACACTGCTGCGCCCGGAATGCTCTCCAGGTGGTATCCCACCTTCAATCCAAAAATTAGACACTCCCGCGGCGCGCCTCAAAGACCTTCTATCTCGCCTAAATGAGGGAAGCGACAGTTTAGAGGAGGGCGGCGGTTAAGCCTGCTAAGGCGTCTACGGAACTCTCTGAAACGATTAATTTCGTTGGACGAGAGCCGACCCCAAGAGGATGGAACCGGACGCATACGAGATTGTGAGTCGGAAACTATTAATTCGAAGTTAGAACAATATTTAGTAGAGCCTATGCATCACGCCGGACCCAGACTTGAAACCATTCTGTAGTCGTCTTGATCTTTTTCATCCAGCCTTTAATCGGAGACTAACCCAGCCATATCAGACCGCGGCGGAAAGGACTCAAATCCACACTTGACCGATATCCCAGACAGATAGAACCTTACAGAGCGATAACCCTCTAACTCTCAACAGGTGGACGGTAACTTTTCTGTGTAGAATTTAACACATAGCGAGGAATACTTCAAAATGTGCTGGACGATCTACCACTGCGTTGTAAGTATCTATACACACAAATGCACCCCAATACATAAGTAAGTGCACCGCTAACGGAAACACTAAAAAGTGCACACACACATATCCAAAGCACTCAGTTACAGACATCTGTAACTGTGATCTATTCAGAATCAGTACGTTGAACCAAAAGTGTCTACCTTGTAAGACACTAGATGAGACCGTCGATTCAGAGGTAGATAGGCAGTCCTGGAAGGATAGCATTGCACGGAATGAATTTATAATAGAGTGGCTCGGTCGCGAGGGTCGGGGGAAGCGGTGGTGGGATGAGGAAAATATTCATATGCAGTCGTAGTGCAGGTCTTCCGGTTCTGGGGGGTTGGGGCATTCGTAAACATAATTGGGCGTAGTGGCGTTCGGCCGCTTAGATTCACACCCCGAGCTTCGCCATATGATAGTATCATTACACAAAAGGAATTCATTAGTACTAATTAACTAAATCATCAAGCACCAAATAACTAGATAAATATGAACGCTAAGCTACAGTGTTGAAAAGAATCATTCCGTCACTTCCGCGCCTTGTAAGCAAGGTAGTTTCGGCCACGAGCCATAGTCTGCCGACGAAGCTTGGCTTCAGCTACAAAGCCTTCTTCGAGCTTGATACCCCTATCCACAATCTCCTCGAGCAACTTCGTCAACACACCTTCGCCTAGATCCTTAGCCCCAGGAGGTACCATCGCGAGAACCCTCTCGACAGTATCGCTCTTCAATCCCCTGATGTTCACGAGAACACCTCCGATGTCGTAGCCGCCCTTGATGATCTTCATCAAAGAGTTGTGGGCTTTGATTGGATCACGAGCGGAGAATGCATCGACCAAATCCTTTCCGGCCGAGAACAAATCTATGGCGGTGCCGACTGTCTCTGGGAGTTCGATGGCATTTACGATGATAGCGCCACCCGGGACACCCCACTCGATGAGCGCCTTGTTTACATCGATAACTAGTTGGACACCCAAGCTAGCCACTTGGTTCAACATAGGCTGGACCTGCTGGAATCCCAAAGCGAAGGACTTTTTGTCCGCTGACAATGCGAACAATAGGTGAAGACTGGGCGGGTTGATACCGATGTTTGGAGGGATTTCGGTCTGGGTCTCAGTCTCCTTTCCTCCAAGGGTGGCCTTGACTTTAACATTATCAGGGCGCTGGAAAATGTGGAAAGCATCAGGTGTGGCTTTGATGCTACCCTCCTGGACGGCCTTTCCGGAGTTCAGATCGGTGATTTGGAATTTAAGCTCCACTGAACCGGCTTCACCCGACAAGAACATGTTGAAGAAGCTCTCTTGGGTGGACTTTTGGTAGGTCATCGAGCCGAGTCGAACGGGTTTATTACCCTGAATTCTGGGTGCTACGAAGTTGCTCCTCATCGTGCAGATAGTGCCGAGTTGGTCGGTTCTTGACTTCTGCGCTACGTCGTCTCTCTGCAGTTTAAAATCGTTTGTTAGCTAGTTACTTTTGACTCTCAATTCAGAATTCTGGAACAATCAGTAGTAACTTACGCCGCCGCTGAAGCACGCCGGGCCCATCTTGGAAAGGTTGACATTATCTCTCCAGCCAACGTTGTATCCACGAGGTCCGTTGCAGGTAACTTGTGTGAGCTTGAACTCGAATCCTTCAGGCAGGGATGCCAAGTAGATCTCCTGTTCGAGAGTGGCGGTAGTCATGATTGATGAGGTATATAATGTAAATTAAGAATTTTCTGTATAGATCTATGAGTTAAGTTAGCGGTGCTGATCAAGTGTTAGGGTTTATAAATTTAGTTTAAATCGACGATGCCGTACCTGAGCGGAAAGATGAAGAAAAGTCGACTTTAAGTGAGCGAAAGATCGAATGGAATGGTAGTGAGACAGAAATCAAACGCTAGGATGGAGTGAATGACGCGAAAATTAAGAAGAGAAAACTATATTGTGAACCAGCACAAAAAATTGATACCAATAGAAGGAAATGCAATGATGATGCAGATGAGAGTGATGAGAAAAGTACACCGATAGTCTGTCAAGCGTATATATATCTTCGCATGCACGAAAAAAAACAAAGCTTCGAAACGATGAAGCTCTCACGATGTCAAAACCTTGCGCCATGGCGTTCGATTCGATGTTGAGAAACTTTCATGCATGAAGTTCGAAGCTTCGTGGTGAAACGTGCCCAGGCGCCCGTATGCAGTACCAAGTTTCGCCACATCTCGACTCAGAACACCACAGCCACCCCCGGCCCAACACACATTTTCTCCGAGGGTGACCCGAATGCGGTTAGAAGGCGTCGAACGTGGTTAGAAGACGTCGAATGGGGCCTGGTTCAGACCCTCGAGCGCCAGTCAGGCCACCGTCGCAGGGTATAATATCGATGATTATGGGTCGGTAGAAACCGATTATGCATTTTTATTGTTCGCTTGGATTTGCCGATTTCGAAATCTTGAATTACTAAGTAGATTTAAAGTTTAGATTGAGGATTAGAACTCGCCTGCAGACGCATAGGCCACGTTTATCCTGCCTCCCCTTCAAACAGGCTCCGTTTTAATGGCGTAGCACGCAGATATGCAATAGTCTAGAATATGCACCTGTCAGTCTAACTCGGTTAGATGGAGAGATATTCCCCGATGAGAGGCGAAAATTACTAGCAAGGGCTACCGGTCTGCGGTACCGATCCCTGCGCAAAGCTGACCTGGCCTGATCGTTCACGGTTCCAGGATTGTTTATAGAAACCTATAGCTTTCTTCGAAGTTAGCGCTGAGACAGAGTTATAGTCTAGGAGCAGATATTTTCGGTTCTGTAAGACAATTACGGTGGTTGGAGTTCGTAGATATTGGAGCTCAATGTCCTGGGTTGACGTTCAGGTGATCTGAGCCGTCGTCCCAGGATCCGGAAACCGAGAAATTTAAACGTGCTTCAGAGAGCTAAAGCACGCACTGAACTTGGGTACTAAGTACTAGAATATTTCGCTAGGGATACCAGACTTTGTAGTATAACGAATGACTCTCGTAACTAAACGACGATGAGGCAGAGACCCGACCCACGCATGCCGAGCAGCCGTCACTTAGTATGGTGGACCTCGATGTAAACAACACCAGCCGCGGTGCTATCACTTGGGCAACTTCTAGACGCCAGCGGATACATGGGAATAGCGAATAACGCGAGATGCCGAGGCTAACCAATAGTTGAAGATCCTAAGAGACGCACTAGCAAGCTGAGCCTCAACTTGGCCCGCTAGCAGCCAGAGTTACACCAAGAGCGTCTGCAGTACAAGACTGACAACAAGACAGGAATGGCCAGTATACCCCGTGGAGCTCACCAAACTAAGTCTCTAGCCAATGGAATTAGAGCAACTAGTATACGTACCTCAATCCAAACTCGCGACCTCGGCTTGTGAAACCAACCACCGACCTGCAGCTCGCTAGCTCTGTGAAACAGCCCTACGCAGAAAATTCCAAGCTAGTATCCCATGGGATGAAACCGACTTCCGACGGTTTATATCCTGCTTGTATTTGTACCACCGGTCGATATGGCCGTAGAAATTACTCGGTATCTACAAATACGTAGATAGGCCGTTACAGGTGTCCGAACCGGCCAGACACTCGTAATGCCAGCCCAAATTTTCCCTGACGGCAGACCAACGCTCGATCTAGATCGCAATTCTGTAATTACGTAACCGATATTCACATGTGTATGCACCGTATTTGGAATATTAGCAAGCTTGCAAGGTTCATATCGGGATCAATCGCTCTAGGATGAATGTGGAAGACACAACGGACCAGCGATCTAGTACGCCTGCGATCCGTAATCCAAATCAATGCGCGTATTTCCGTAGCTACCAATATTCGAACATCCATTTGCCGTATATATGGCTGTAGAACTGAGGGTTGTTTATGGGGCCGGTCGACGATACGATCAATAGAATACAGAAATCGAAAAATAAGAAAAGAGAATATTCCCCAAGTATATGCATTCCCAACAGCGAAACCCTGACTATATCAATAAATTTTCGGCAAATGCACTGACCTCGAGGCCTCGTGACGACGCAATTACCTCGTATAGCCGTTAACGTTATAACCCGGATTTCTGTTGGGAGCAGCACTAAACACCATTGAACCGGAATTTCCCGTCCGATCAAAATCCAACAACCGTGAGCGCGTACTTAAGCAGCGTGAAGCTCCACTGTGATCTTCCATTACTTAGTCCCGTTTGTAGCTTTTGAATCGAACTCCTTTCGCTGCCCTGTAGTCTCTGATATCTCGAATTTCATCTCGTATTGAAACCCTTAACTTGGTATTCGACTGTCCACATAGTGGATCAATAGCATCGCCATATCTAGATATCTCAATTCACAGAGAGCTAGAGCCAGACCATCCACCCACCTCCCTAATCATGGAAACAACCTGCCGCCTGATTCCACGGACATTCACGCCGTTGATGTTGATGAAAGCCCACTTGCAGAGCTGCAGAGCTGCAAAGCTCAAATCCGTTTTGAGGGGGGCACCGACGCACGTGACCCAACCAATGGCCAGAGATATGACATAGTGAGTACTGGGTGATCGAAAAATATTATCTATCCTCATGATACTTTGGATCCACCATCTCCTCAGCACATCCCCCATCTCGCGTCTTTACCAGCAACGGTTAGAGTCAACCTCATCTCAACAGCAATCCTTGAGTCACCACTACTGTTGCTTACGGGCCCCTAACGATAACTAGCCCGAGATGAACGGTAAGTTGCTTCTTCGATGGCGAGATGATGGATTTGATTGACCCATTGAGTTTAATCGATACCCTCGAACCAATTCTGGTCTAGCTATGAAGCTAACTATAACCCCTGGGACTTCATACAGCTCAAACCCCCACCCAACCCTCCAGCGACAAGGACAAAGAGAAAGAAAAAAAATCCATCAAATCCTACCTCACATCCTTAACCCGCAAAGTCTCCCAAAAGACCGTTTCAGGAGCTCATCACATCGGCACTCTCGCCCGTTCAGCCACCATCTCCGGCAACAACAAACGCAAATCCTCCTCCAAACGTGCTGGAAATCCCCAGGCTGGGTCAAACTTTACCAACATGACCAATACCAACATTCTTGGATCCCCGGAGAGAGCTCGCACACCGGCTCCCCGCCTTCCAAATGTTGTCTATCGTAGCCCCGACGCGGACTTTATTGAAAGTCACATGGAGGCTAGGATTCGCAGCATTGGGGCTAATGGGGACGGCGAGGCTGGGAGAGGGAGCAGGGATGGACAGGAGGATCGTATGGGGGGTTATACGATTCGAATTATTAATCAAGATATCAATGATCCTTGATTATTTGGTGGAGGAATGGGTATATGGGGGAGATTACTCAGGAGGATTGTGTTTACGACTGGAAATGCTTTATGTTATGGATTTTCTTTTGTTTGTTTAGATTTGTTAGGCGGCGTTTTGTATTACTTTTTTTCTCTTGCATTTGATTGTTACACGGAGCCGAGAAGGTTTCGATCTGAAAGACCTCTGCGTTACTACTATGGATTGGTAGGACTAGGTAGAGAATAGGTTTATCCGGTGGGTGGACGAGCTGCTAGACCTCATCCAATCCTACTACCTAATAAAGAAACCTTAACTTCAAAACCGACCACCGAGCTTTCCATTCCCATAAGTACAGTATCAAAGCTCCCGAGAGCTAGACAGTAGTATCCTATCTCAAAACCTC
Organism: Arthrobotrys sphaeroides; assembly: GCA_036971245.1. Lineage (NCBI taxonomy): Eukaryota > Fungi > Ascomycota > Orbiliomycetes > Orbiliales > Orbiliaceae > Arthrobotrys > Arthrobotrys sphaeroides. Next base: position 944,321 of record JAJTTW010000011.1, on the reverse strand, counting down.
ACCCTCCGGAATAGCGATATAAGCCGTCGACCCTTCCCTCCCTGTTGAACCGTATCCTCCGAGCGACCTGCAGGATCCACCATCACTCCCGTCACGGTGATATATCGATGTTCCATTAGAACTCTTGGTTCTCGGCCGCTCATCGAGTAATCTATCGGCAGTAATATCGTATTCTCCACCGCTCCTTCCTTTCTCCTTCATCATGTTCAGCACTAGTGCTTCGAAATTCATGTTCTGTTCGATGTTGGTGTAGAAGTTTTTGGCCATGCCGTCTACCGAGGGAGTTAGCTGGGATCGTCGCTTTGTGTAATGGAGGCTTACCACGGGCGTGTTCGGCAGCTACCTCGGCAGCGGCGGTGGATTCGGAGTTCTTCCGGCTCCTGAAGTGGAAGAGGCGGGATATAGACATATTTCCCGGGTCCTAAAACTAGGTCAGCGATACTCACAGAAAAAAACAGGTCTGGGCTAACCAGCAACATACCGTCTTCATCAACCGACACAACTAAGAGGAAAATCCACTATACGCGTGATGCGAAGCAAGAGAGATGGAAAGAGAAAGACGCGACCCCAGCGAGAGAAAAAATAAGGGTAAAAGGGAGTTTTTAAAAGCCGTTGTCTCTTCCGGAGTTCCTGATGCATCTGAATCGGTCTCACAATGGCTTCCCGAAGAAGGGTTGAATCCGTTAACGTTGAACGAAACGGACGGCTATTCCACATCCGTTGATCCCTGCCCGATTGTCGACATGGGCTGGGTTTGACAGGCCTTGTTGCATTTTTTGCGTTGAGGGCTCAACGGGGCTGGGCAGGTACCCAGCCGAACGGGTATGGCCAGCCGGGTGGTGTTAGTCAGGGCGACTTAGAGGCACACGAGAGCCTCCTGGCCGGGCTTGGGCGTCGAGAGTGGGACGGTTTCCTTCGGAATGGTTAAGGGGTTCATTTTCTGAAAATCGGAAGCGGTAGGGCAGAATGAATCTACAGAAGGGGTACAGGACCAGCATCCCGATATCTCAGTAAGTAAAGCCAATTATCATATGACCCAGCACACAGTATTTACACTCTATAAGCCGTCGTCCAACGTATGAAGAATTAGATATTAAAGTAGCAACGAAGGAAATATATCCATCCCCAAACCCCAGTTACAAAAAGCACACCAGACCCAAACACCGACCCAAGCTAGCACCAATACAAATATGGACGGATAGAAATATATTTACAAAACACCCCATCTACCTCTCAAACCCTCTCCCCGCCGGACTCCTCCTCCCCGTCCTCCACTCCTCAATCCTAGTCCTCAGCTGCCCACCCACCCTCTCATTCCACCCATACGTAATCGCATTCGCCAACCCGATAAACTGCGTACTAGCCTGCAACAACGCCGTAACATTACTTTTATGCCCGGTCGCCTCAACAAGTCGATTAACTATCCCAGGAATCCACAGGAGTATGTACATAGCCGGATACGCGTTCAGCAACAAAATCCTTCGAACGCGACGGGACCGCGAGGCATCGCTGTTTTTGGTTCTTTTACGGTCTTCTTCGTGGTCGTATAGGTCGTCGTCTTCGGCGCTACGGTGGGCGAAGGGGTGGGCGAAGTGAAATCTTAGACGTTGGAATCTGGAGGATTTGGTACGGTTGAAGTGGGGGGTGGATGGGGTGAGGATGTCGGTGGCAGTTCTTGTTGGTGAGGCGATGGAGGTGATGAGGTCTGTTGCTGGGTGTTTGTCGTCTGCTCTGGATGCTACGGTCCAGATTTGAGATGGGCCTGTTGGTCCGGATATGGAGTACTGCTCGATGTCTCGTTCAACGTAGACGCGACCGAATTCGGAATTGGAGGTGTCATCGACGACGGTGTCATCGACTTCGTTTAGCTGCACCTGTGATGAAGTTTTTGCAACGTTTCTGGGACTTCCTAGGGAGTCCATGAATATCCCCCTATCCTTCGACTTCCCGCTATCCCCGGAGTTGAGCCCCAGGCTATCATCGATCTCTGCGAATCTCTTTCGCAGGTAGAAATGGAGGTACGTATACATCACTACCTCACTAAGTATAAACGCGAATCTCCATCCGTGCATCATCACGTATCGAAAATACACGGGTTTGACTTTAATCCAACACCAATTCCCAGATACAGGGCCGTATCTCCCCATCACTAATATAGCGATGGCGTTGGCGAACGGTAAGACCCAGCAGGATGCGCAGATGAGGAATGTGGTGGTGCGGGTTAGGCGTTCGCGGATCAGGGTTTCGCGGGTTAAGGCCCAGACCGTGACCACTGCTATCGCGAAGATGGAGGTGTCGGTTCCTTGCACGGAGATTTGTTCTATGAAACCGTTTGCGGTGCAGCCGGGGCTATCGGGGAGCTCGCGGCCGTGGGTGAGCCGCCAGAGCCCGCTGACCGAGTTGTTCATGCTGGTCATGAAGTCTGTTGCAATACCGCTGATTAGCCTAGGCGCCTTCTACTGATCACGGGGCTTATGAGGAATTGGTGAGTTCTAATTTTGGCGTAGTATACGTACCAGCAATCGCAAGGTTCAAAATCAAGGAATGCCGAAAATGCCGTTTGATCGGAAGTATCAGATAAGTAATGACGATAAACCCAGCCCCGATCGAGGAGCTCAGGCTTCCGACCAGATTAGCGACCGCGATCGCCCAGGCGAAAGTGGTAAACCCCATCTTGAGATACCCGTCCGGTTCCAGAGTATCGGGTGCAGCAGCATGCAATAGATCTGGTTATGTCAGGGCTCAGATCAGGGCCTGCTGTTTTGTGTCGAGATAATGGCCTGATTGTCATGAGACAACGATGCGAAGAAGCCGGAAAGGAATCGCATCTTATAAAGAGAAGGCTAGCGTGCTACAAGGTATGCATGGACGAATGTCGATTCTACAACAGGTGTGGGTTTTTCCTTCGACTTTTGTGGTCCCCACTTGTGGGGGGTGGAAACCGGTTTGCATGGGCACTACCACACCGACAGAGTTGCGGCGTGGCTAACATGCATTCCTGTCAAAATGCTTGGGTGGAAAAGCTTCAGCGGCACAGACGATATAATTATCGTGACAATCCAATATAGAATACGAAACGAAAGCGTGCACGGTGCCCCTCTTGTGGCGTTTATCGGTATTCTCCATTTGCGTCTTCGTCTTCCCCGTATCAATACGTACCTGGCAGCCTAGGCGATACTCACTAAGGCGTGCATCAAAATATAAGGAAACCTCATATTTGATATTTTTGTCAACGCTCGAGATTGGTCAAGGAACCCGCCAAACGGCGCAAACTACCCTTCGACGCCGGGGAAGATGCGTTTACCCAAGGAGACAAAAGAGAGGAACCCAAGACATCGGTGTCTCATCTGGCAATACGTCGTATTGGCCGACGGGGCTTGACCAAAAATGTGTAGTCAGCCGTTTGCTTGACAGCACCGAAGGAAGCTTAGCAAATCCGATTGTGGCGAATGCAACCGAATGGGTGTGGCCCCAACGTCGATATCCGAATTCCAACGGTGGAATTGAGTATTTTCAGCTGGTTGTCGTCAAGGGTGGGGCATGTCATGTGCAATCGTTCTCCAAGAACCCCGGACGTTCTGGGGATCCCCGTAAGTTGGATTACTTCATCAGGACTAGTTCTTCGTATCGTCGCAATGGATAGCGGGTTCCTGATAATTACCACGCTGACGGTTGAGGTTTTGGATCACGTACGCGATATCAACGGCGTCTTCATTACCCCTGGATTGCGCTCTCAAGAGGAAGTGACACCGCGGATCGATCAGTGTGGGGTCGCCGAGGGCTCGGCTTCGTAGATGAAGTCGACGGTACTCCGTCAAGGCTGCGGTGACTGTGATTATATCAACAGACCCGAGGGCAGGCCATCGGTCCAAGAGCTCCCTCGTTGTTTCGTTAGCAGTTTACAACACGTTTGGGAGCAATTGGTAGTACGCTAGATGGAGGACCCTGAACTGGAGCATTTGCGTTCGCCCCGCCGCTCGCGGCAGCTCTTCTTCTCGGTGGCGTTTTTGCTAATGGAAGTTAACGTGGCTCATAACCTGTTATTGATATGTGATGACGGATGATGTCTGAATTCCTTATTCTACATGATGTGGTTTGTAATCTATTTACCTTTCTGGTAATCCTGATCATGACACAAACCACCGACATGCACAACGCGCAGCGCTCAATAACGGCTATACAGCCGTCCGTGCCTCCGCCCAATGCACGATAGAGCAGCTGATATGCCAGGCCATGGCTACGGATCTCATGGACACCTTAGTGTACAATGCTATAACAAAGCGGCGCTCAGCATGGTAACTCGAGTGCACGAAGCTGGCTGCTTTCGTTCAGTTACTTGAGGTTATGTTTATATACACCCTTGAGTATAGACAACTTCAACCTTCTCCAGACTGATTGGCGCAACGGTAGCGCGTTCGACTCCAGAGAGCTTTGAAATATCAAGTTCGTGAAATCGAAAGGCTGGGCGTTCGAATCGCTCATTGGTCACGTCTTCTTTTTGCAATTTTTTTCTTCCACCGAAACAGTAGTCGATTCCGTCAAACGAACAAACAGCGTCCCGTCAGTAACAACACCGGAACCCGAACGAGAAGACACCGCTCAATGTCTTGTTTTTTGGTTATAGCTACTTCAGTACTAGCGAAACTACAAAGAGAGAGAATAGCAAAGTGCCGAAGTCTTTCGAACCTCAGTTCCATCACCAGAACCCAGTCTCGACGCTAGACATTGCAACACGCAACACAACCATTTACAACTGCCCCTCCGAGCCTTCTGGCCAGTCTTATAGTCCAGTGGGAGAACCGACAGGCAATCTTCGGAGAATCCCTAGGCCTGGACCAAATGCCTAGGTATCTTCGCTCTGGAGAACGGGATCCTCGCGGTGACAGCATATTTTAGACTGTCCTCAGCCAGATTTTTGCTTTCAACCTCAGAATTCGTATTTGCACTGGTGTTTGGGGGCGCTTTTATAGCACGCCTGCTTTGTGGCGAAACGATTAAGAGCGGCAGAGTCAAAGCGGACTTGTCTCTTGGTTCGGGATACTGAGGTCCCTAGATACGAAGTTCTTCAATCTTCTGTCGTCCCCCAACCCCCCACCGAAGGGGCCCGTTCATTACCACGGCGTGTAGAAGAAGAGATTGCCCTGCGGTCTGCCACACCGAGAATCTTTAGATCCGCTGCTTTCTCCAAGCTTCAACCGCCCCTTGCGAGGTGCTATCCACGATTCTTGCCTCCCCACGCCGATGCTGTGTGGTATCTCTAGCTATACGGACGACAACGGTTTTGAAGTAGAACTCTGAAGGCTCGAGAGAAACAGTTCGATTCGGGGTTTGTTTGATTTTCTTTACACTGGCAGTACCTGAGTCTTCGAAAATGTATTTTTGCTATGCGTTGCGTGCGCATGCGCTTGCCCTTTGGAAAGCTTCTTGATCATGAGCCTCAGATTTGACGGCAAAAAACTCGTTGGGCTGCTATAGTCCGTAGAAACCTCGGGTTTACGAGCTAATTACTTATCAGCATTAGAATCATGGAGTGAGTGAGCATGAAGGTCTTCGGCTAAAAATACCCAAGTACACGATATAAGGGGTAAATATACCCTTGCTTAGCTCATGGAGCATCAATGACGGTCTATACAGCATGCACCTCAGCGTAATACAGTGTTTCTCGCAATCCCATGTTGAGGTCGACTTATGCGTAGAATTACCATGAAGAAGGAAAGAGTGGCTGGATTATGTCATGATGCATCTGTGGTGCAGTGTTCTAAGCCCGAAAATTCTCGGAGGTATCGAAATCTCTGACGTTCCTGCGGGTGTTTAAGAAAAAATCGGTCGGGTCGGCTAACCGGTTCCGGTTAGTTGATCGAAGCTGTAACACCTGCTAAGTCTCGTCCTCATAGCAAAACGATTGTGGTGAGGATGGCCAAATATAGATTTGCAACTGGAGATAATGGATATTTACAAACTAGATGGTGAATTCAAGCATATAAATACTACCATTGCTTTGCTGCTTGTAGAAAATATTTCAGAAGGCATCATCAGATACAATTCATCTTAACTAAACACATCAATAAACTTTATATATCCTCAAAAAACTCCAAACCTCCCGCAACTCATTACCATCATCCGTCAAGATGGACAAAGTCGCAAAGAACCTTTCGGATATCGAGCGCAAAGTCGGGAAGGCCAACAAGATCCTAGGCAAGGGCACCGGCATCAAGTTAGGTGATGCCATAAAGCTTGGCCAGAAGAGCAACTCTGTAGTTTCCACAATTAAGAAGGGAATTAAGGAATACGATGTAAGTATCCAAGCCCCTCAGCTTATTCTTGAAATATAGACGCTAACAGGGTCGGATAGGGCACAAACCCCACCCCTGAGGAAACCAAAAAGACTCTGGAGCAAATGGAAGTCATTGTCACTTTGACGGAGACGCAGCTCGAGCTTTTGATGTCAAATAAGGCACAGTTTGACAAGCTTCATGTAGCAGGTAAGCATGACCAAATAACATACGCTTACAACCGAAACGCTAACTGACCCAACCCTCTTCGCACAGGTCTTGTAAGGCGCAATATTGAAAAGAGCCAGGAGGCGAGTCTGGAACTTTCGAATCTCATGTTGGAGAAGGCACCCGTGGATGTGAAGCCGCAGGCTGATGCGTTGGAACAGCGGCGCAAAGTTGCGTTTGAGAAAGCTGTTGGGCATTACCGTGGTGCCACTGGTGGCGAGGATACAGCTGTCGGCGAGGATGATACCGACTAGACTGAGGGGTAGTCGAACGTTAATTACAATGGTTGTCTTCGATATTGTGTTTTATTACTAGCGTTGTACTGGTTTAAGCAAGTTTTTTTTTGTTTCTACTATTTCGAATAATAACTTGTTCCGACCCAATCGCATCCACCTCTTGTGCCCGAAGCCTCGAGTCGCAATTATACCTTTTTTATCGGCGACGTACTATGAATATATTTTAGCGCCTCTCATGAAACTCATCGTGGTCTTGAAGCCAAGACCTCGGGATTGAGAATCACAATGAACTCAGCGACAGGACGCTGATGCATGCAACATACTCTAGAGCTCAACGTTTGATCTGTGGTACAATATTCCGCTGCGCCATCAGGAGACGCCGATTGTTGTAGACCTGCGCACAGGTAGCCTCAGCCCTATACCGCAGGTTGGTCCTCCCCGAAGCCCCTTTGGCTTCCAACTCGGACAGCGCCAAACTTGAGAATTCGCAGCCTTCGGTCGCAGCCCCACACACCAAAAACAATGGCTGCCGCATGCCGCCAACTTTACAGCCTTCTTTGTTTTCGCGACGTTAGGGTGGGGGGCTGTAAACTCGCTTTGCCGCGTTATCCCCTCTGATCATGAGAGCTACCTGGGTTTAAAACTTGGGTTTCGGGGCCGCGTTTATATAATACTAGCGGGTTTGGCCTATCTACTTTGCTAGCATAATCTATAGTACTGGCCCCAATGCAATGGAGAACCTGAATCAATTAAGCACCATCTAAGGTTTGATCATAATAAGCATATGGAGCGCTAGAAGCGTCGAGGGAACGATACCACCGCGCATCCAATGAAACTGAAAGGATTTATCGTGAAGCTGTTGCTGCTTCATGGATGCTTTGCAGTAAATGGGAAGCCATGGGGTATTTCAAGAGCCGGGCTAGACCTGGTCAACAACCGTGCGTATAATAAAACCGCCGCACTCCCCGCGAAAGAGAAAAGAACACCTCCCGACGGCCCTCCGCAGGCTCCTCCCGAAGCTCCTCCCAAGCCTCATCCCAAGCCTCTCTACAGGCAGGAATGGAGTAGGCAGTACCCGGAAGACGAAGAATTCAGCGTCATTATTATCCCTACGGAGAGATTCCGTAACCCCCATCTCTATGTTCCCGTATTAGAAAAAGCGCTTAAAGAAGTTTGGGGCAATTCAACGGAAAATTTAGAGAATGGCATAGTTTCGCCATGGTACTGTCCGCAATGGCTGGGCAGGAAGGTGTGGTATTGTTTCATTACTGCCACCACTACGTCGAAATTCGAGGCTTTTTTAAATTTCGAACCATTCACTAGGAGCGCAGTGAGTAACGTAACTTGCTATACCGCTAAAGCTATATCTACTCAGATGCAGTATCATAGCTACTCTATTCACCTCTCATTTCTTTTTCAGACTGTTGGATTTCATGAATTCAGCTTCGAATCTTGCTGACTTGGCTTTGAGAATTAGATTGATCAAGCCTACGACGCCGCGCAGATTATCGATATGAAGCATAGGGTCCGTACCGCTAGAATTAAGAGGGCCGAGCTGCTAGACAAGAAATCTACTGCGCCCGCTGAGCGAAGCAACGGGCCGTCCGCACAAAGTAAAAGGTCTGTGATAGTTGGTAGACTTGACCCGAGTACACTAGGGGGTCCCCACTCGCCGTTAAATGCTTCGGATTCAGCCAATGCGAGTCTACGCAAACGAAATGGGGGAACGGTGGAAAATGTTCCCGCTGAGATCCGGATCCTGGCGACTCCTCCGCAGAGTGAACCAGACGCCCCAGGAGAGCCAGCTGCAGAGGAAGTTTGGATTCATCCTTCACGAGGGGAGGGGGTCGATATATATTTGGCTAATTCAGGGTTCGTACCCGGGGCCGAAGATATCCCGGTGAGTATTTGCCTTTTACCGATCGCTATTCTTAACTTCCGGCCTTCGTTTTACCTCCTCGTTGTTTCTGATGAGGCGCGGCGAAGGCTGGTCGATCGAGCGTACGATACTAATGGAGATCACCTCAAAATAGGAGTTGGAAGAATCGATTGATCAATTCCGAGGATGGATAGCGGAGCCCATAATGGGCATCCACGGCGCGGAAGTGGATTTCTCACTGGGAAGGGCAGGCACCGCAGCAGGCGTAGCCTTAGCTTGCAAGATTCTCGGCAAACGAACCGGAATTGCGCAAAACGCAGGGCTTTGGATAGCGCCGATCCCTGAAGACGTATACGTATATCAAGATCTCGTCGGCTTAGGTAAACTATCTGGAATTCGCCAGCAGATTGTGAAATCTCGCATCAAAGATCAGAAGTACAAAGCCATCGTACAGATAAACTTTCACCTTGCGAGCTACGTATCAAAGAGCGAGGAGGACGATGTGCTGGAGAATATGGCTCCAACTGAAAAAAGTTGGTTCTGGACCATAACAGATTTGGCTAACCAAATCCTCATAAAATTCGAGGACATGGGCGTTATAGTTGTAACAGACGCAGTAAGACCCCCGGTAGCTTAAACATTAATCCACAAATAATGATAAGGACATTGAGTTTGCTGACGCCAAGGGGTGTATATAGGGCGGCCCAAGAACCAACTGGGTTGTAGAGGCGGGGCGAACCTTCAAACTACGGAACCTAGTAGTAGTTGGGGCTGCAAGCCTTAGTGGAACTCGCACTTGGATGGAGGAAGCCGACGACGTGAAAGTCTATTCGATAGCGGACGTAGAAATACCACACGTGCGGTTTAAGAATAAACGCATTGAGTTGGGTGGGTACGAGACGATTCTGGAGGCGCCGGCATTTGGTGAGTGTTTTGAGCTTCATAAACTAGGCCACTGACACCGTTCGTGATCTATCAATAGCGCTCCTCATTAACGCTGTTATAGGTGCGGCGCTCGTGACGGGAATATTGGCCACCCATGTATCGATGAATAGAGGTTTGACCAGTTCGCAGATAATACAAAAACTCTACGACGACGCGTATCAGCGAGTGGATGGTGGCCCAAAGATTGCATGGACCGGGATAAGGCCGCCAGGGCATAATGAGTGCGAGAGCACTGAGGAAGAGGCATGGAAAGAGGACTATGCACGATACTGCGCGAGCAGAGAGAAAGAAGATAATGGGGACAGCGACTACGATATCAAAGATGACCAGGATTGGGGCTACGGGAGCGGGAAGCATGACCACACACACAATGGGAACAGCACCGACTGGACCGACGAGGAACGGAACGCCGAGTGGTGGAGCACCCCGCACTACTCCGCTAGTGATTTTGCCGACGGTAGTAACTACGAAAATCTCGGCTGGGACCTCGTCGATTATGAAGACAGCGAGCGCGGGAGCAGTAACGGCGAGAACTTGGACAGAGACGGCGGAAGCGATGACTATGGGAGTGACGAATCCCGGGGTGCCAATTGATGGAACAACCGCTACGAGAAAAGTGAGGACGTAGACAATGGGAAAGGCGGCTACAGGAACACCTGACCCCCGGGAATACTATCCCGGGCAGCCGTGAAATTCAGATGTAACGGGTAGATCGGGCACTTTTAATATGCAATACTCTGGTACTCCCATCATACATCGCAGCCTACTTTCGAACCCTAATTATCTAGGTACTCACTCCTATATAGTGTTCAAGACTAGTTGTGTTAGTCATTATATAATTGGTTCAATGCGCACCTAATTCGCCTCGCCAATGATTCGGTTTGTATACTCGGGACTATCCTCTAGACCTCTTCAATATAAAATTCAGTTACCTTCCGGGTCCGCGTTTGGTATTCGTGATTGGTTACGGTTTATAATGGCATAATATAGACATGGTTGACGAAAACTCCCGTGAAGTACGACTGCAGGTCAAACCTGATAATCAAGGCTCCAACAATAGCAAATATAACGATATTTATCGAAACATAGAGGATATAATTCACAGATAATAAAAGAAATGCCGACAAGCCTGTACAGGATCGCATATCTTCATCGCTAATTTCACGCCACAAGCGCGCTATACGAACAATCGTCTAGTTCGATTCCAGCATCCTGAAAGCTTTTGACCATTCAAGGCTTTTACACTTTCGCTCAGATATCTAACTAGCCCACGATTCAGATTCAGCTGTGAAACCGCACTTCGCAGGATATATCGATAAAAGGACAATATCGTGCATGGCTGGAATATCAATGGCACCAAAATTCGATGTACCATGCTATCCCGGCTTTGAAAGGTAGCCCACCCTTTTACTTTATCAGCAGTCCTTATGCTGACCGCGATAACTGAGTGAAACCGACTCCAGCCAGCTTTTGAGCCCGAAGTATACCGATATTACCATCATCGCCGGGTCTTCTCGCACCAGAATCCCCTGCTATCGTCTCATCCTTTCGGAGCATTCTACCTCTCTCGCCTTGTCCTGTTCAAACCCTCACGTCACAGAAATTTGCATGCCACGCTGGGAGCCCCAAGTTTTCCACCATGTGCTCCGATATCTCTATACGGGCGAGCTTGCGCACTTGGAGTTTGGAACATTGATGACTATCTACGAATGCGCCGAAGACCTCGGAATTGAATGCCTCATGGACAAAGTTCTTTACGACGTTGTCCTCGAAGCCGGACGATGGGAGACCATCTTCCGTGATCACGACAGAACCAAGTTTGTTAAGCTCGTTGAAAAGATTTTCTCGTTGACTGCAGAAGATGAGAGAAGATCTTATGTCTACAAGGGAATCTTCCGCCTCATGCTTTCGGTCGTCCAACAAGATGGGCTCTTACAAGAAGAATGGTTTGTGAACTTAATGAAAGAGTACCGCGAACTCGGAGTGGAACTTCTAAAAGCCTCCTTTGAGGGAGAACACGGCACTGGCATCACTTACTGTTTCAAAGAAGGATGTGAAGGAGTTATTGGAGAATGGAGGAAGTGCAGAGTTTGTTCGGCTTCAGGGTGGGGTGAAGATTGTGGGGATGAATGGTAGAGCCAGGGCGATATCTACGGGCTTGGGCTTTGGTAACGGGGCTATCGGCTTTCATTGCATACGACGCATATCGCTCTTTTTGAGATTGAACGTGGGCTTTTGGGTCTAGCCCGTTCTACTTTCCTTAATTGCACCAAATGGATACGTAACGCCGACCTTCGTTTGCAAGGTCTCGGCATTATTTGTCGAGCGGAGCGGCAAAAATATGATTACCCAAGCCGAGTTGGCTGGTATTAACCTTCACTTTATCCTTAGTCCCTCTGATACCCTAGATTGTTTGGTTACGAGACTGTGGTACTGTGGACTTAGTTCTTAGACAAATAGTCGACAGAGCTTTAAAGTCAACGAGTCTGGACCAGTCAACGAGCATTATCAAGATGTAAATTGGTGACTGAGGCCAGCGTCTGCAATACAAGACTAACTAAGGCCTAGGCTTATAATCATTGAATTTCCTACTTGTCGGATTGCAATTGACGGCCATGGCATACGTTTCATATCGTTTTGATACAAAACTCCGACATAGACACTGCATTTTCAAGTCTTGAATTGACTTTGGGGTTCGTATGTATTTCTCCATGATGTGACCCGTTCCTTTGCCAGACGGTCATACCCTAAAATACACGTTCTAATTCGCATTAAACCAGGAAACCCGGCTAGACTGTTGTAGATACTCAAGTACCTTACCCCGCGCCCCAATATAGTATCCATATTGGGGGTGTATGTTGCGAGCGACGGCATAGGTACCTGATATCACGATACATACGAAGGTTAATTCTACCAAAACCATGGTCACTCGGGCAACAGGATCATGAGTTTCCCGTCCACCTCCACCTACCCCCTCTCGCTAGGACAACCGGTCCCGTTGGGCCCTATGTCCTGTCGTTAAGGACAAAAAAATTTTGGTACAGCTCTGCGGTATGAGGGAAGCACCTGAAAGCTGGGCCCGCAGTTGGTCCTCTTGATCTATTCTTCATCTGTCATCATCACAATCACAGGTCCTTCTATCCTCTCCTGCATCATCATTCCCTCTCTCATCAGCAGAACATTAACTCTCATCATCACGAAAACTTTATCATTGCCTTCTTGGATATCCCGAGACAGTTAAAACGACGCGAAGACCGGCGGAAATCGAGGTGAGTACGAGCAGGTCCGCTGTATTGATGGGCCTCGGAAAGCTAAGTGAATTTAGAATAGCAACTTCACGAAACCTTCACTATCACGAGCTGCAATATAGTTGCAACGGAAAAGCCACCCGAGACTGAAGACTCCTTGAAGCTACGAAATAGTGACACGGCGATAACGAACAAAGTCATTCCAAAGAATCCGAGCAACTGAGCAAAATGTGTTATATCCTCGAGCACGTTTACAAGTGTGGCCATAGGAGAAGGGAGGCTGAAACTCAGTGCGGGACACCAGGCGTCTGCCAGATGGGCGGCGTTCCTGGGATTCTTGAGGCGCACTCTAAAAAAACTTGTGGCGATAAAAAATGTGCGCCGAAGAAGGAGAAAGCCAAGAGAAAGGATCACAAGGATGGCCACGACGACGAGGACGATTGGGATGATGGGAACTTTGATGATGATGGCGGTGGAAATGACGATGACAAAGACAAAACTTTCAAGGCAAGCTCATCGCTCGGGAAGAAGAACGAGCCGCTGAGTGGGATTACAACGAGGAAGCAGTGGAATTTCGACAATCCACCTGAGAAGGAATCGGGTGCCGAAGGGCAGCTGGATGGGCCCCCGACGGCAAGGTCTGCAAAGAAACAGATCGCGAAATCCGGGAAGAAGGGCAAAGTCAAAGCCAAGTCTCCGGAAACTTCAAGCTCGAGAAAAGCCTTGGGCGAGTGGGATGCTGGCAGCGACAGCTCACTCACTCCAGTTCCCTCCGACGATGAAAATCCGTTCGGAGATGATTTCCTCCGTAAGGAATGGACCCCAGAGTCCCAGGAGATCAAAACGTCAACATCGCACCGGAAAATAAAGGGACAGGCAGTTCCTACAGGATTAGCCTCACAATTCCAACAGTTAAACGTTCAGCCAAAAGGGCTAATCGGTGGGTCGAAAGGTTCACCCCCGTCCACTGGCAGTGATTCCACGCTTTCGCCAGCGATCAGCGAACCCGACTTTCCGATTCTCGACTCCCTCGCACACGATAGCAAAGAGATCATTGAGAGCCAGACGACCGAACAAGGTCCCACCCTTCCCGGAGCTACCGAATCAATTTTGAAGTCGGTCATGAAACAAACGGACTACACCTATGCCCGGCCTGGGAGAATCACCCGCTCTCAAACTTTAGCTCAGCCGAGCCTTAAGAACACGGCCCAGAATCAACCCCCAGCGCCCAAGAAAAGAGGACGGGAAATCAGCCCAGAAGCCGAGACCTCCCAACAACCCGAGCCAGAGGATGCACCACAAGCAAAACGAGTCAGGTTCGCGAGGGGCAGTAAGAAAACGAGTGAACACGTCGTCTTGGCCCTCCCAGATCTCCCCCAGACTGGCCTCGTCCCCCAGACAGGTCTCGTTCCCCAGACTCGTTCGACCACGGCGTCGTCTAGCGGAACGAGACGGCAGCTCCGCTCGTTGAAGGAAAAAATCCCCTTGAAACGAAAATAGCGATGTCAACATTTACGCCCGATCTCGCTATCTTGGCCGTCTTGAGGTTAGAACATACTTCTTTGCGCATTTCGATTTTCACGGGTCTAGGAGACCGCCGTGGTATTGCTCCTTACGTTTACAAAACTCCTCTCTACTCTAATATGGACATATTCCTTTTCTTTAGCCTTCATTCATGTTTACGGTCCCTCACCTGCTTGGGATATTATTACTGCCTCTCTTCTCCACTATCTCCGCGAATGTGTTCGCTCTACATACTTAAGCAGGTATCGCTCATGTAAATAATTAGGTGCATACATACTGCGAGGGTGGCCGGCATGCAGAAGCCATCCTTGCGCAGTTATCATGTAACCATTAATTCCATCAATCCATCATAGCTGGTTGCGAATAAGAAACGTTCAAAACACCTACACCTAAGATGCCCCATCGGCAAGTTACGTAGCATGCATGGTGTAGCAGGAAGGGCAGTGAAGCTCGATAACACTAGACTCGTGAAAGAGTCTCCATACACCTGGATCAAACTTTGGTGCCGGTCGGCTTTGTTCATAGTGAGCTGCGCGAGACCCTAACGTTGCAGCATCCAACACTGCTCTTTCATGATGTGTTGGTTTTGTGGCACGACTCCCAATTCGAAAATGACACGCGACAACGCCCCAACTGGTGTTCTTTATTTGGTTGTGAGGAATAATGGACGCGATTTCTTTATTTGTAGCAGGTATCACGCGTCGTAGCTTAGGTTGTGGGTATCTATGGTTTTGAGGGGATCTAGCGCCTTTGGTCGTGTTTTTCTGCGTCGGCGGCTGCGAGTTCCATAGATTCCGGTACATGCAGCGAAACTGTTTTGACGTCTTTCTGCTCAGAAACAAGCTGCGAAAGTTGTTCGGTATATACATAAGATCGAGAATAGAGGAGCCGTCACGATAATCGCAAAGACGATCTTGGACACCCACTATAGCATTAAACTCACCATCCGTGGAACCATCTCGGTCGACATCACCGACGTCGCTGAAGCGGACAGAGATCTAGAAATACGTAACGGCAACACCAAAAATACCACAGCTGAGCACAACACATCGCGAAATTCCTGGGCGAAAAATCCGCAAACGGAAAGTTACACAGCCTTGCGGTCCGCATTGCGGGGGTCGCCTAACCAATCGGAAGCCAGAGGACCAGCCCAAGGGGTTTCGCTGAACCTTGAGATTCGCACAGCATGGGCCGGGGATCCCATAAGACCCCGAAGAAGAAGAAGTCGAAATCCCCTTCGCGTCGGAGTTCGAGAAGCAGGAGTTCTACGGGAAGTTCTTCGGGCGGCAGAAGTCCTGGAAGAGGTGGGAGGGCGAATATTGTTTTGAGGGAGCCGGGTAGG
Source organism: Arthrobotrys sphaeroides (assembly GCA_036971245.1). Lineage (NCBI taxonomy): Eukaryota > Fungi > Ascomycota > Orbiliomycetes > Orbiliales > Orbiliaceae > Arthrobotrys > Arthrobotrys sphaeroides. Next base: position 928,647 of record JAJTTW010000011.1, on the reverse strand, counting down.
TCTGCGTCGGTGGAAGGTGGGGAATATGGTAGCCATGGATCTTCTACGGGGTCGGAAACGGAGTTTAGAATACCAGAGCATTACGGCAGTGGGACCCCTGGGTCGCCGGAAAAGCTGGTAGGAAACGAAATGGGGTCTTCACCAGAGGCGAGCTATGTCCCTCGAAGCTCAACAGATGCGGTGGAGCAACACTCTTACGAAGATGAGGAGACTCGAAGCGAGAATATCGGCAACAGTGGGAATACTTGGTCAATACAACAGATTCTGAGAGATGGGGTGCAAGCAGTGAAGGATTTTGTAGAAGATAATGTGAGGGAGGTAAAGCAATACCTACCCTCGCCGGATGGTAGTGAAAGGTCAGGATCGTACGAGAGGGAAGCTTCTGTGGAAAGCACTAGTGCCCCTAGCGAAGGAAGTGTGGAAGAGAATCACCTAGAAGAGCATATTGCGGTGAAGGGTGATGAAAGCAGCAAATATGAAACGGTGAGTCCTGAGCGAGTCTCAGCATCATAAAAGCCTAATTCTAAATGTGAGAACGATTCTAACATCCGGTATCTTAGTCACATGAATACCAAGACATAAAATCTGAAAGAGAGCTGGGGTTACGAATGGCTGGGGAAGGAGACGGAGGCGATAAAGGAGAAAAAACGACAGGAGGGGACAAAAAGACCCGAGGAACGAGTTCGTCAAAACGACCGAAGGGACCAAGAGTAGCGGACAGCTCGTCTCGAGGGGGACGTAAATCATTTCGTCCGGTAAGATATTACTACATTCGTTGAAGTTAGCTGTTTCACCACAAGGCGAGGCTAACCTTTGGCTCAGGGAGGTGGCGGGAGCGTAAGTACCAAGCCGAAGGATAGTGGCTCAACAACAGGTGGTGCAGACGAAAGCACTTCATCAACTAAACCAAAAAGTGGAGCTGCCGACGATAAGAAAACTAAACCAAAAGCTAAGGACACTGGTGGAACGGATACCTCGACTGGTGGAACGGCAGGAGACAAAGGGGGAACAGCTAAAGGTCCTACGGAGAAACCGAAAGACGCAGACGGGACAGGAAAGCCTACGGACAAAAAGGTTAGATTCGCGTTGGGATCTGGAAAACCTAAGATCCCAGGCGTTGATTCCGGAGACTTCACCGGTGATCAGCCTGGCATGGTTTTCGTACCGGACCCAAACGGTCCGGTGACCAGACGGGTACGAGTAAGGGACTACAGCAAAACGAAAGCACCACCAGGAAAACGAAGACCTCGAGGACGCAGCCCCGGAAGAGCTGTAATGACACCAGGACCTCCAAATGACGACGGGATCTCGTTACTTCTCCCGTCGCAGCGTGGACGGCCACCCGTAAGTTACTCAATCTTAGAACATATATTGTATGTACGGGAGGGCTATATCTGACTTTGCTTCGTTTAGCAATCGGGAACGGCTGTGATTGGTGAGAACATCCCCCGTTGGATGACATTTGGCGAGCTTCAACATCCCCCAGGACTCAAGCCAGTTGCTTTACCGCCTCCTCGGCCAGACACGCCGATGATCATTTTAACTCACCCTACGGACCCCCAAACCTTTGAACTGGCCAACCCTCGAAAAGGTACCCACTTGGTTCCGCCAGAAAGGAAGGAAGGATGGCAACTTCGCGGCCCAGGCGGTAAGAAGCCTAAACCTAAAAATCCGCTCGGTGGGCCGCCCATGATTCCACCGAAGAATTTGAAAGGGCCTAAGGGACTCGGTGGAGGCGGAGGTGGGCCCCTAGGGCCTCCTGGGGACGATGATCTGTTACCAATATTTCAGAATCCTGGGTGCCCGCAAAGCGGCGCAATGATCATTGCTATGCTTGTGGCGATTCTGTTCATCGGCGTATTTATCTTCGGTGGGAAGAAGAAGGAGGAAAAGCGGAAAGCGGCGCAGAAGAGCAGACTCTCGAGATTCCTCCCTGAGCTTCCAACTATCTTTACGGATACAGCTGGGGTAGTTCACACAAAAGTCGGCACTTTGAAACGGTTGTTGAGCAAGGCCCACCAGACGGTACCGATGAGCGAAAGGGTTACGAAGCGGATGCCAGTGACTATCGAGCCAAAGGTACCGAAGGGAAAAGATGCAGCCCCGTCTGGGGTGTCAGTAGACCACCGTGCCAGGATACTCAAACAGCTAGGTCTGCCGAATGATGGCAAGTGCCCCAATACCCTTCGTGTCCTAAGGGATGGCTAGAAAACTAACCTGCATAATAACTTAGCAACGTGGGAAGATATCGAGGCTCATCTCAAGAAGGAGAAGAAAATGAAAACTTCTAAAAACCCAACGGGGATTCTTCCCGAAGGAACTTGTGGGCTTGATTCGGCTAAGTGCACTTCTGGGGTAACGCGTCGACCTCCATCCGGAGATACGAAGATGGTTACCTCAAGTTTAGTGGCTACAGCATCTAAGCACCAGGACCCCCACGCAGCCGAAGGCATGGGGAAAACAATGATGCGCGTTCGGCCTGACAAGTGGGATCGAAAAGACTGGCAGATGTACATGCGTATCCCAGGAGAGATGTCCTGGTGTCCTGCTACAAACATTCGAGAATGTATGCCCGCCGGTAAAGATAACGATATCGCCATCGGCAACGTATTGGCAGAGGTGGAGCAAACGCTTGAGTACTTCCGCACTGTATTGAAGAAGCAGAAGGAGTTTATAGATACCGAAAATGGGAGACGGACGACTTTGGCTCCGGAACAACGGCTGCAGATGCCCCGTCTTACAAGCACCTTGCAACCATCGACTGAAGTACAATCATTGACTTCAGATGTCTTCAATCGGCTCGGATACTTGCTGGGCTTTTCTGAATACCTTTTAAAAATTCCCCGTGGTATTTATGGCGCGGTGGTGGCCTTTATGAATGCTATCTTCGAAGACACTGCCTGGTGGAAAGATTTTGTCCTTCGATCAAAGGTTCTTTTCGAGCATGTCAAACAACGATATGTAGCCATGCGGATATACTTGGATTTAGGACCAGAGGTGGACGTTTACGGCGCGCTCTGGGCATCATATAAAGTGATGACGACCATACTCTTCGAATACTGGTTTCCTCCATTGGAGTACTATTTTACGCCGGGATTCTTCTCCGCCAACACGGCCAAACAGGCACTGACGATTCTTCGCGCGGTTGTATGGTACCAACTCAGCACCCCACAGCCACTTATACTACTCCTGTGGCCGCTATCCATTATAATATGGTGCCTCCATCTCATCTTGAATTTCGGCTCCTCAGCTTATCGAAAACATTACAACGATCACCCTCGGCTTCAACAGAGTGGTGGGACGTATGCTAAGAGAAGCTTACACGCCCTCTCGAAATACTTCAAAAAGCGATTCGCACGGGCCGATCTCATATCAATTGAATGGACACACATTATGCTTTGGTGGAGTCCCCGGTGGTGGCTGGTCCGTCGTATCGAGATATTTATAGTCGAGGCGGTAAAGTGGTGGACGAGCTGTCCACGGCTATTGCTAGACTTTGCATCATTTATTATCGCGGGCCGATTCCGGCGGGGATTGAATATATGGGGCTCGGTCAAGAGGGTATTGAGAGACTTCTTCAAGCCGCCAGTTATACTCGCCGTGTGGATCATATTCATGGTGAAAGCCACACCTGTTGTTATATTCTACATTATAGCGAGGATATATAGCGCTGTCTCGCAATGGTTCAAGCGGGTCACCAGAAAGCGGAAGAGCAATAGAGGAGGGGCCGGAGGGTCTGGAGGGTCTGGACCTCCTCCTCCTCCGGGGCCACCACCCTATCCGCCATCGACGCCACACGGAAATTCGGGACTCCCACCAGGCACGACCTATATGACGCCAGGAGGAAGACGCCATCCGGTTCCAGCTGCAATCGATGGACAGCTATTGCGGTCAGAGCGCCGAATAGAAAGGTCTTTGAGAGCTAAGTTGAAATATCGAGAAATCCTGCGCAGGCTTCGAGTCATGTTGGCAGAAACAAGGTCGAACTTGGAGCGCTTGGAGACAGAACTCGTCTGGCCAACTACAAGTGGTGACCGTAAAGTTGTGGTTGAGATGGAGATATACCACCACAACAATATTCTCGACAGGCTTAAGATGACAATGGCTAGGGTGGTACGTCGGATTCAGTCGGCGGAGAGTACTTTGGTGGACTCCGTTCGAGCTTACGATCAGCAAGAGGTGCTATTCGACCGCGCGGTTACTAGGATGGATGTATATCGAGGGGATGATTTTAGAGGCCAGTCGCAATTCAGAGGCCTTGAACCGCCAGAGTCAAGAATGCTGCTTGAGGAGGGCATGCGAGGCATGGGTATACCTACTGGGCCAACGCCACTTCGTCCAACACCCGATGTGGACTATCACGAAAATATGGACGAAGGGATAACGGAAGGGGTCATTGGACCGGTTCTGGAAGATGCTCAGACAAACGTTATTCCAGGAACTACGTCGAATACAGCGGCGACAGTGGATCACCCCACTAGGACTGAGCCTAACCCTGAAGATACTACAGAATCAGAGACACCTATTCTAGTCCCAGATGTCGATATAGAGAATACTTTGAGGCAACATCGCCCCCAAAACCAACCGGCTGCCCAGGATCCCGTACCGGAGCCCATCACGGAAACTGCACCTAGACCAACCCCTGCCCGAGACAATATGGCGCCAGGACCCGTAGTACCTGAGCCCGTAGTACCTGGAGCTGCAACAGCTTTGCCAGCTGGAACTCAAGGGAACATAGTAGGGCCAGCTAGTGATACGGCCAGAAGAGAAGAAAACACCACTCCAAGACCAGAACCGAACGGAGATAATCTCCCGAGAATCGACACTAGCGGACGTGGACAGCCTCCAAGGAATTTTATAGACCCACTGAATCGCCCCCCACCGTTTCCAGGCGCCGAGGAGGAAGATCTATATACACCACCGCCTCCGGGACCAATAACCGGGAATACCATTAGCGGTACCACTAACACTACAGTCCCTCCGCCTACTACCAGCAATGAGGCCAGAAATGCTCTTACTACTAACAATAACACTACGAGCGCCCCGTCTACCACTAACAACGACATTGAAGATGATATTCCTCCAGCCGACGATGACATTACAAATGTGCTTTCTACCACGAGTAATAGCGCCCGTCGTAGAGTCCGTGACCCAGCTAGCTTGCCTGGTAGCGCAACCGCTGCTGAGGACAGATTGCGTCGAGAAGGGCAGTCGAACCGAGGTTCTTCGGCGTCTCGATCTGGGGCCAGCCGTATTCCACAACCGTCCGCGGCATCAAGTTCAGGAACTGGGGGAGATAGTTCTTCTCAAAGGCCTGAAGGCGTCACCAGGATAACACCTACTTACCGCCAATCGGGCTCACCTACTGGATCTAGTTCTCCACGTCGGAACAGATATGGAACGGACTTTACTGATCTAGATTCACGAGTCTCCTGGGAGGCCGCCCAGAGGGCTAGACAAGGAATCCCACATCCATTTTCACCACCATCTCGTCCCCAACCACTAGAGCCAGGAAGCAGAACAGGTGTGACAGTAACGCCTTCAGCATCGCCCCGTGGTGGTCAAGGAGGGTCACCTGGTAGCGGAACACGCTCGCCTACCGGTCGGGGTTTCCAAGCAGCAATGAACCGGTACATGCCAGAGGGTATGAACTGGAGCTGGGGGGCGGGAGGAAGTATTCCTACCACCCCCACACGGGAGACCCCATCAAGGTCTTCATCGATGAGAGACTCACCAACGACTCCGCGAAGAGAGGAAGACCCGAATACAACGACTACGGAAACTCCAGGGGGGTCGACTTCATCGACAGCGGCTCAACCAGCGTCGGGGACGGCAGCTGGAGGAGATTCAAGAATACCTCGTCCTTCAGCAGCTGCTGGCGGTGGCAGAGCCGAGGGCTCAGGCGACCCTCCACCAGCGGGTCCATCGTCGGGGGCAGGATCGAGAAACCAACCTCGGGCGCCAAGGGACGATGCAGACGGCAGCAGACGGGGTGGACAAGAATAGTACCAGCAATACAGGAGACGGCGGAGTTTGTGGGACGAAATCTAGTGAGGCGTGAATTCGGCGAGTTACGGAGCGACCATGTACCCCTCCGACGTCATGAGATTGCAGGCAAAGGAGCTCTCGAAGCTAGGGTCCAACAGCTCGAAGGATGGGTTTGAAGATTAGTGTTGAGTATCACCGCGGTTTACAATCACAAAGGTCGAGCAAATATGAGGCTTTACAGGGATATGATCAGAGATATGTACGCACACGTGTGCGTGCATGTGGTTAAGTAATTTTAGGAAATGTTTAATTTAGGGTAGATAGATGTAAGAGAATAGAATCGTCCACTGAATATTTCACGAAAAATTACACTTTTGCTGGGACAGAAACTTAAAAGTAATCCATCCCGAAGTCTCCTCAAAGCTTATTACGGTAGTATATTATATTAGGGAAGCCAGCTTTACACTTCACCCGAGTTTCGTACGGAACGGTAATGGAGTTTTAAGGCGTGGCCAGGTCGATAAATAGTACTTAAGTACTCAGTATAAATTCAGCATCCATACAGCTGGTGTAAATTTCCACAGGGAGGTGTCGCGGTGAGAAAGCTCTAAAATAACGGGACAATTATAACGCTAGCTCGGAGTTCAGCCTGGCTGCCGAAGGCCTTTGGAAAATGAGGGGGAACAGATTTAATATATGAGCCACGCTACGGCCACGAGTGCCACGAGGCCGAACAGCCCTACCAAATATATCATCAACAGGCTCAAAGAACCGCAAGCACTCCAACCAAAGATCCCGGCAAACCATAGTGGAATCCGCGGACGTTATTGTCTACTATTGGATGGATATCCCCTCGCCTTACATGAGCTGAAAATTCTTTAATTGTACAAGGACAAAATTAATTAGGTGCTTATGCGTGTACGAAGGCCTAGGTTGAATATCGAATACAGGAATGAGGTTGTGAATGACTATCCAAATAAGTGATTAGTACACTTTTGCAAGGTCTAAGGACATACCAGTAGTAGTCCGAGGCCTCATATACTCTATACACGAAGAGTGGATCGCAATCACTCGTCTTAGCCAGGCCATGGCCCGCCAGCTCGAGGAGTGTGTGGTATTTTGGGCTGGCAACACATCTCCAAATCTAAATTTGGGACGATTAGAATCCAAGAATACCAGCCTGGAGTACCAGAATAGCACTGAATTCCCTCAGTTACCCTAATACCAGTTAAAACGAACATTTCGGTCCCCGGCAGGCCTTTGCTTCGGACCCTCGATCCTTCGGGATTTCATCTCAAAAGTGGTCTCCCATCCATACTTGGCGCCAACCATCCAAGATAGGACCCGGCAGCCGCGGCGGTAAGAGTCCGATTTCCAAGATTGGATGGCGTAGAGGGCGATTCCATTGCAGATTATCATGTTCCCTCCGAATAGTCCTATCTATTTTTGAAGATCCGACATCGATCGAAGGAGATTCCCTCATAGTTAGGAGCTATAATCGTACGGCATATAACTTGACATCCTCCCCTAGGCACTATGAAGCGATCTCTTCAATCTTCTCCAAACTCTCTGCATCTTCTTCGCGAACCCCTGTGTCTTTAAAGCAGATACTCTTTTTTAAAATACTCGACTGCCCTGCGTTATCTATATTTCCCCCAATACTCCACAAGATCGGAGGTTGAACGAGCGGCGATATTATGGCACCCCACAGCCCACGGGTACCGCTTTTGTTGGCGGCGCTCCTGTCGTGTAAGGATGCGTTTGCACAAGTAATCACGGAAACTTCCTTCGTTACTGTTAAAGATGTTACTACTATGTACACCTGCGGGGAGAGCGCGCTACCGTTTTGCAATAATGTCGTGTGGTCCGCGCCTAGCACCAGCACGGGTCCTACCCAGATCATCATCCCTACTGATACCGGTGCCGGCGGGGGTACCGTTACCGAAACAGAGCTTGGGCCTACAGATACCGTTACAGAGGTTGATGTTTCCACTGAGGTGGAATCTATAACCGAGACGGTCACCCAGTTTACCTCCACCTCCTCCACTTCCTCAACCACTACCTCAGAGACACCACTCGCCTCTATTGTGGCTGGTGAGGCTGTCAATCTAGCCCTTACCGATGCAAACGGCAATCCTCTTCTTCTTGTCGTTGACCCCAACGGAACGGTCAGATTTGTTACATCGTCAGACCCGGATGCTGCTAGGGCTCAGCAAGTCTTTGCTGACGAAAATGGCTTCTTCCATCTCGTCAGCGACCCTAATACTGTTATCTACTTCGGCCCGAACCTCAACGCCCGAAGAGGTAGGTTCGCGAAGAGGCAGGCCATTGATCCTACGACCATGGTCATGTTGGCCAAGGCTCTATCTGAGCTTGGGCCGAACGATGTCCTCACTAGCTTCTCTATCTCCAACGGTGTTTTGACCGTCACAACAGAGAGTGGTGTCAAGTTGGATCTGTACTTCAACCCTGCCACCGGTGGTGTGGTCCCAGTTGTAGCTGGAGAGACCCCCCCAGCCTCGCTGGGTCTCGTCGCTGCAACCTTCGAGGTTATCAAGGCTGCTGTCACCCAATCGGTTACAGGAGCACCCTTGACCAGCTTCACCCGCACACCACCCAGCAGTTCTAGTTCAACCTCCAGCTCCAGCTCCAGCTCGTCGGCAGCTCTCTCCGACATCATTAGTTCGTATGGTTCATTCTGTACCACTCTCCTCGGGCACTACAGCAGGTCTGCCACGGTCACTGGCGCGACTCCTATCGTAACTCGAACCCCCACCTCGACCTTCACAGCATCTGACCTCGTCACCGGCGCTTTCACGACCCAGACTTTCGATACAGATACGGGCATACTCACCATTACTAGCGTGACGAACACCGTCGCACCCGCAGGGCAGAGGTGGGCGGTGGGCAGGCGCCAAGCTGCAGTCTCAACCCCGGCAGCCCTAACATCGTACGACGCTAGCGCTCTTTCGTCGGCATGCTCGGGCTTCATTGGATCAGTATGGACCACAATGACTGCCACATCCACTGTCACTCCTGCTGCCAGGACGTCGACCGTGGGTGCTGTCACCGTTACAGGGCCAAGCACCTCCACTTCTACGGTTTACACCGGCACAGAGTATAGTTCCACCTCCACACTCTACGCTGGTGGAACCATTACCTTCAGGGCAACGGTCACGACAAGCGCCGTGTTGGCAGCGACCACCGCGGGTAACCTGGCGTACCTTTCAATTGACTCTGCCGTCGCCGCGGCCACTGCATTCCCGCTCAAGTGGACCGCCAATGCGGCCTCAGCCAGCAAATTCAGGATTGATCAATACGGTCGCCTCGTTTCCAATTTCCAGGGCACGGGAGACACTGGCCTCCACGATTATATTCTCAAGGAACCCACTGCTGGCACACCAGGTGCCGGACCCGCCCTCATGGAAAAGGCCGCCAATCTGGGCGCTGGTTACTGGCTAAGTTTCTACTGGTCGGGATCGGGTACCACCAAGAATATCTACATCGATCCTCAGCGCAATAACCCGGGGACGGCTAATACACCATCTACCGGTGTGCACTTCTGGATGATGTGCACTTTCACTACGCCAGTCGAACTCGGCTTCGCCGTGGCAGACGGCGCTACAGCCGTTACTGGTGGTACGGCTTGCGAAGCCTTTGACTTTACGCTTAGAAACGCCACCTAAGAAAGGAGCCTCCGTGCTGGGTACATGTACATCGGGGGCAGCAATTATCACTCCTCTGCCTCTTTCGTATCCTCATCGAGTCGTTTCTTTGCGTTCTTTCTCCTTCTTTTTATTCAATCTTCAATTCGGATCGATATATACCTACTAAGCGCTATAACCGCGGGCAATAGCACCCCTCTATGGCGGCTTAGTATAGAGATATCTTTCTTACGTATTTCTATAAAAGATTTTAGTAGCTTATTTTCTTTGTCTAGCTAGTGGTTTTAGTATCCATTCCTTCTTTGTACCTAGCTTAATGGCCCTGCACGTACGATTCGCTAGCTAAGAGTTTTTAATGTGTAGTCAATTTCAATCCTTTGATAATTACATTATCGTATAGAGGAAACCCCTCTGTAGCCTGACCGCTCCGTAAATAAATACATGCGTTTATATGCGTAAGTGGGGCTGTATTAGTAGAAACACACGCGGTAACCCTTTATAACCTATGGCCCAAGGACCAGAAACCTAAAATACCCAACCGATCACTGCGGCAAATACCAAAGATGTACACAACCACATCCTCCCCGCGGGATGACCTGAAGCAAGAGTACCACCGCTATTTGAATTCTGTGCCATGGTACAGAAAACATTCTTGTAAGTGCTATTATAGACAAACGTCCTGTTGCCCTCCAGATTCCCTTGTTGGGCGCACCAGGCCCACCATTCCGACAGACTTCTATGAACAGCCTCCGTGTACGAGCTATCGTCGCTGAGGACGCCGAGGTGGCATTCCCAGCCGGTTGTGGCGTTTATTTCGATTCTTCCTGCGGGGTTGGGGAGGAGGGTATTAGCGCGCGTATCTTTTTATATTTTTATTATTTCTAAGCGATAGAATTCCTGGTATTATCACTTAGTGCTGCGGTGTTGTTATGCACTTACCACCTTTATCCTTGCAGCATTCTTTGACTCTGGTGGAGCTGGAGTTTGTGATTTGGTCCGGGTAGGTGTTTGCGAGGCAGTAGATGTGGCGGTTGGGGAGGTTGCTGCGGTTCCAGTATGGTGGGTAGTCGTCGAGAGACATAACGCTAGCTTTTTGAAGCTACTTGAGTATAATACTTCGAATGTTTCCTGAAGGTCTTCCGATAGGTAGTGAAATATCTTGAATATATATAAATCTGAAGATTTGATTCCTATGCTTACGTGCTGAGGTACCTGTCGGTTTACTAGACAAGCTATCTGGTAAGGAAAGGGGGAATACCACGTCGTGAGACTTTACAGTACCATTTATACTCAGAATCCCCTTAAGATCGTGTATTAAACACTGATATATAGCATGTTATATATAGTATCTACAAATTTAAGGCGACATACCATGGCGATGTAACTCTGGAACAGGTTTAGTCGGTATATTTCCTAGATATTGGTGTACCGATAGCGGGCGCGATACTAGTTGCCAAGATATATGATCTCATGGTACGTGCCCGGATTCTCAGTCTATTGTTCTACGTCAACTTGGGCCGTTGTCCTCGTATCGTATTGAGGCTAAATGTCAACCGTGCTGGATGTGTTGACGTGTTGCTACCATGTGACTTGTGGACCGTTTGACCCGAAAAATTGACCATCGTTTGACCGTTTGTGCGAGATTGGAGGAAATGGTGTTATCTGGCAACACAACTGCCAAAGCGCCCTGTGTAACACAGAAACAAACAGACCGACTGGAAAACACTCCAAAGTTTCCCAGCCTTTCTTTTTAGGCCTTTCGAAAGCTTTATTTTCCGGCCTATAAAGTACAGGTTAAATCAATCTTTTTGTGAAGCCTGTAATATTCCGGTAGAAACTCCTATCAAGTAGCAGTCTCTCGAATGTTTTGTTATCTTGGCCAATAGCGGGGCAGAAGCGGGGCAATGCGCATTGCAAACAAACCTCCAACGCTGCAGCTGCGGTGCATCGAACATATCCACTTCTGGCAAATTAATCTGTTGGAGACCAACTGTTCTCCGGCCTTCAGGCATCATATGCACGCTGCCGCCAACTGACCGGGCCATCGACGGAGCCCTGCTGGTATCCGTGATTGCTGACTGTGGTTTCTTAAAAGACTCTTGCTGGTCCTGTATTTTTACCCAATTTTTGTTCCCCTTTACATCCTCCTTCTTTCCTCTTTACCATCGTCCTACTTTGTTCCGTGCCTTCTACCGACTTTTCTTCGGCGAGATCTCATCTTCCGAGCTTCATATTCCTGGTGTCAAAACCGTGAGTGGTGGAGGGAGCTGGCTCCCGTGCATGTGAGCCACAGATCTTTGCAGGTAAGCCTTGTTGGATGTTCGGCGCAACGCACAAATTTCGTGCATTGAGAGCAGCGAGCAGGCAGCGAAGCGGCACAGCTGTTCCCTTTTACCCAGATCTGATTTCTCCCTTTTGTAAGGTGTTTGGATTCGCTGAGGTTGAGATCGCTGGCTGGTGTCCTGCTGTTTTGCTATCGCTAGGACGCTTACTCAGGTACCATCGTACCATTTTACGGGCCAGAGGCTGTCTCATCTCATTGCTATTTCTGATCCTATGCATGGATTTTGTACGGGCTCAGAGCCGTCCTACATCATGTGTACGGTCGCTTTATATGGCATTGGGAGGACAATGACTACAGATATATGATACTAACACTGCCAGGGTGCCTTAGGAACCGCCAACTTGCATTACCAATCATGGAGTTCTACATACCAGACATCCCCGCGGCCGCTAGCCAAAGACAAATCCGTGCCGCTATTAGGGACGTCTTCCGAAGGTACTTCATCTACGCCTTCGACCTCCGACAGTGGCGTAGCAGAAGAAGTCCCCATCAAGAGGCATGCATCATCATTCACGATGCCGCCATTGGGGAAGAAATCCTCAGAAAACATAGTAGGCCAGAGCCGCGGATGATCTTACGTGGTTCTAGGTTAATCAGAATCCAAGGCAATGCGGCTAATCCGATACTCATCGCTGGGTCCACGGTAACAATCAGACGGAGCAACAAACGGGAACCGATACCTGAGCACGTTATTCGAGCGTTACATGACGAGAACGAGAAGCTTGCGAAGAGTGCGGCCAACAGGCAGCCTATGGAGCATAAACCGTACCGTCGACCATTCCCTTTTCAAGGGTTTGAGTGTGGCGTATGGGTTACGGATCCTAGAAATCCGAAGCTACCAACCTTCTCTTCCTTCTACGGCAGTTTGAGGTCTGGTAATTTTCGGATGACGCGACAGGCGATCCAGATTGAGATATTCAAGATGCTGGGGCCACTAGGTTGTCCCGTTGGGCAGTATATGCTATTCACGAACAGCGCCATACGGTCTTCCATTATCTCACACGAAAGCACTGGGACGTACTTCATCGTCTCGTTGCGGTGGTCGCCAAAACTCTACGAAAAGAGCGCACCGGCGGTGTCGCCGACAAGTCCCATGAGCCCTTTTGGGCTCCCCCCGACGCCGCGATGCACCAAATCCAGAGTACCCTCCCTCGATGAAAGACACGAAAAGATTGTATCGTACTGTTTCGTGTACCGGTTCAAGCTTAAAGAGGCCCACGACGCGATCCGCTTGATCACCGTTGGAGCGATTCCCGGATTTCAGGATATTCAGGACTTGAAGGTATTCTATCAACATGCGACTTACGACTTCCAGAAGTCTATGGCCGGCCTCGATTCCCAACTCGCACTGCTGCCATTTGACATTGCCTTTCAAATGCAAGCTTTTGTGTTTAACGGGATCCTCCTGCCCCACCGCGTCAAAGAGCTCCTAGGCGTTGTCAGACAAGCGATTAAGCATCAATGTGACAAAATAGCTGTGGCAGCTTCTTTGGCGTCCGGACCAGATACTATCACACAGGATCCAATCATCGATGCCACTCAAGTAATAGCCTCGGTTCTGAAGTCATGGGTCGGATACTGGCAGCCCCAGTCCCCATTGGACGATCCTGAGTCGTGGCTGACCGAGAATATTATCAAAGACTTCAGCGAGACACTGGAGCGCAAGGAAAGAAGCCAGGATTACATGCTACAGATGAAGTTCTATCGCAAAGAAAACCAAGTATTGATCCACCGTATCGCTATCACGCCGACGGGGATGTACCCTACTGGACCGAACCTGGAACCAAAGAACCGTGTCCTCAGAGAGTATCACCAGTACCTTAACCACTTTCTTCGAGTATCACTAGTCGACGAAGACGGTGGAGACCTCCGATTCGAAAGGGGTGTGGACGGCAAACCCATCTACGAAAGAAGATTCCTCGCTTGTTTGATGCCCGACAGCCAACATCTTCGCATTGCAGGGAGGGTATTCACATTCTTGGGGTTCAGCCAGAGCTCACTAAGGTCTCACACGGCGTGGTTTATGGCGCCGGTTATGACTTCAAGGAGGACCATCACTACAGAACATGTCATTCAAACGCTAGGAAATTTCAGTGGGATTATGATCCCTGGTAAATGCGCGGCGAGAATTGGCCAGGCGTTCACTGATACTGTCGCGAATATCAAGATTACAGACCCCATGACGGTTTATATGAAGGATATTGTGAGGTTGGCGCCGGACGGCAAGCACTATACCTTCAGCGACGGGTGTGGGACGGTTTCGCCGGCGTTGATCGAGATGATTTGGAAGAAGGGCGGGTTTACGATAGAGCCCAAACCAACTGTTTTCCAGATTCGATTCAAAGGTTAGTTGATTGAGGCAGTGAATCGACGAATAGTTCGCTAATATAATATAATATAGGAGCCAAGGGAGTCGTTTTCCTCGACAGCAGATTACGAGAACCACAAATCCGCCTCCATGAGTCGATGGTCAAGTTCGACTCCCTCAAAAACAACACCTTCGAAATCTGCCGTAGCTTTACCAAACCCCTCCCTTTCTTCTTGAACCGCAACATTATCAAGATTCTCGAGGACCGGGGAGTTCCCGCTGCAAATTTCATGGCGATACAACGGGAAGCTCTGGACATTCTTTACCAGAGGACTTTTACGGCGGATAATGCCGCTTACTTTTTGGAATACCAGAACCGTTGTACGCAGGCCAATATTCCGTTTCTGATCCGCGAGTTGGCTTCCTTGGGATGGGATTATAAAGAGGATAACTTCCTGCGAAAAGTGGTGGAGTTTGTTATGCTCAGCACCTTACGAGATATGAAATACAGAGCGAGAATACAGATCGATGAAGGCGTTACTTTGGTCGGTATTCTTGACGAGACGGGCTACCTCAGAGAAGGGGAGATATACTGCCCGATTCAAACAGAGGATGGAGAACGAGAGGCACACAGAGGAACCGTTGCTATCTGCAGGAATCCATCGTTACACCCGGGAGATATCCAGATCGTAAAGGCGATAGAAGTACCATACGACTCACCCCTTCGCGATCTTAAGAATTGTGTTGTATTCTCACAGAGGGGGTTTAGGGACTTACCTAGTAAATTGTCCGGCGGTGATCTTGATGGGGATATTTATCATATCTGGTGGGATAAGAGGATTATGCCGAGGACGGAAGCTCAACCGGGGGACTTTGCGGTTGTGCCGCCGGTCCATTTTGATAGAGAGGTTACGCAGGCGGATATTGGGAAGTTCTTTTTGGATTTCATGGAGAATGACCGGCTTGGGGTTATTAGCATTGCGCATATGGTTCACGCCGATCAGCAGGTGAATGGGGTTTACAGTGCGCAGTGTTTGCAGTGTGCGAAGATGGCTTCGCAGGCGGTGGATTTCCCGAAGTCTGGGGTTCCGGTGAGTAATCGTTATCGTATCCGTGATAAGGGAGTGGCCGTTGTCTTGGGATAACTACTAAACTAGTTGTGTCTGCACAGGTCAAAATGAGCGAGCTTCCCAAGTCATCACACATCCGTCCCGACTTCCTCGCCCCCGGCCCGGGCGTCAGATTCATCGATGGAGCTCCAAAACTTACGTCTCAGCAGTTCGACGATGACGAGGACGTCGAGGAGGAGTGGGAATACCCCGAAAATGACTTTCCCACTGATCCACTGAACTTCTCCAACCCAGTTGATGCCGACGACCCATTTAACACGGACAGGGGTTTCTTGTACTACAAGTCGCAGAAGGCGCTGGGGCAGTTGTTCCGTGAGATCGATGAGGATAAATTTATCAGAGCTTGGGAGGATACCGCTGTTCAGTTTGAACAGAATGGGCCAAATAACTTACTTCACAAGGTTCAGGATTACTTTCTTCGAAATTCGGATATAAAAAAAGTCTATGAGTGGTATGATTTTGCGAAGCATCTTCGTATCAGGTACTCTTCCCTTAATCTGGGCCACCATGCCACCTCTGTTAATGTGGAGACTAACTAAAACGCTCCACAAGCTACGAAACGAACATCCGCGACATCTCGCTTAACTACGTTATGAACCGCAACGACTCACCCCTCGAAGAAGTCGAAGTCTTCATCGGCTGCATAATCGGCACTGAAAGCCACCGTCAATCCCGTTTGCAAAGAGATTGCTCTGAAAGCATGCGCGGGGAGGTGAACAGGTTGATATCCCATGTTATGGCTAGTATCAGATATGGGACTGAAGGTAACGCGATGGTTAAGGATGGGACTTATGATGGGTGCACGTTGGAGAGAGCGGTGGCTGGTGTTATGATGTCGCTTACGGCGAGGGAGGATGATGAGGGTGGTAGTAGTTTTGGGTGGTTGGCGGCTGCGGTGGGGTTGAAGGAGTTGCATAGGAGGGGGGAGCAGAGTGATTTGGTGGAGCAGTTTGCGGGGGTTGGGATTTGAGTGGTGGATCCGGATGGAATAGTGGAAATGAGCTTGGTGAGGTTATGACTTATGATTGTGATTTATTACCTGCTGTTATTGTTATCTATGGCGAGCGGGGTTATGCCGAATGTGGTTGCGAGCGGGCTACTACCCCTTGAAGGCATATGAACGAAAAACCGGTGTAGTGATATGGAGCCTCGGATTTGAAACAATGGAGACTTGTGGAGAGAGAGATATATAATTTAGGTGGAATAAAAAGGATTGTTCAAAATATCAGCGGCTGGATTCACGATAACAGCTCCAAGCAACATATTTCGTCAAGGTCGTGAGTAAATCCTTCTAACGTAACGCACCGGCCTGCGAGACAGACCCCCAACGCGAGACAGTGTGGGGCAGGCCTTAGGCCTAAACGGGGCAGGATTTGGTTGCCCTGCCAGCCTGCCCAGCCCAACCTAGGTAACAACCTGCTCACTGGCCACCCAGCAGGGCATGAACTCTGACCTGTATTCCACCCAGCCTGCCGTCTACACCCTCGTACCGACACTATTACCGCCGTAGTTCAATAACCGTTCACCCAAATCCTACGAACCAAACAGCACAAATGTACCTACCCACCTAGCCTACAGGCCTGTCAACACCACAGCCGTTTTCGTCGCCGTTTTCACTGCACAAACACGTTCGCGCTCACTCACCGCCACCCACCCGCTTAATAATTGCACAAATTAAACAACAACCACACTACCTACGTCAATATCATGTATATCAAAAGCTGTAAATTAGGGTTTTAGGATTACATTAATGTCAAAATTATATTTTTATCATTTTTTTTGACGTAGTTATGATCGTTCGCGTGAGGTCACTGTTTTGTTGTGGTTTTGCATACAAATTTTGGTGTGGTGTGGTGTTTGTCTCGCTTAGGTGGTGCGTCTCGCAGGCCGGTGCTTTACGTTAAGGCGAAATCATTCGAACAACAAAAGGAACATGATAGGGGGGAGATGGTGTTAGCGGACCAGTAAGTCGGTCACAATCTTTGCGTCTCCCAAGTCACGATACGGGTCCACCTTTTCGATATCCAAAATCAACTCCTTGGACTTCTCGCTCCTTGGCGTAAAGGTACACCTAAACGCCTTCGGATGAGACACAATCCCCGGTGTAGATGTTATCTCTGGTTCAATCTCAAGCCCGGTAGCAGGGTCGATCGGTTTCTTTATATCGAACACGGCCAATGTCAAAACGGCGCTCAACCATGTACTCGCGTCGGCCAGCTGTTGACCGGGACAGATTCGTCTACCAAACCCAAAGACCAACTTCTTGGGATTAAGTTCCGCTGGTTTATCTAAGTTGATCGCGCCGGGTCTAGCTCCGCCTTTGACTTTTTGTTCAGGCGATAGGAATCGTTCTGGATTGAAGACTTCGGGATCGGAGTAGATTTTTGGATCCCGTGAGAACCAATGGACAGATGGGACGATGATGGCATCCTTTGGAATTCGATAGCCGGCGTATTCGTCGTCCGCATCCACCGTATGCGGCACACCCAACGGGACGATTGGGTTAAACCGCAAAGCCTCTTTAAACGCTGCCTCGACGTAAGGTAAATCTTTGCGGTCTTGGAAGGTAGGTAACCTATCGGTACCGATAACACGATCGATTTCTTCCTGAGCTTTCCGCTGGACGGATGGGTTGAGCATCATTGATCTGAAAAAGAATTCGAGTAAAGCAACCGGTGTATCCGAGCCTCCGCCGTACATTGATATCGCGCTATCCCTTATAAGTGCTAGTTCCTCAGCACGTTCCGCATCGTTCAATAACTTTCTATCATTCCTATCCAAAAGACCGGATACGAAAGACGGACGGTTGATACCCCGTGATCTCTGAAGCGTAGCGAATTCGTACGGAACGTTGGTAACATCATCGATCATTTTATGGTACTTTCTCGCAACGTTTTTGAATTGCATCCCCGGGATACATTCAGGGAAATGGCGTAACCAGGGGATTTTATCGACCATCCAGGCTCCTGCGGCGGTGATTTCGTTGAATGCGCCCATCATGCGGTCGACGAGGCTGACTAGTGGGTCTGATTCGTTTAGGTTTGGGATGTAGCCGTATAACATGTCTAGAACGATGGAGCTTGAGGATCTGGGAGGATGAAGGGGGTGTTAGAAACTTGTTTGCGGCATTGATAGTATCAAATGACCTTGTATGCATGCGATTGAGATGTTTTTCATTCACAGGCCATTGGGAAAAGGCGCTGGGCCACTTTTGTTGGAAAAGCGGCAGTTGTATGCATGTTGGATACCATGTTGGACGCCATGTTGGATGCCATCCTGTTGGAAATCCAAATCGACGACACGCGATTGGTCCCCAGCGATGTGTAACAATACAAAACCTTGAAAATGAACCGAAAAAGTGGAAAGAAAGGCCAGGGTGCATGAATCGATGGCGGCTAGAAGTAGCAAACATGCGAGATGGGATAAAAACTCACCCGTGGAGATGTTTGGTGTAGTTGTTCGGATCGTTCATCGTTCGCAGGAGAAATCGTCGACTGTGGGTCGCGATCAAAGGTTGGATCTTTTTGATTGCTGTATTGCTACCTATCTGCCAGGCTGCTAGTTTACGTTGCAGTTTGAAGGTTTTGTTGTAGGGCAAGAAGGTTACGATATGTCCGAAGCCGCACCTGGTATGAGTTCTTGGTTAGCTACTTCTGTTCTTGACTTGAAGAGAGAAGGGGAAAGAAGAAAGAGGAAACGAGAGAGGGAAGAAAAGCGGCGAAGATATAATATCTAGGACTTACATCTCAGAAGCGAAAAACATATGCGGTCTAGAGGAATAATTGTGAGCCCTTCTCACCAAAAGGTCCTGCGCGATCTCCAAATCATGGATTATGATAATCGTCTGGCCCAGGATTGTTATCGAGCTGATGGGGCCGTAGACATCCTTGTGGGTCAGCCAATGCTGCCATTCTGGAGGACCTGGAGGTGGGAGGTCGTTGATGTTTCCGAGGACTGGCAGTCCCTTTGGGCCTGGAGGCAATGGGAGCTTCGATTTCTTGTCGGAAGAGATCAGTTTGCTAACGATCAGGATGGTAGCCAGAAGGGCACCGCAGTATATCACGGGCTGGCTGGCGAGACCGTATATCTCGTTCGCGGTGAGCATGTTGGCGTTGTAGAATACCGATAGTCGATCGAGCAAGTTTCGCCGTAATACGAATTTATGAAGCCAGGAGACGAGTAACCAAGTAGGTGAAGAGTGATAGAGGAAGATAAAGATATTCCTCAGTGTTCGCTTGTTATAAAAGTACCTGAAAGTTAGGCTACTATCAGAAACCGTTTCTGTCTCTCAGCGGTCCGTCTCGGCCCAGCGACTGGCTTATGAGACAATCTCGGCCGCACCTAGACTACGTCTCGCTATATATCCAGCTGATCAGATTTCTCTAGTTATCTATACCTAACTAGCTTTAGTTGCAACAGGCGACAAAAATACGCCACCGCCCCACCATAACCAGTTCGATACATTAGCATTTCAACTATTGCCAATGGCTAGAATCACCATAATTCTCGATATTGCCACGGCGCGAGATCGTGAAAGCCTTAAACCTCCTTGGATCCAAGAATTGAGTGGTTTTATCTTAATAAATGGTATTAATATATTATTGATGGCTGTCAGAGCAGATACAATCAAATATAAATTCAACTTGGCTCTACCGGGTACAGCTAACTTGCATCATACAAGTCTCACCAGTAGCGTTATCTACTAGTATACGCCCTCCAATAACATCTTCATTAATATCTATGGTCCCGACTAGTCACGGAGCGACGTTGGGGCTAGCTCCCAAAAAGGGGTGGAATGAGCGTTGGAGACTGGGTATATAATTACCAGTGTGTCTGCTGAAGGGACTGGTATCGAGGGCTTTTCACCCGGTGGTAGACATTATTGCCAACAGGCTCGCGTCGTCTCCCTCCATCTCGATTTAACATATATTCGATTTCCAATTAACATCGCACGATAGATGAGTGGATGACGTGAAGGGGGGTACCCACATCGACCTACCAGACTTATATTGGTGGGGCGGTGTCCAATTCCAGCTTGGTAGCTTGGCTCCGTACAGAACTGGAAAAGTTCTGGCGAAAAAAACACAGCACCGCGGTTGAGAATCTGACTTGGGAGGGATGTTCTTATCCCCCTATAGAATTATCGAGCTTTGCAGCTGTGAACCTCGCGGGGGCGGGCTGTCAAAGCGGGGCTGACTCGACTTGGAGCACGTCCCTCAACCTTCCCCGTCAATTGAAGTCTTCGTACGGTCCGTTGACCAAGTACAGGTCTCTCAGAGGGCGTTTAGGCTAAGACCAAGTTTACCAAATCTTACCCGTCGAAATTGTTAGACAACAGTCTGGACCTTGAAGGTTATCCGTAAATTTCTCCACTTGGCCTTCCTCCAACAGACTTCGTTTCTAGGTTCCTAGATCGTTGTAGCTAGCCGCCGGCCACTGGGGATATCGGGATAACGGCAGGGTGACTGGACATGTTGTGTACGTTGTGTTGGTCGGGTGTTGCAAAACGAACCCTACCTTATGAGACTGGCTAAGACAACCGTTACACGGGACGAATAACACGCCGAAGCTGCCCTTTAAAGCTTCAAGACGCATCTGAATTCTATCAGGCTCAAGTTCCCATATAAGCGGTATTAAATCCCAGCGGTTGGTGAGGCTTGATATCTCTTGGGTTGACTTATTACGCGGCAAGAATTCGAAGTGGTTGAAATGATGGGACTTATGGTACCTGTTAACGTTCCGTAATCATGAGGATGGTGGATACCAGACCCTCATTCGTAAAAATCGTTTGGATGGAAATCTCCTTCCGTATCTTTATCTCTGAGCAAATCTTCCGGACCTCACTCGAATTTGTTGCATTGGTCTAGTGTTGAACGCGAATGCATTGTTGCAGAGGTATTGACTGTTGAGAGTGCCATACGAGGTCTCGCCTAACTCACCAATCAAGCAGTTCGCTGTGCCACAGTGGCTGAGAAATCATGCCTGAATTCACGGATGGTGGTTTGCGATCGTGCGATGCGGGGCACAAGAACATGAACGCGATCGCGCGACGTTCAAGACCGAGAGCCCTCGGAGCTGATATCTCAACGACCTAGTATCCATTAGTCCCAAGAAGGAGTCGGCACGCCAGACAAGGCGCTACTAAAGCATTTCACCAGCGTCGAATCGATTGTGGATAGATATGGGCCGGGGACATTCCGAGTACGTAAACCACCCTCGATTGGTTTTATTCCTCCCCGTCGAATCATAAACTGCATGTTCACGTGTTGTCTTTCGTCTTTCACTGATATGTTATAACCTCTCCCGGTAATGCATTGTCCTGGCTATGGCTCCATATTTTCTCCATCGATCGCTTCCAATCGTGCAGACCCATTTACAGACCGCTTACGCACTAACAACTCGTTTAGGTGCCCGCTTCTATGTGGCACTTGTCGTTCGGAGTGTATCTGCGGCCATTGCAAGAAATGCCATTACTGCAACTGCAGCGGCCATTTACCCCATAGTCGACCCCATAAGTGTAAACAATATGACGACGATGCGCACAAACTGTGTTCTGAGGCCCTGGGGAAGACCAAGCTAGCGGCGGAAACGGTTAGACTTGAGGCCGAAAAGCTCAATCTCAGGCTACGGATAAACCGACTTGATTCTGAGATAAAGAAGAGAGGGAAGGACAGGCTCCTGGTCAATGGATTCTCAAGGTGCGCAGCCAGACACCAGTGCTTTACGTCTGAGGCCCTGCCGGCTTAGTTAATGGTCGTGATTGGCATTAACGCGGACGCCGCAGCCTATTTGATTCCGAAACATTTTCTGTGGTCGTTGGACCCGAAAGAAAACGATTTACCGTTCACACCGACGTCGTTCGTAGATTCTCGACTTACTTTCATGAACTCTTGTCAGCCGGTGATTTGGGACAGCCAGCCATAGTACTGGACGGAGAAGTTTATAATGTTGATGCATTCAATATGTTTGTGGAGTATTGCTACTTGGGGACGTACTTTAGTGACGAACGCAACGTATCAGAGTTGTTACTTCTTCACACCCGGGTCTACATTCTTGCTGAGAAGCTCGGGTGCCCCCAACTAAAGGGTTTAGCCCTACGAAAGGCAACAGAATGGTGCTATGGTCACGCTATCCAACGAGGCGGTATTCGCATCTCAGATATTTTCCCGGATATTTTGGAAGCGGTGCGGGTGCTGTATAGCCATACGGTCGACATTCACTCTGGGTTCCTACCAACTCCCCGAAGCGACGACAAAGAAATATTTGTGCGGGACGGATTCCGAGTGCTACTGGCTTACCTCGCTGCCCAGTACTTGGAGGATCTTCAAGCGGCGAGTAGCTTTGTTGAAGTTCATCATCAATTCCCAGACTTTAGTACCGATATGTTGTTGTTTCTTAAAGGCAGGCCAAACCCTTTCGGAAGCGAGATAGTAGCAACTGAAGAGGTATCCGCAACGGATGTCGGCCTGGACAGGAGACCGGGCACTGAGATGGCTGAGTTGCGGAAGCGTAAGCTCGTCGCATTTGGCAAGTACGGCCTACGTCCCAAAACCTATAGCAGGGTGAGTCGAGCCTGACAACTATTATGTGTGATATTAGGTTCTTCAATACCGACGTTATGACAGTGCTCGTTGGTGAGCCCGTTCAGCAATTCCACGTTCATGCGGCAGCCCTCGAGTGTTCGGACTACTTCCGCGGCCTGATGGCGTCCCAAATGACAGAGGCTCGCGAAAAAACCGTCCATCTGACGGAGGACTCTGACAGCGCGGAAGCCTTCGAAAAATTCGTGCAGTACTGCTATTTCCAGAACTACTTCTGTGCTGGGCAACGGGAGGATGAATTTACTGACCACGCTCTGGTCTATGTCCTCGCAGATAGGTTGAGGTGCCAGAGCCTGAAGGATCTAGCGCTCAAGAAGGCGAGACAAATTTCAGACGAAGCGTATTCCATCAACCCTGAAGGCTTCTTCGCTGTCATCCCAACTGCTATCGCGGTGATCTACGAGAGCACCTATGATGTGGTTGGCGAGGGATATACCCGAGCGGCTATTCTTCCCCGGTCGTCTGATGAGGAGACGCCACTCGTCCCCGAAGAGGCTAGCCAGGAAGCTACTCAGGGGGCTGAGTTGACAGCCGAACGGGAAGACATTTCCACTCCAGAACTTCGAGGGAGAGACGGTTTCCGAAGTCTCCTATCACGGTTTGCGAGTGTTTACCTTTCAAAGCTGAGGGAACAGGCATATTTCATCAAAGTACACCATAAATTCCCAGACTTTGCCACCGATGTCATGCTGCTGGCTACACCTGGTGACAAGATGCAGTTGAATGGGAACGGTTATCTTCGGCTTCCCGGCTCCGAGTAGCCCTCCTGGCTAATAGCACACACTGTAGTAGCAATTTGCAACTTTTGTCATTTAATTTCACGACGTATTTGCCTTAAAGAATGCTATATCAAAATTTACCGTAGTATCTTGTCTGCTCATTGCTGTATATATATTCGAGCACGTGTACGATGGTATCGACCTACAACACGGTCGTGTATAGGCAATGCATGGATATACTCTTGTATCAAATTTAAAGTTAAGCGGACCCGGTATTCCTTGCGCCCTAGGAGTGTAGCCAGTCTGGGAACTTCTCCATGTTGAGTCTCAGCACATCGAGATATATAACGAGTCTACTCGATTGATCGAAGGCTTCCAGCCTGTAGTCGCATTTATCATTTGCATATAGTTGGTCCACGTCTGGGGTTGGGTGATTGTCGAACAAAGTCGGCTCCGACTAGCCACTTCCGCATCAAAGGGCAGGATGGGCTGACGCGTCGTTTTGTATCAGTCCCACGGCGAGGTTCGTTCTCTTTTTCGGCAAACTTCGACCACTCGACCCATCCCAAGCCTAGTTCGCCGCATGTAAGGGGCCTGCGGTGTTGTATATTGATATTCTATAGATCTAAACTATCAACTTAAATTTTGCGCACAAGCCACAAATATGGAGATGCCGTAAGATTCCTTTACGAATGTGAACCAGTTTTCCAATTTTCGAGCATGGTTGAAGGCTGGTTCTTGAGGCACTAAAACCGCATGCTATTCCCGTTCCTAAGGCTGGTCCGGGTTCAGCCGCTTCTCAACTGCAACGTTGCAGCTCATACCACCAACTATCGATTCATCGATTGGGGGGCTTGCACGGGAACTCCCCAAAAAATTAACCAGGGTCGCCTCGGAAAAAAGCTTGTTTGAATCCAAAGATCGTCTTTGCGTCTTGGGAAGTCACAGCACTAAGCCCCTTACGTTCTAGTTCGGAAGCCGAAATCGGGAATCCTTGCTCGTTTCGTGGATTCTCACTGGCTCTTGAGCTTCCAACTCAGTCAGCCACCCGCATGTGTGATTTTGCGGAGACGGTGCATGTGCACATGTGGTTACTAATGGTCTTACTAACCAACGTGCCGTGGCGCCGACGAATGTTGGACGGAGGAAATGATGGTTATAATTAGTTGGAACCGGTGTGCACGCGTGTCCCGATGAAAGGGGCGGTGTTCTCCTGCAAGTCAAAGTCGTGGTTTTTCCAATTGAAAGGCTCCACTTGGACCATGGAGGATGGATGTATTTATATAGTACGGGGTGCTCAGCTCAGTACCCTGGGAGAAAGAGCTTATCGTAGACCATCCTAATTAATACCCGCATTCGTTTTCATCGTCAAGTATTACTTTGTATAATTAATTATACTCAAAATGCGCACCATTCTTACACTCGCTACGCTCCTCTCCACGGCTCTCGCTCAAACGGTTCACACCGTGAACGTCGGCACCGAAGGACTCACGTTCTCCCCGGATACTGTCACGGCCAAGAAAGGAGATACTGTCCGATTCGTTTTCAGAGGAGGGAACCACACTGTTACTGAAGCGGCGTTCAACAGCCCGTGTAATCCAATCACTAATGGATTCTTCAGTGGTTTTACGGGTGCTTCTGTTAGTACTCTATTGGTCCCAGTGACCTTCCATTCGAGATGATTGCTAACTTTTTGTGTAATGCGTCATAGTCTGAGAGTTTCTCCATCATCATAGATACTACGGATCCTATATACTTCTACTGCTCACAAATCACTCACTGCCAATTGGGTATGGTCGGTGCCATTAACCCTCCTTCGTAAGCTATACATTCTATACCCCAGATACTTCATCAAATTAGTTAAGGCTAACGCTCCCCATAGTTCGGGCAACACCCTCGCAGCATTCAAAAGCGCTGCCGCAAACGCACGTACTCAATCCACCCCATCATCCCCATTCGGAGGCGTGATCTCCGTCCAGGGCGGTGCTGTGTCAACTGCCCCTGGTGCCGTGCAGAGCGGGGGTGGGTCTTCTACCCGTCCTGCTACGACATCGGCCACCGGTGGAACGACTACTACGGGAGAACCCAGGCCGACCGGTAATGGCGCCATGGCGCTGGCTGGAGACGTAGCTAAGGTTGCCGCGGGTATATTTGGAGCCGCTGCTCTTCTCGTTTAAGGCTCACAGGAGGATTTGTTTTTAATAGGAATCGTGTTTATTGTATCGGGAACTAAAATAATGATCGACCAGCCTAATCTAATATGTTTTCAAATCTATACTGCGTTCCATTCTTCTTTCAGCGGATGACCATCTGCTATCGGGCCCCAAGGACCTCCCTCGTCAATGATGATATAGGACCCTTGAGTCTTTGAGGCGCCAAACCCAGATTCGTACCTCATTAACTTTATCTATCTATTTAACTTGTTTCCCGTGGCTTCGAATTCCACGGAAAAGTAACGCCGGCTAATTCGGTGATACACCGTTTCGCCCACTTCTCCTTGCGGGTATAATGTTCTTGTAAAGGCTTCCTGGAATCAGTAGCACCCCTCGCTTCAGCCAAAATGTGTGTGAGATCCTATCCTGCCTGCTATATCTTCCATAACTCTACAATTCCTCCTATTTAGTATGCATATTTAAATATTTATTTTCAAAATTACGGAAGACAGGGATCAAAACTCGAGCTTTCTAGAATTTGCCGGGCCTTCCACCCCGCTGGGGCGCCTCGAACCCCGCAGCGCAGTCCAGACCTTCGAGCCTGGGATTCGTAGACCCCCACGCTGCCAAGACCACGACCAAACTCTGTCTTATTCGACGTCGGTTCGAATAAAAACCACATAGAATGTGTACTCTGAGAGAAAAAAATAGATATGAATGAACGATGGAAGAATAGTTGCTAATGATTATTTATTTGGATTTATGTTAATTTTTTTACGTTATCTTGGCCGTCTATGCGGTGGCGATTTGGGGCCCGTTTGAGAACGCGAACAGCAAGATTTCGGCTTCAAAAACCAACATCAATTCGAATGCTAACTTGTGTTGAAAATCCCCGAATAGAATGAGCATGCGTCCCATGGAAATAAATAAGAATATTCAATTGAAAAGACGGTAGAAAATATCGGGTTATCTCTGAGAAGATAGATTTGCCTCGTGGTCTTGACAAAAAGTCCATACCACGGTATAGACATTCGTTATCTTAGCATTTCGGCTATCCCTTGGCTGAGAGCACTCATGCGCCGATATCTTCAATAATATATATAAGTACCTTCTGTCCCCGGACGGCGAGGCTGGCAACGGATAGCGCACATTAGGAGCTTCATGTGCCGTTTCTTACCAAGTATCCAGCCTCGGTCAGTTTGCACGTTTGCATCGTCGTATCGGAAGATGTGACCTGCAACGGATACTTACACGCCCAGCCACAGCTGACTTGGCGAATCAGGCTTCTCCAAATACGACGACATGCATATGCACGACAGGCTATCCCTCGAGGCTGCGAGCTTTGACTGGCATTTATACAACCCCGCAGTTCCCCCACTTCTTTCCAAAGCAGTTAGAAGCCGAGAAAAAGATACTGGAATTCAGCGCGAAACATCCCAGAAACCAAAATCGAAACTGGTCAACCATGGCCGACCCTTTGTCGACCACGGCCAGTATAATAGCCATAACCCAAGCTTTCAATGCCTGCTGGAAATATTACGACGGTGTTAAAGATGCCAAGAGCGACATCGAAAAACTTAAGGTGGAGGTTGATAGTATCGAAGGATTAGTGAAACGGCTTCGAAAGCTTATCGAGGACCCGAAGTACTACGGCCTTTCCGAGGATAAGGAGCTCAGAAGTGCGCTGGAAGGCTGCCAAAGGGAACTCGAACAGCTTCGCGGCAAACTGGACTCGCAAAAAGAGCAGTCACGATTTAGATACTTCCAACGTACGAAATGGCCATTCGTCAGGACTGGGGTAGTTGAAATCGTCAACAGCCTAGAAAAATGGAAAGCTTCTATTAATGCATTCCTCACCATCTATCACACGTACGTAATTACCTAGACCAGGGACCAGAAGCAGTGAACAATGTAAAAACATCGTTGAGGCTCGCTAATATAATACAATGTATGTAAATTTAGGGACACTGTGCGGAATCTGAACCAGAAGTTCGACTTAGCGGGGCTTCCGATCGCCGAAGGAGCGATGTATGGGAGCTTTAAGGATCGATACGAGCCCGAGTGCTTACCCGGAACGAGGGTTGAATTGCAAGAACGTATCGCAGGCTGGGTGAATGCTCCGCCCGGCGTTAGTGAATGCATTTTTTGGCTGAGCGGCGTTGCGGGCACGGGAAAATCTACGATATCGCGAACAACAGCTAAAGAACTCAAGGAGAAAGGTCAACTTGGGGCCAGCTTCTTCTTTAGAAGAGGTGAGAAGGACCGGGGTGGGGCTGCCAGACTGTTCACAACGATTGCATTTCAATTGGCAAATTCGATTAGCGGCGTTGGACGGAATATACAAAAGGCGATTGAGGCAGACCCTAATATTCCTAATATGAACCCTGCTGAACAGTTTGATAAACTTATTTTGCAACCTCTGGCCGGATTATCAAGTGCTGGGGCTGGGCTCCAACATACTAAGGTTGTCCTCTTAATCGACGCGTTGGACGAGTGCGACATCGAAAAGGACCAAGAAACAATCGTATTCCTTCTCTCGCAACTAAAAGGAGTAAAGAATGTCGAGGTTCGCGTTTTTCTGACAAGTAGGCCGGAGCTACCTATTCGGGACAGTTTCAAAAGCCTCTTTAAGGGTTGCCATCAGGATGTCATTTTACACGAGGTGCATGGAATTGACAGGGACATCCGCATTCTTCTAAATGACGAGTTTTCAAAAATACGAGTGAAGAGAAACCTTCCTGCGGACTGGCCGGGCGACAAAGCGATTCAAAAGCTAGTTCAATTAGCTGTACCGTTATTCATTTTTGCGGCGACAGCTTGTCGCTTCATTGCCGATGAAAACTGGGACGCTCAAGAACAGCTCGGCCTCATTCTGGAATATCGGACGGACTTAACTGAGGACGCCCGTGTAGAGCAAACTTATCTTCCCGTCCTCACCCGGTTTATTGAGAACCAAGGCTCCACCGCGCAACGGGATAGGTTAGCGAGGGAGTTTAGAGATATAGTTGGATCGATTGTGACTCTGGCTAGTCCACTCTCGATCCCGTCTCTAGCAAAACTCCTCTCCGTCTCAGAGGCAACCATTGATCTTCGGCTCAAAAAATTACATTCTGTTCTCGACATACCTACGGACCGTTGTGATCCGGTAAGGACATTTCATCTGTCGTTCCGTGACTTCCTTGTCAGCAAACGTCTGTGTGGCGACGAGGATTTGTCCCAGCTTTGGATAAATGAGAAACAGATACATAAGATTCTGGCCAGCAAGTGTATCGACACTATGTCAAATTCAGAAGGGCTGAAACGGGACATCTGTTGCCTAAAACTACCGGGAATTCTGAGATCCGAAATTGACGAAAACACGGTGCAGAAACACATATCTCCTGAGCTTCAGTATGCATGCCGCTACTGGGTATACCACCTGACTCGGAGCGGCGATAAAATCTGCGACGGTGACCAAACACATCGGTTCCTGAAGCACAAGATGCTTCATTGGCTTGAAGCGGAGAGTATTCTAGGCGATATGGGAAATACGGTCCAGATGGCGGATGATTTAAGATTGATAGTGGATGTAAGTGACTCTATTTTAATTCACCGGATGATCAGTATATTACGATAAAATGTTCGCCCACATCGCATCCTGGCTTCCGGGGAGTCGTATTATCTAGTATCTTATCAGAGAGACTTACAAGGAGTTAATCTAGGCTCAACAGGGCGAAGAGGTTTTACCTTTGCTTTACGATTTCAGAAGGTTCTTGCTTCAATATAAGTATATAATTGACAAAGCGCCCCTGCAAACTTACATCTCCGCGATGATGTTTACGCCGGAAGATAGCCTTGTCAGAAAACTATTTGACTTGAAGAAAGTGGTCCCGTGGATTCGTTCGTTTCCCCGAGTTCAAAGCAAATGGGATGGTCTCCTACAGTCTCTGGAAGGCCATAGCAGCGATATTACTAGTGTAGCGTTCTTCAGCGGCGTAATTGCCTCCTCAGCTTCAAACCCGGAGACGATAATTAGGCTGTGGAACGCGAGTACAGGGGCGCCATTGCGGACGTTAGAGGGACACCAGCGCCGGGTAACCAGTCTGGCATTTCGTTTTGACGGCGTTTTAGCATCGGGATCCAAAGATTGTACGATTAAACTGTGGAACATAGAGACCGGAGAGCTGCTGAAGACTTTAGAGGGGCCCCAGAGCTGGGTTGAGGTGGTAAAGTTTTCTGCTGGTGATGTCTTAGCATCTGGATCTTACGACGGTGATGTTAGGCTATGGGATACAGGCTCGGCGCAACCTAGAGCGAAAGTCCTTAAAGGACAGACCTCCGGTGTTAGAGCTCTGGAGTTCTTCAACGATATTCTGGCGTCTGGCTCTTCCGATAATGATATCAGGCTATGGAAAACGGACGGGACATTACTGCGAGTGCTAGAGGGGCACACAAACTCCGTTTGTGCTATAGCCTTTCTCCCCGACGGAACTTTGGTATCAGGATCTTATGACAACACTGTAAGGTTGTGGAAGTTGGACGGAACGTTGCTGCGAACGATGGAAGGGCACACGGGATCTGTCGTGAGCTTGACGCCTTTTAACGACGGAATCGTTTCCGCCTCCGGCGATGGCACATTCAGGTTTTGGGGCGTTGATGGGGAACTGCTGCGAACAGCGGGAGGACACGGGAATGTGATCAGCTGCACCGCACTTGCTTCGGATGGAATTTTGATAGTGGGGCGGACCGATCGCACTATTGGGCTCTGGGATCTGAACGAGTCATCACCGCCGACTCTGGCAGGGCATATGGGGAGTGTCGGCGGTGTAGCGTTCTCTTCTGATGGTAAAATCCTGGCTTCCGTATCCTATCGTGAGACGATCAAGCTTTGGAACGAAGATGGGCATTTGATACGAACAGTAGCGTCGCATCGAAATCAGAGCGCAAGGATAAAATTTTCCTCCCGTAGGGTTTTAGCGTCGGAGGCTAATGGTGCTATCGAACTATGGAGTACGGATGGGGTGTTGTTACAGGCGGTAGGAAGCGGCTCGTACCTGGGTCTAGCAACCTTTTCTCCCGATGGCAATATTCTAGGATATACTTGCGACCGTGAAAAAGTCAGCCTTCTGGATATCAGTGGAAACTCGCAACCGGAACGGGTTCTGAAAGCCCATGGTGACAGGATAGTTGCTATGGCGTTCTCTGCCGATGGCAAAATCCTCGCTACTCTCGGGCGGCGGGGAACGATCAAATTGTGGAAGGTAGATACCGGGGACCCGCTGCGGGATATACAACTTCCGTGCCTAAGCCCTGAATATAGGATTGAAAGGTATCTTGTTGGGGTGGTCTTGGATTTCTCCTTGGATGGCCGAACTTTGATAGCTATGACTACCTGCCGAAACAACCACGAACGTTATCTGTATTACGATGCCTACCTGTTTGATTCTAGCACCGGGAAGCTGCTACAGGGTTGTATAGATTCGGCAGGCATTCTAGCATTTGCTTCCGATCCTGACACAGTACAAGCGTGGGATGCGAACACCTTAGCATCTCTGAGGTTTTTTGCCGTTAGAAATATGTCCCAGACACCATATTCATCGACTCAGCGTCCCTATGACAAGTTGAACCAACCGCCTAAGGAAGGAGAACAACACTATATAATCGTCGAGGACGAATGGGTGAGCCGAGGTCCTGAGAGAATTTGGCTGCCGCCAAAC
Source organism: Arthrobotrys sphaeroides (assembly GCA_036971245.1). Taxonomy (NCBI): domain Eukaryota; kingdom Fungi; phylum Ascomycota; class Orbiliomycetes; order Orbiliales; family Orbiliaceae; genus Arthrobotrys; species Arthrobotrys sphaeroides. The sequence continues at coordinate 897,043 of JAJTTW010000011.1, read as the reverse complement.
TATAGGTCGGAGATCTGGGCCATCTACGGTAACCGAGTTGCTTTAGGCCTTGAGTCTGGTCAGGTTTTGTTCATTGAGTTTGAGCCCTGAAATTTGTTGCACCTGCGCATCGATGTGTATCTATCTATAAGTACTAGGTACTCATGTACATCACGTATAACCCCGGTCTGGCGTATAGATGATTCCACCACTGCGTTATAAGTAGTATAATATCGGCTGTATCGGCATAGCGTCCGGTGCCATCCTTTGTCAACCTTTTGTATTACCTGGTTCACGATTTATATATTTCCTTGTCAATCACGAATTGCTTATACATTAATACTCATCTAAGCTACGGACCAGCCTACGGATTAAGAGATCGATATAAATATTGACGTCGCTATAGCGCTACAGTTAAATGGTTTGATATTGACTTTATTTGTTGGTCGGGAGAGATGAATCGATATAAATTAATCTCGGTCTTAATGTGGAACAAGCGTATTTGCGGCGACGTGGGTTGTGCTGTTTCTGGTAACTTGATTGGAAGGCGGGGGACACATAACACCCCACAGTCAGGTTACGAGACATATACGCGCGCTAGCGGATGCGGGGCTTCATGAGGCTTCGTCTACTTAGGTGGCTGGTTAAGGGTTTGGGGGGGGGGGGGGGGGTCTCACCGATAAGTTAGGTATTCCTGAGATATCGTTAGGGCTCTGTACAGCCGCTGGAAAATATATGGTTATAGGTAGAGAGGGAGGGAGGGAGGGGCACCAACGTGTCGTTTCGAAGCCGTCCGATTTGATAGAAAACCCCGGTGAAACATACAATCGCGCGAACCCTTCTCGCAACTTCTCATCGCCATCCGTCCGAAATTCGATCAACACCGAAGTTGAAGGCTGATGATGACAAGCTGTAAAAGGGGGTAATATCGTGGAGGTGCGGTAGTCTCGTGCTCCGGAAATTTGTGCGGTGCCGGGTGGATGTAGGTACATACCCCTTGATCAGTTCTGGGTAGCTAATCCCTAGGCCTCCCTCCATCGATGCACAGGAACAGAAGGGTAGGGACGCGTATGTATAACCCCACAGGCTGGGTGATGAGATGGAGAAGGTGAGGACGATGTAGATGAGAGGAGGATGATGTAGAGGTAATAGAGGATCAAAAATTTTTTGGAAAGGGAATTTAAATACTTTACAAATAGGCAGTTCCAAAACAACGCCAAGGGCTCATGAGGAAGGGAGATGTAAGAGGAAAGAAATGGAAGATGTAAGGAGAACAGCCGAGGACATGGATGGGGGGTTTACACCTGTGGATGTAGAATTAGAGCTAGCTTATAACAGGAAATAGTAGAACGGGGTTGGAGGTTGCAGCCCTAGGGCTATACATAGGGGGGTAGGAAAATACCACAAAAACAACGCAAGATAGTGTTACCACAGGACAGGAAAAAAGGTGACAAGATCGTTAACCAGCGAAGAAGCACAAGTACGCATACCCTCACCGACAAGATGAAACCATCAAACGACCTTACACTGCCCAATCTCCCTCCTATTCTTCCACCCTTGCTTAACCCCATACTTAACACTATCCCACCCCTTCTCAACGAAATTCATTTGCTCCCTCTTCTCAGCACGCTCAACCGCTTCGATACGCTTCATCATCTGCTCAAACCCACCGGATGGGAACTGCATATTCCCGCGAGGCATACCGGTGGTATAATCAAACTCCTCGGTAACAGTAGTAGCGTTAGGATCGATCCTATCAGCTAAATATTGTCTTCCAAACCTAGCACCCTCGTTGTAGGCATGCGCCTCCCAGGACTTTTGAGAGATTCCAACGTCGTCGGTGAAGTTTATCCCCTTGGTGGCGGATACGAGGTTTTTATCGACGTTGTTGGCTTTGGCGTCGACAAAGCCCTGGTGGAAGTGGTCGAATAGGTAGGGGAACGGCCAGTTGATGACGGATTTGTACCATTCTCCTTTGCAGATGTTTTGGTCCAATTCGGAGATTTTGATGTTTGTTGACGAGGTGGTGGGGGGTTTGGCTTCGGGGAATGCGGGCGGGTTTGGGAGGGGGGCGCCGAAGTCGCCGTCGCGTTTGAATTCGTGACGGGCTAGGCCGACGCGGTGGTCCGCACCGCGGAGGACTTGGGTGCGGATTTTGGCGGTGGAGTTGTCGCCGGCGGCGGAGGGTGGTGGTGGGGGGAGGGGTGGCGGCGACGGTTGGGGGGCGGTTTTCTTGGGACATTTTGGTGTTTGATATTGGATGGGTCTGGGATGGGTGGTTAGTCTGGTGATATTGAATCAAGAATTCTGGGTTTGATAAATCCTCTGGGGAGAATACATGAGATCTACCTGCGGTGAATTGGATGGATTGGTCTAAGATGGCGTGGTTAGTCTCGTGATATTGAATCAAGAATGCTGTCTTCGATAGAATAGGAGAAGATAGGAGAAGCCACAAGACTTACCTGAAGTCAGGTAGATAGTAAGATGTAAGATGGTAAGTCTTAAACCTCAGAATCCCAGCAAGAGTCCAAGAAGAGCTGAGATAAAATAGAATATCCCGTAGTAGTCTTGTATCCCATAGACACTTCAGAACCGACTCGATCGACTCAAAAGATACGACTGGTAAGACGAGGTCGCATAACAAGCATAAGCCCGAAGCAGATCGATAGAAACTGTGAGATGCAGATGACGTAGATGATGGAGGAGAGCGCAACGGTCGTATTGAAGCCGGGGATGTAGAGATCGCGGTCCCAGTGGGAAAGGCTCATTACTGGTATGTGGGATTGATGGTACGGCGATGGAGGGAGGGATGGTTTGTGGGATGATGTTGAATGTTTTGGGTGGAGGGAGTGAGATGAAGTTGTGGTCGGTGATAATGTCAGGAGTCTTGATGGAAGAATAACAACAACAGCGACGGTCTGCTTCCACGATGGAAGAGCAATAGCAATGGCCAGCTTCGAGAGTTACATCATAGCGCTTATTAGTCTTGTATTGAGCGCTTAGCACACAAGACCGGGCGCTTAGCACATCCACTCATGAGGTATCGACACATTTGTAAACGCCAGTCTAGCCTGGATTCGAGGCTAACGCTAGTCGACCATCTTACAATACTACACGATCACCCCGCGCTAGAATTAACCCAGAAACGCATCTAGGGTGTAACCCGCACTCGAAAAAAAGGACCGCACGGATATTAATCATGAACGCGTACCAAAGGAGAGATGCGCTTGAAGCTGGCTAAGACAAGATCGAACTTAGCCTCGAAAACCGAGGCGGATGGCCATGAGAAAGCAAATAGACTATATACCCGCCCAGAACAGGATTGCGCTGAAGTAAAGAATACAGATCATAGGATGGAGGGAAGAGACCCGGTGTGCGGGTTGTAAACGCGGGGATGTGTGCGGGTTGTAAGCGCAGCAACGTGGATGTGAGCGGGCTGTAAACGCGGGAATGTGGACGTGAGCAGGCTGTAAACGCGGGAATATGAGTGTGGGGTTTGGTGGTGAGTCTGGTGGTGAGCGCGTGGGATGAGACCGAGGGAGGATGATTAAAAAGGACTGGGCGATAGACCGCATTTGTGTTAGGACGTCGAATCAAGACAACCGCTGCTAATACCCGACGGAGAAACTATATGAGAGAAACATTATGAGAAATTTGCAAGACCTCCTAAAGTAACGTCAGGAGCCTCTCGCGCGCAGCCTTCATCCGCGAAGAAGGGCGAAGCGGGGCCGACACAAGCTATCTTTTCCCAGCGTACCTTCCATGTTGCTGTCGAAAGTTCTGCTGGTAGGCCTGCTTGTCCTCCGCAGTACCGCCCGGTTTCTGAAGAATTGGCTTTTGAAGGCCAGGCTTCCCGCGGACGGCGGCGGCGTAGGTGGTGGGGCGGAACTTTTGTTCGGCGGGTTCGGGTTGAACGAAAGCGGGGCCGGCCTTGGTCACCTTGGGCTCTCCGGCGGGGGGCTTCTTGCCGTGATCCATGTAGGAGCCGCTGAGGATAATACTGCACATCGATGTTAGCAGAATTTAATTCAAAGAGCGGTAAGGGGAATGTACTCCGCGGTGTTCTCCTGCTGCTCGATGATCCAGGTGAGCTGGGGGGCGTTGATGATGGCCTTGCTGAAGAGGATGCAGCCGGGGCAGAGAAAGGTGACGATTTTCCTGCCGTCGAATCTGCCGCAGCGGCACTCGCCGGGGGAGGTGATGATGCCGGTCTGGGGCTCCGCGACGGACCTGTGACGGCACTGTCTTTCGTAAGCATACGGAGGTCGTCCAGAGGTGGGTAGGGGAGTACCTGATAGGTGTAGACGGATTTGCACATTGTGGCGGTTTCTGGAGATGGCTGTTCGAGATTGTATAGATGTGTGATGCTGATGAGATGGTGATGTCGATATGAGTGTTCTGTGATCTCTTCGAGGTGAACCAACACGGCGAGTCTGCAACCACCAGTCAGTACATCGTCATAGGTATCTAGGGACGTACTCACCTAGTTAGTAGAAGTCGCTGGAGTGCTTCGATTCAAAGGGATCGGTTATGAGAAAGGAGGCTACTCTTGGAGGTTTGCAGGATGGAAGAGAAGACTTCACAAACCGTCGACAAGAATCTTCTTCAAGTGTCTGGGCGGTAACCGCTCCAAACAGGACTTTGACCCGGTCGGCCGCTGTGGGCCATCGGCGTGGCGATTCTTGAGATTTACAAGGCGGATACCGGGGTCTGAGTTCCTCGCCATCTCACACAATTCGGACGCAATCTGTATTTACGTCGTAAATACTGCTGTTCCTTTTGAGGATTTGGATCTAAGCGGGTGAAGTTCACCCGCTAAACTCGCCCATACACAATACATCACAGTTTACCACACCTACCTTTTGAATGATCGCATGATGCAAGTGTATTAATGGGCAGCCTATAGGCAGTGGTAGGCACAGTAGGATGTAATCAAATATCCCCCCAAATCACCACGTCAACTGCGGGGTCACCGAAAGATCCAGAAGTTGTCTCGCGAACCAGGTCAGCACGGGGTAAACCAAATCACCAAAGAGCCATTTTCGTATTCTATTCGGAATTGGTCGCTCGTCGCCCCGCAAGTATACACACCCAGGCGATACCTTCTGTGAGACTGGCGCTTGCGACACTACCCGCCCCCCGTTCACGTGAACATCCGGCATACAGAGTAGAAACTGCGTCAACCAGACATACCGTCCACAGTACCTAGCTTACCTCCTACCCCTCCGCCTCTCCCTCCTACCCGGCTATACGTTATAACCACGTGGTGAGCCTGTTAAGCCACCTACTCCAGGCTCCAAACTCTACCAGGCATTTTTTTCGTTGAGAAGTCTGCCTCAGGCCTAGACTACGACGGCCAAAACCGTTCAAGCTGCAGGCTCCTACTGCCTTGGCCATATAGATCTTACCCGCCGTTCCTGCTACCCTATGGACACCATTATGGCCTACGTGCATACAATCGTCTTTTACCCCCACGGCGGTGACCTTGTGTCATTGCCGATATAAACCGTGTTGAGCACTTAAAAGCGACTCCAAAAGCCCTTCAGAAGTGTATACGGTATTATACAAGCGTGGTCGACGGCTGCGTTAGACCCAGATAGGAACTGTGAGAACCTTATACGAATCCCCTACTGCCTTGGGTTATAGGGACGTCCCTTTGCTATTTGCCCACCAGCAGGTAGGCACCGGCTGAGTAACTAGCCGAGTTGCTGGCTAAGCTGCTGGCTGGGTAACTGGCCGGCTACCCAGCTACCCAGCTACTTGAACGCCTGACCCACTAGCGCCCCTACTGGCCGAGTCTCTGGCCTGTTTAAGCCCTGGCAAGTATCTTGTGTTACATATACAAAACGTTAATACCCTAACTTTTAACTTTGAGCTCAGGTTGCACAAAGTTAGTCTCGAGAGCGCGCGTACGAGTATGTCTCTAAGCTATGACCGCTCGTATAATATACTTGGAAGAGGGACTTATTAACAAGGCCGTGTAACGTCCCGAAGATATAACAAAATCACTCTGCCAAAATGCAACAGTTGCCAACAAATTTACGATATAAGGCAATTACTTATTGATATCAACCAGGCCACAGAGATGGATATGTAGCCATGATTCTGAGTGCCTCGTGCACATGGTAGGCTTATAGCATAAAATAGATCAACAGCTAAGCAGCATGAAAAGCCTCCCAAACCGTCCCCCCACGCTTAGATTCCCGCGTAACAAGCTCCACCTCATCCGCCTTAACCTCCGCTCCGTCAACATTCTCAAACACAAACGGCCGTCCGGTGCCAAAATTAATTCCAAAACTCTCAATCCAGCCGTGACATCGCTGTAACGTAACCACGGGGAACTGTTGGCCCGGTAAAGTCGTGAAATGCTGCGGCAGCAGTTTTCCGTTCAGCGTGAAGAATATTTTGTTGTTGACGCCGCAGCCCACCGTCGTTTTTCGAGATGTCTCCGAGGGGGTATCGAATGAATAGGACTCATCACATCCCGCATCTCCGCATTGATGACTATTCGTCCCCCTCTTCATCCTCCAACTGCGGTCGGTAGCCACGATACTCCCCCCTCGATCGAATAACGTCCGCACCACGCCGTGAGAGCAGAACTCAACCCCCAGCTGTCTACCCCGCCCGTGCACGGGGGCGTGTAGTTTTGATCTAACTCCGATGGAAAAGAAGCTTTCGCCCTTCTTCTTCGTACGTTTATTCGTTTCGGGGGTATTGAGGAACGTGAAGGTTACCTCGAAGTATGTGGTTTTACTTGTTAGTGGGATGGGGTGGTCGGCGAAGTAGATGAGCGGGCTTTTGTGGGTGTCTTTGGAGTGGACTGTATCGTATCCTGTTAGTATAAAGTGCAAGGGGGGGTATGGGGGTGTATCATACCGAGTGGGTATTCGAGACCCCCCGAGGATATCGTGACTAGATCGTGCCCCGGGGGGTTCCTGATGACTAACTTCTCCGGCGTCTTCTGCTCCCCAATTACTCCCTTACACCCTTCGATCCTCACACCCATCGACTTCAAAACATCCGCCGCAGTCCACCCGTGCTCATCGACCGCTTCAAAATCCAACGCCGCCTTCATCTCCGCCTGCTCAGCTTCAGTCAGAAACGGATTCCCGGGCTCGAACGCATAGTATCTAAACGCCCCCGCCGCCTCCACGGGACATCGTCGAAACAGCAGCATAAGAATATCTTTAATCTTCCCCACCGCATCGGCGGATTTACCGTCCGACATCATTAACGCCTGACAACATCTATCCACTTCATCATACCCTGACCTGCCGGCTTCGCAGACGTACGGACTTGAAAGGATGTAACGTGCTATATCGACGTTTAGGGTGTCGATTGCTATATCCAAGGGGCGTCGACAGGGCGCGCGGTCGGCCCTGTCGTATATACCCATCTTCCCATCTGCCATTTTACAAACTGAGTCGAATAGACGCTGTGAATACGGCAGGTACGCGAGAAGATGCAGCACGTTCTCCCCCTTCTCGTTGTAAGCCATCAGTTGGCCTTCGTCTTGTCCTCCTTCTTTATCGTAAAGCCCGCACAGAAAATGAGCGAGCGCGACATTACCCCGTTCGAGCGCGAGGTATAACGGCGTCCGTCCCTTCCCCTCGCGCTTCTTCCAGTCGATGCCCAGTGATAGTAACGAAGTCGCCACGGCCTTCGTAGTCTCTTCATCTTTCTGGTAGTAAACGAGATAATGAAAGCAGTTCTTCCCTCTGTCGCTTTCGTCGTGGATGTTCACATTCTGTTCGGCCAGCCAGTTTATTCCCTCCACAAAGCCCTGTCTGACGCACTGTGCCAGCGGACTCTCGCTTTTTAAATCCTGCGCGTTGACGACTTGAGAACTGCTGGGGCCCATGCGGATTAATGTCGTGAAGATGTTGTGGACGTCGGCTATTCGGTCTTTGGGGGGACAGCGGGAGAACAGGTAGTGCATTGGAGTCCTCCCGTCGGAGGAGGTGTCGAGGACGTCCCAAGATTTCAACTGGCAGAGTTGGCGGAATAGCGATAGATCTTGTATTCTGACGGCGTAGTGAAGAAGCCCGGCGGAGTTGTAGTATTTCCCGTCGACGTCGATGCCTTCGGACAGGAATTCACGGATGGATTGAAGAAGTTGAGTCCGCTCTGATGACGATACCGAATCCGCAGCTTGGAAGAGATGCGCTATCATCGGGACTGAGGTTCCTTTATACATCGCGACGTTCACATCAGCGCCGGCTTTGAGGAGACACCTTCGCACTCGAACATTCAGTGCTCCGAGGTACAGCGGCACCCGGTTGAGGCCGTCCGGCGTGTTCGGGTCGAAATAGTCCGTCCTCTTCGATGATACTATCTCGTCCCAGACGGTCGCGATCTTTTGAGCATCGCCACCATACTTCTCCACGAACCTCTCGACATCCTCCTCCTCACCCCCCTTCAGCAGACCCGCGATATCGACGCCCCCATTCACAACCTTCCCAGCGCACCAGGCAATCCGAGTATTCGAACCCCACTCGCCGACTACATCTTCAACCAGATACCGCATCTTCCTCCCGCTGTACTGCTTCCTCCCGAACACCGTCTCCAGCAGCCGCGACCCCTCGTCCACCGACATAACAGGGAGCACCCGATACCCCTCCTTCCTCCACCCTTCAAAATCCCATCCTGAGGAGTATAGCTGACATATCGCGTCGAACTTAGATCTCAAATACTCCTGCTCCTCCTCCTCCCCCTCCTCCTCCCCCTCCCTCATAGTACCGCGGGACGTGTAATCCCCCCTCCTCAGACCCATCACATACTCCAGCACCCAATACACCCCCTCCCCCGCCGCAAACTGCACCGGTCCCTGAAAGTACCTCAGAAACAACTCCACGCTCTTCGCCCTCGTCGAGGATTTATACCTCCCCGGATTGTTGAAGTTATACCAACTTGCCGTCCCGCCGTCGATATTCACAAAATTCGGCCATGTAAGATTATTCTCCGGTCTACGTTGGATATTCCACCGATACCAATTCCGCGGCTTCATAAACTCCTCGAGTTCGGTTAGAAGCTCTGCCCACAGCGGGTCAGCGGGGCTTTCTTCACTCCACCATTTCTGTATAATCGAGAGGTGGGCTTGTAACTGCGTTACTTCGTATCTGGGCCTATACTTCTGACCCGGGTTCTTCATAGTCTCCGACATCCAGTGCGGAGTCCACGGCATGTACCGCTTTTGAAACGCCCTGTTGTTCAGTGCTCTAACTACACGTATAATCAGCTGATACAGTCTACAGATATAAGAGGGTATACACTCACGAATATCAACCGCCAAACCCACCCTCGCCTCCCGCTCACTAAACAACGGCGCCAATACATCCCCATACTTCACAAACGACGCTATACACAGCCATCAGCAACCTCCACCACCATGATATATATCAAAACATACGTGTAAGCCTAAACTTAAAAACCGTAAACCCATCCCCATCTTTATACCTCTCAAACCCCTGCGCCGATACCACCTTCTTAGACACCCCCGCATCCACCTCCCTCGTTATCCACTCTCTAATCGAAATATCAACAGTAACAAACCCGGTCACCGGATCATATCTAAAAAAATCTCTCCCAGAGTCGGTGAGATGGTATACAACTTCCTTAACCTCTGGTCCTAAATTCTCTTCCTCAAACGGTAGTAAATCACTAACATCCCCCCCTTCTACACCACCACCTTGTTCCTCTTCCAAAACCTTATCATCCCAATAAACCCCCCTATACCAATCTGAAACCTCACTCACATGCACCCCACCGACCCCCCACACAATCCACCTAAGCGCACAAACAACCAACTCCTGCTGTCCCGCCGTTAAAGACTCCAAAGCAGCCGTATAAATATCACCAATCTCATCCGGTAGGGTATCTACCCTCTTCTCAAGCGGTAACTTCGAAGGCTGCTGTAGATGCGTTATTATCAACCTAGCCCGCGTAAAATCTCCGGCGGATTTGTGATAGATAGTTGAAACTATTTTTGATAATTTCGTAGAAAAAGATGGAGTCGATGCCGGGAGGATGCGGGATAGGACTTGGGTTGTGGAGTGGTGGAGGTACGAGTGCAGGTCGTGGGAGTTGGTTTCTTTGGTTATTCTTATAAAGCTGGCGGTTGGAGGTTGTGGACCTTTGAGTTCCTGCGGAGTAGGTTGAATATCAGTATCGAGATCAGCTCGGATAGTATACCCAGCCTCCCGCAGTTCATCTCCAATGTTAATCGTATCCCTCGCAGAAACCATAACCCTCAACCCCCCACCCTCCATCCCCCTCAAACACCCAAGTATCCCCTTCTCCCTTCGATCCCGACACTCATCCAGCGCATCAACAATCACAAAAACCTTACGTTCCATAACCGTCACGATCCTCTGTATCGTGTTACTAACCATCTCAACCGACCCCAAAAAATTTATACTACTACTCTCAACTTCCTTTTCAGATCCAAAAGATGGATTTAGCACTCCAACTACATCTTCTAGTATCTCCCAGTTGGATCTAACACCATCGTGATCTAATAACTGGAAAAGAAGGGACTCAACAGCTGTTTGTGTGGTTTGAATCTCGTTATCTCCCTTTTTGAAAAAGAAGCGGAGGATTATTCCCCTTTCAGCCAATAGGTCTTTGTATACCCTCATCATGGCGATGGATTTCCCGTGTCCCCTTGGAGCTTCAATGCATACCAAACCACTTAATCCGCTTTTCCAGTTGGTATAGATAGGATGGGTTAACAACCAGCTAATGATTTCACGTTGATTGAGAATATCGGTTAGACGGCTTTGTAGCGATTTAAAATGTATTTCTTGCGGTTTTGAAGGTGAGATTTTTGATTTTTGGTGGTTGAGTTCGGTGGTTAAGGAGGTTGTGTAGGTTATGTTTATTAGATCTTTGGCGATGGTTGATATCCCTTATATTTAGATTTTGTGGGGTTAGTACTTTTTGCAATATATATCAGGCGGGAAGGGTGTTAATACCTACCTTTCAGATCATTTTGGATCTCCTCGTTCTTCATACGGGTTACTATTTTATATGTTAGAAATCTATAGCTAACACATTGATGGTGGATTATAAGAGGCTTACATATACCCTCCCTCACCATAAAATCCTCATAAAGCACCTGCGCCTTCTCAACGACCGTTTGATAATGCGCCAGTAACGCCGTACTTTTCTGATCTAATGTCCCCGTGAACGTTTCTTTGATCGCTCGGCCGTATACTAATCATAACCCCAGATTTATATCAAAATGTTATTAATATTAGGCCTAAACACCTTATCACTAGTTATATAAACATACCCTTAAGACTCCCCACCGCATCATGTGGTTTTACATGCCAGAGGAAATCAAGGATTAGGTATATCAGATCTGGGATGTCGGAGTCCCAGATGTCTATATCGGGGTCGTTGGGGTTTTTGAGGGATTCTGAAGAGGAGGAGTAGAGAGAACAGCGGTATTCGAGACGGAGGCAGAGTTCTATCATTGTTGCTATTGAATTGCATGTGCTGTATATTTTTTGGCGGGTGGTGGCTGTTGTTGTTCCTAGCTGTGTATCATTTTATAATAAATAAATGTTTTATATTTTGTGGAAGGGGGGGGTGTTAATGGCGGAGAGGGGAATACAGATATCAAAGTACTTATCCCAAACCAAACCATGGAAACGCTCTCAGGTGCGGCGGAGATGAAAGTGTCGGCTACGGATTGTATACGGGATAAAGTGGTCATGAATTGTTCGAATTTATCGAATTTTTCGGCTTTGGAGGTTAGGTTCTGACAGTGGTTTTTGAGGTCGGAGAGTTGGAGGGTGCTGTGGAGGAAGGATTCTAAGTCTGTGAGTTTTTTTTTTTTTTCTTTATTATTGCTGAGGAGGGAGTTGTAGAGTTTGGTGCGGGCGGTGGTGAAGCTGTGGGCGAGGGTTTTGCGGGGGGGTTGGGAGGACATTTTTTTGGGGAGGGTTATGGGGTTGGTGATCTTGAGAATCGAAGTTCTTAGAAGCACGAAGGCGGTATACTCGAATACCGTAGTTATACGGGAAACCGTGGGGCTTTTAAAACTTAGAACGGAGAATATACGCCCGGCAACTGAATTAAGATTACTTCAAAGTGATATAAACCGGCCTGGGGAACTCAAAGTTGTTCTCGAAAACCCATCAAAAACTTGGACGGGGTGTATTATAAGATCCTGGATATGTGAGGTAAGGGATGTGGAATACAAGCTTTTTCGGGGTCGGGGGGCCAAGGAAACGGTACTTGAAAGCGGGCCGCGGGGATGTCACTAGGGTGACCTTGACTGCAGCTGACGAATCGACGGGAATTTCCGGGCATCCCGTTCGGGTTACCCCGCTTCCAGGGTATGGGACCACCTGGATTGGAGGGTGTGAAGATCTACGGCTGAAACATATCGACTGTTTTGTGATAGTGTGGATTGGGTTACGGGGGTAGTTACCCGCTCAGTGGTATGGGAAACTGTTTTAAGATGCATATATATGATTAAGAAGGGCTTATAACCAATACGTATACACCCTGAAGGCTCGTTAATGTATTGGCTTGCGTATTCGGAGAAAACACTCCTAGCTTACTGAACTTCTGTTGTAACGGTTGGATTTCACTAGAGATTGATCCTGAGCCTGTACGAATATTAACAGAAGCGTCCGATCTCCAATAGGCTTCGCAGGGTCAACCCAGAGCCGGCAGGTTACTTCAAACTCGTGGGTATCCCATAGACTCTCAACCTGATTTTGGAGTTCCTCTTAAAGGCCACCATTATTAGCAAATGCCCCTCGAGTACACTGCAAATCAGTCCAAGATTTATTGAATCCAGACTTCTGATTCACACTCTAAGTCTCGGGTCAAATCGCAGCATGTGAGCCGTTTGTTTTGTTGTGGTGTTGTTGTTTGTTCAGCGGGTTGTTTAGCATGTTATTAGATAGATTTCATTACTTGCTACCGCACCTTCCTCCCTGTACTTAATCACTATCCTTTCGAATAAAGACCAGTCACTCCTTATTCTATTGTTCCGTATCTATTCAACTATAACTGTTGTGTGTGTGTGTTGACTAGTGGTTGATGCCGTTGAGCCTCGCTCCTGGTCACACAACACATCTAGTGCCGAGACTGACAAACGTGCCGAGACTGGACAAACGGATAAAACATGTCCCAGTCTAGTGCCACAAATATGCAACACAGACAACACAGAAAGATGTTGACCTTAGGGCAACAAAATGATCACCGACCCACGTGGACCACTCCACAAATATAAACCTCCAGCACCCACAATTTTACTTCCACACCGTCATCACCGTCATCACTGTCACTATCGTCATCACCGTCATCACCGCCATCACCGCCATCACCGTCATCACCATACCAACCTCATCAGCCACACCAGTATCTCACGAACACAATGGTCTGGGACTACACCGACCACACCCCAACCCTCCACCCCTCCGCCGCAAAACTCCGCTTCATCCCTCCCAAAATCCTCGGCCACCACAACATCCCCCACGCAATCTGGGGCGACGACGCATCAATCTGCCATGAAGTCCCCACGTGCCTTTGGAACTCGATGCAAATCCTCGTTCCGAAATCACAGATCAACAGGGCAGCGAGATGTCTAGTGCGGTGTTTACCCGTTTTTTCGCGGAAAGTGGAGGTGCAGGATGGTATGGATATCCCCGAGTTACGTGGCTTGGATGGTTGCGTGGTACTCGCTTCAAGCAAGCCGCTTAGGACGACGGCGGATTATATTGTTTTGATACCGGATGAGGTGTTTTATTTCGATGTTATGGATGAGAAGTCTATACGGTCTCCTCCGGGGTGCTTTAAGCTGCCGGATGAGTTTGGGAAAGTTGGCGTTCCTGAGTTCACGAGTTTGGTGAATGCGTTATTACAGCACTCGGAGGAGGACAGCAGGACAAGGTTGAATGAGAAGGGCTCGGATAAGACTAGTACTCGCAAACTAGCATGCCGTTCTTACATTCAATTACTCACTCTCGTTGGCTGGCGGATAAGAGAGCCGGTGGAAGAGTTCTATGAGAGCCCCGATGAGTTCTCGATCAAACTGAAGGAAATACGGGACTCGTTGTTGTCGGATAACGTTCCGATATTTGATCGGCTTTATACTAAACCCCCCGAGTCAACGTTGACACCGAAGACAATTTTTTGACCTTCCAGCCTTGTCGCCAGAGAGTCACCCGAGGTCCACTGTGGGAACAAAGGCGTCGATACGGTTAACGGCCACTTCGATCAGTTCCACAATACCTAAGTTTCTTCAAAAAAAACTTGCACGCTCGATCGGCAGGAACAGATGGCTAATATCTCACCTTATTTCCATAACCCGACGATCAAAACCTACAAAAATACACCAAAAAATATATTGCTCACAAAATATTTTCCTAAGGCAGCAAAACTTCTCAAGGAAACATGCCTCATCAGTACCATTCCATCCTACCAGTGTACCCAGAAATTGCGAAGATTTCAGTCCGAGTATTTCCTTTAGTATATATACGACACACAATGGGTCGGAAACAGTATGCAATACCCTTCCTGTTTGAATAGTGGAATCTCGCTAACTAGCCCGAATTACAGAGAAAAGGAACGAGAAGCCGTTCGAAATGCATCCCGCCATTTAAAACTAAAGTCTTCATTCATCCTCAACGACGAAGACACAGAGATTACTTCTCTACCATACAACGACGGTATCACTGAGCCAGAAAACGCCGGCGGCGATGGCCCCAGTGAAAGAGAATCCGATAACGATAACAACGAGCGGTGGACTTACGACGGTAACTAGTGTTCCATACTACTACTTGAATATATATTCAGAACTGAAAACTGATTACATTATACTCCACCTAGGCGAGCTGGAATACCTTGAAACCGAGGATAACAGTGGCATGCTGGGTAGAACCGATGATGTAAGAAAAATCTTTCCCCTGTTAACGGAACCGGAATTATCTAACGCCAACGGTTAGACATCCCTAGCCGTGGACACGACCGCGCGAGCACTCCATCGCGCACTCAAGGACTACTTCCAAGGGCAAAAAATATTCTTCATCGGAGGTTTCGCTGTTAGGGTTAAAGGTGCGACGAGGGCCACGACAGTTAGTACATCCAGATTCTGTATGTTCCTTGTTCCTAGGGCTAAACGTTTTGAAATTTGCACAGGATTTAGATCTAGACACAACCGACCCCAACCTCCTTCACCCGCTACAATCAAAACTCGAAGACTCGGGGTTCAGAATAATAAAATCATCCACCACCGGCTTCAACACTGTATACTGCGCCACAGACATCAGGGTAACTTTCAGAACAAGTATCTTCACAGGTCCCGATATAAATACCCTCTCAGAGCACCACCGCGGCTTCCAAATCGTCTCCGACGACGTCCAAATAGTTCAAAAACTCAATGCATTCCATAATAGAAGGGATATTATCAAACAAACTACTGATCTTGACGACCTGGAGTTTTTGGTAAGAAGGAAGCCGTGTATGAGGCCTGAAATTGCGAGGTTCTTTGATAGAGATGGGGTGGTTGAGAAGTTTAATAAAGGGAAGGTGGTGTTTAGGAAGGAGAGGGGCGTTAATGGGTTTGTTTTGGGTTTGAGGGAGAAGAGTTTGGTAAAGGCTATGGAGGATGTTACGCTGGATCTGTAGAAGACTTTTTGATTATGCGAAGGTGAATGAAATAGGAATTTTAGCGTCTGAAATCCTAGTAACTGTGTATGAGATGTATAAAGAGTAAAGTATTATTAGAAATGACGATGGAATCCGCAAAGTGAATACGCTCCTACCAACGTCTTCCGGTTGGCTCAGCCGGATACGGATGATTGGTAATTGGCGGTTCCGAGTCATTCATTAGCACCTCCGGAATAGCCCGCGGCTCTATAATTTTACACCTTTCAGCCTCAGTCACCGTTTTAGTAACATACAAAGAGGTGGTTTTCGTAATATACACAGGCACCGCGAAAGCCGTCGTGGTGATTGTTGGCCTGTAATCCCAGTCCGTGGTTGTGACCGTAACGGCAACCGTACGCGTGGGTAAGACTTCTTTGGTTACGAAGCTAGTACGGTATTTGTATTTTGTCGTGCGAAGGGTTTTGCTGATTGTTTCTATCTGTTCCTCTACAATAACGGTGCTGGTGAGTGGGTTTTGGTAGTTCGTTGAGTATAGGGTTTCCTGGTATTGTTCGAGGAGGACGGTGTTGATTATGGGGTTTTCGTAGTTGGTTGAACGGAGGATTTCTGTGATCGTTGATCTCCATTCTTCGAGGATGACGGTGTTTGTTTGGGGTTTTGGAGTTTGGAGGGTCTTTACTAGTGTTCCGAGTTCTTCTGGGTTATTCGGATCGTTTGAATCATATGGTTCTTCCGCTGGTTCTTTGACGGTTACGGTGACTGTTTTCGCCGGTACTTTGATGGTTGTAGTGACCGTGGCGGCTGGTAGGGTTATTTATACTGTCGATACGTCGCCGGGTTCACCTAGAGCATCCTCATGGTTGGGATATGCGTTCCTCTCTGCAAGTCTAGCGACATGGGATACCTTCGTCAGGGTTTTGACAATTCGGGTAACTGGAGAGGGTGATCTGCCCTCCGAGAGTGTGAGGTGAAAGGTGAGGAGCAACCAGATCGCGGATGCAAAGAGAGGAGGAGGTAATATCATATTGAAAGTTGACTCGTGAACCAGCCAATTAAAAGTATTTTAAAGTGAACAGCTATCCCATTAAATTTCGTGAGGATTAGCGAAGCGTTTCTCGAAACCCCCCTTGTCACTAGCTACTCACCGGTCAGCCAGGCAGGCTTTCGCAAATTAAAATAAATTATATCACGGATGGAGATCTAGAGTGTGTCCAAGTGTTCGGAGTCCCCAAGCCCAGTCATATTGGCTAGCTATAGCTACTAACGGGAGAAATTCGCGGCTTCACCACATTTAATGCATTTCAAGACAAGTGCATTGCCCCGGCACAGGCGGTATGTCAATTTTATTAGAGAACCTTCTCGCAAGGCTCCGCCTCCGACACTCCCATATGACCATGCACACCTAACAAGTCTACAACACCATTCCGCCGCAGCATCTAGGTCGACCTCTACCAGCCGTCGACGCGCGCGTGCATGATAAAGACCTAGAATGAGGCCCAGGAACACTCCCAACGTTTGGTTTCAGGGGGTTAGTATCGGTGTAAATCCCAGGCACGGGGAAAAAAGCCTCGCCCACGCACCGGTGCACCCCAGGAGATCCTTATATGCTTGGAATTTTTAAAGAGGCACCCCATAACCCCATGCCGTCGCATTCATCCGTATCTAGGACCAAGGGATCGAATGATAGGGAGTACTGGCGTGGCCTTTTGATAAAGGTAATGACTTGACCTGATCCCCATCTACAGTATCTTTGAGTTATAGCCCGTGTTCAGATCATATAGTATACTATAGCCTTTGGCGTTGCCGTACTACCTTCCCAAAGAGAAACTATCGTTCAAAGCATAGATTCCTCATCCCCAAAGCTACATAACACTATTAGTATAGACCAATATAATTTCTCTCAAGCTTAGATTTCCAGCCCACCAGCCCTATAGTGCAGTGCTAGCAGGTATCAACGTATTCAAGTCAGCAGCTAGTCGCCGTGCCGCCATGGAGTGAGAACTTCCTTCCTAACGCTAACCCCCCCGCTACGTTTGTATTTGGCTCAGCAGAGCTGCCTGCGCCTTGATCCAACCATATGCATTCGGCGTCGACGGCGTGGCTATAGCCAACCGCACTCATTCAATGAGTTAAACCTGGAAACAACCAACAGAAACTTCATTCTCAAACCTCATCCCAACAATCAACATCAAGCTCTACCCAGCCTCAAGCTAACTTTCATACCCTAAGGCTAAAGATTGTAGACTCGAACTCCTGTTGCACCCATCCATTCCATTATGCGAAGCTAATATCATGCACTGATGTGCTTCTAGAGCAGTACAAGGTTCACGGGAAGCTATTCCATAACACTCAAAATGTGTCATAAAGTCTACACCTTCAGCAGAGTATGAATGAATTCTTAAGGCACAGAAATCTAGAAGCCATGCTAACCCTCCATCCCAGTGCTACCACCTCGACGTCTCAGATGACGAAAAACACTTCCCACCATGCAACTGCAGAGCCGTCCTAGGAACTCGCCATCTAGACCGCGCCTGCAACGCCTGCATCCGCTACGCATCTCCAGACTACACCCTCTTCCACAAAAGAGCGATCGAATTCCAAGTTCGCAAGTTCCGACGTCTCAAGTTGAAATGGTCGGAAACAACGAAGCTTCTACCGGACTGGAAACTCATTGTTGGTCTTGGAGCCAAGATCGCAAAGGACTGGTCTGATGAGGATGCTAAGGGCGCGGTTCTTGATGATCTCTTGGAGGATGGGATTATGTTCTTTCTTGAGGATGAAGCGGTTGCTGTTGCTGACCCTAATACTGGAGATACGGTTATTGAAATGAAGCCGGAGGTGGTTATTGATGCTAAACCAGCGTCTGATGGAGGTACGGTCACCATCTAGAAAACTAGTACATAGCCTTCTGCTAATGCTGAAACAGGGAATACTGTTTCATCTAATCATCTCGGTAGCTTCTACGCTGCTAAGTAAGGCTCTATTAGGCGCAAAGTTGACCAGAAAGGCCACGACGTTTCTATCGCTTTACATGAGTTGACAACCCTTCAGGTATTCACCGCACAATTAGCTCCCTTCGGTCTCTGGTTCGGCCTGACTGGCTAATAGCGTGCTAGTCTTCAACCCCATGCTTGACCATATTATAATTACCAAACTCCCTTCCTTTCCATATGTTACCAAACGCGATAGTAACCAGTCGTAAAAACGAAATTCAATTATATTAATAGCCTATTCCATCACTCTCGTCCGCTACTCTTACATTCGCCCCTAAAACTCAATCAACTTCTAACCTTAGAGCGTCGTACTGTAAATACACTGTTGTAGGGAGAATCGCAGTCTCGATGTTGGTTGCATTGTACGGCAAGGACAGGACGAGATTGTTCTTCCCAACCTTCAAGAGTTCGGTCCCAAAAACGAACTTATGAGCCGTGTTGTAGCATCGAACGGCGGACCGCACGGCGCAGGATGAGGATTGGTTAGCCCTATAACAGTTTTCAGTTAGTAATGGTTGACCACGTGTACCACCGGCCGAGTGGCACACGGTGTGGGAACTGCAGTGCTATTAGGGGCTGAGGGCCAACTTACGGGATAATCCAAGTATCGAGATCTTTTCCATTCACAGCCACTGTAAACGGCAAATCTGAGTATTTCTGGCCTGTAACGTCTGTATTCCCAGCCGCTGTCTTTACGCCAGCAAGTTGGACCGTGAACGTCGCCTTTTTCTTCCTCTTAACCTGCGCTTGGGTGATATCAAACGTAACCGTCCAATTATTGAAATCGTAAACTGGCTGCGTCCTTAAGGAGTTCGCATATCCACCAAAAACACTCCAGTGAACATAATTGAAGTCCTTGCTATAATCGCTCTTCCCAACCTCGTAGTTAACACCCGCAGGAAAGTCTGTTGGAAAATCAAAGAGCGCCCAGTAAAGTCTGTGTTGCGCAGGTTGCAGAGGCTTCGTCAGGTCCTTTGCGTAACCATGCAAATATTCTCCCGAGGACTTATCCGGGACGCCGATCCTGAAAATCTCGTCTCCTGCTTTCTCTTCCTTGAGCGTGACATGAGAATGCGCTGTTCTGCTAGCCACGACTTCGATGCCGTCCTTGACGTATTGCCCGAACAGGCCGTCAGCGTAAACTGTCAGACGATATGTTCCGGCGACTATATTCTCAATCTCGACTTCTCCGGTGGTGGCGTCGACTTCTGCCCAGTATTGGTAGGCTTTATAGTCCACGTTGTTATCCTGGAAGTCGACACCGGGGGCTGAAAGAACGGCTATGGTGTTCGAGGCACCGGCTGGGATTGAAACTTTGGCGTGCCAGCGGCCACGATTTGGTGAAGTAACGTAGCCTTCGACGAAGCGGGCGATGGAATCGTAGAATTGAGTGTTCCAGAGTGGATCGTTGTATTTCATAGCGTCTGCTCTTAAGGTGTGGATGTCGTCACCAGGCTTGCCCTTGTTAAAATAGTAGTATTGCTATATCTTTATCAGCTCGATATCTCATCGACGTCCGAAGTATAGAAGGAATCATACCGGCCCAAAAGTTCTTTCAAACCCAGCCTTCATAACAGGAATACCATCACCGTGGTGGTTGCTCACGAGATAATTGTATACAATACCATCCACGGTTAGATCAGAGTGGATCGGTCCATTGAAATACGTATCCCTCGTGTTCATAATCAACCAGGCGCCATAAGTATTCCCGTCAACGCTCGTCGACCCATTAGAGTACATTCCCCACACCCCATCCCCTCGCCACTCTTCGCTAAACATATACTTTGTGAAGTAATCCGACATCTGGACCACATACGGATCATTCGGCGTCCGATTATATGACCATGTTGCATCTTGAACCACGATCTGTTTGGAGATAGCTTCAGCCCCAGGTAGAGGCGCCCATTGCTCCTCGCTCGATATCAAATGAGTCCACAACTTATTGTTCGGTCGGAATAAAGTACGAAATTCTTGCAAATTCTGCGTCGCCGACGGGTTTGCGACGGGGTTATAGGTAATTCGGCTGAAGGCGTGCAGGCCTGTCTCGCCATCGCGAAGGAACCAGTATTGAGAAAGAATTTGACCGGAGTTATTGTAGTTGTGGCTCATGCGAATTCCAGCAAAAGGGACCTGCAGCTTGTCGAATCCCTGGAAAAGTTCGTATGTAGCACCGGAGCTCCCAGGAGTCCAGAACCCCGTGGGAATACAGTAGCAGTCAAGGTAAAGACCTTGCCCTGTTCCCAGAAGATCTTGACCCCCGAGATTGAGCTTTGTAATTGAGCCTCGAGCTTTGTCTAGGTATAAACTGAGGAGACCGTTTGAGATGGTGATATTGGTTGATGTCTCTACGGCGTTAACCGCGGCGAGTGCTGTCCCTAATAATGTAGCAACAGCCACGATACTTGCAAGGGAACGCCGGCTCTGCTGTGAGAATTTCATCGCGCCAGTCTTCTATGGATATACTTTAAGTGCGACCAAGTTGATGAGGCGGGCACCTGTGTAGTGGCTCTCTAGATCATGTTCTCGCAAGGGCATTGTCCCTGGTATATGTAGCAACGAACATTCCACCGTCATAAAGAGAAGCCTCTTCGTATAAATCCCATACTCGTTTCCAAATTTCCGACCGTACACCACCCAATGGTTCACGACCGAGCATATCATTACCCCGGATTCCACTCCGCGCAGGGCAGCATGCCCCAAGCTCGTGTCGAGATAATGCATGCATTGCATTCGCCAACTCGTCTCGTTCACCGAATTTGTCCCCCTGCTACCCCAGATCCCGGTACCTGCAGAGCGAATATCGAATAAAGTGCGGAGGATGGCGCGAAAAATCTCGACAGGTATCACCGTCAAGCTTTCGTGGCTTCCGGGTTCTATAGCCGATGGGAATAATTTCTCCGTCGGTCCTAGCTTGATAATCAATGTGTTGAGCATACTTCGAGCATGGCTGTCAAGCGTGAACTCAAGATTATGAATGCAATATTGTTCATTGGAAATGCTCCCGAGATCTCGTCTCGACGGTAAAATGGTTTCGGTAAGTATCTATTGCGGGGTTACTAGTTCTAATATCCAGCCGCCAGCGTATAATCAAGAATTCGCTTCGTGGAGAAGTCGAGCCGAAGCCATGGGTATCTCGGGTGCCGGTCAAATTACTCTGCAGTTGCACAGATCTGAACTTACAAATGACCGCAATTGAACCGAGTCGTTTGCGAGAAAGCGAAGGAAGATACAGGAACGATAGCGATACCGGAGAGGATATCTCACGGACCCTCTGTTCTGCTTTCGCGGCACTTGCACTAGACATTAACAATGCGAAACTAACTCGAATTCCTAACCGGATAAATTCCGGCAAGCATATTTGTATTCGGTTGCCTTATAGGTTAATTAACCTGCTTTATGACAACTCCTAGATCCGAGAAACGACCTTTTGCAAAGTGTCTGAAGCTTCGAAGTAGGAGAAAGGTGATGTGGACTTCGAGGACCTGTCTTGGTAATTCTTTGAAGCACAATTAACCGCGAATGTCCAGAAGCAGCTTAGCGTGAGGATTATTAATACAGTTTTAGGAAAGAGGAACTCCAGAAGCGGGTTTCGACCACAGGTCGTCCAAACAACTTCATTCAGAACTTTATCTACATCCTATAAGTACACATACGTTTTGATATATACATCTTGCAAAATAGAAAAACATGACTTCAACATTGCGGATATTCTTTGAATATATCTAGCGCGAGATTCCAGAAACCTCGAATGTTTGAATCTCACGAGCGCCAAACCACGACCAGAATTTCGTTCCACTAATCCTTGTATCGGACGGGAAGGAAGCATATCGGGTACCACCCGATGTGAGCTGAGAAGACCACCGAGCTACCGTGGATCCATCCGCATAACCAGTGAATCTAGACAGATCGAAGTTAAGATATTGTCCAGAACTGCTCCAGTTGACCGCGACAATGATCAACTTCCTCCTGCCGGCGTCATATGCCGCGACAACGCTGTCACCACCTCCATCGAGAATAGCCATTCCCTCTCGAATATGACGGGAGAAATGGGCTAGGATATAATATTTCTGGGAAACTGCACCGAGGGTTCCAGCGTCGTTGTTTCCATCGATAAGACCCCAACCGCCACCATCGATTACCTGCCAATACACCCATGCGACTGGATGAAGCCATCGGAAGTCAAGGATCAAATTGCTTGCAAGGCTGGCACCCGTGGCATCGTTTTCTCCGTATTCACTATTCCATAGCGTTTTACCGCCGCCAACGGCGCTATTATAAACGCCGGCCCGGTCGCCATTACCTTGCTGATATCCGTGGACATGGATCTGGTTAACTTGGCTCTTCGCAGACGAAGTCAACCCGTTCCAGGTCGATTTGGCGACGTCGTAAGAATTCTCGTCCGAGGCGGCGATTTGAACGGATTGTAAACCCTGGTTGTTCAGTGCGGTTCGCAGGTAGCCGATGACCTGGGACTGCGTCGCGACATTGAACTTGCACCCTTCTTGTGTGCCGTCAGACTTCCACCACGAAGCAGATGGCTCGTTAAACGGTTCCACTGATTCGAAATTTATACCCCAGTTTGATTTGGCATACTTGGCAACAGTCGCCAGATACGTAGCGTGGTCCTGAAGATTCCATGACTGGATATTCTCGCTCCCGTCGGTGGAACCGCTTGGGTTCTTATTCTTCAGCATCCACCACATCGGAGCATTCGAAAACAATGCGAACCGGTTAGCTCCACTATTTTTCGCATTCTGCATAGCCGTACGCTGATTTTGATCCACGTTCCAATTCCAGCTCGAGGAAGACGGGTCAGTGCTACCCCAATCCAACCAGAACCCGTCTATCTGACGAGAAGCCTTTATATTCGGCGATACCGCCATTTTGGTGCCGCCATACGTATTGGTACTACAAGCACCGGCGTTATAACGGACGATATTGAAGCCCAACCCGGGGACTGATTGACCATTGTATGTCGTATACGCAGTGCTAAAGAAAAGCTGCGAGATATCCGTTCGTGTTCCAAACCGTTTCGCCCACCACGCGAGCGACGTTCCCCATCCTTGCCATACTCCCCAGGTCGTCGAGGAGCTAACGGTATACGTCTGGTCCGCTGATACGGGATTGTATGCAAGAGCAAATACAACGCAAATCGAAAGAGTTTTCGAATGCATTTTTGCGAAGGTATGCTGTCTGTGAGGAGAATCGGATCTAAAGATACTTTGCTTGTTAGTCCTAAATCACGAACCGAAGAAAGCCGTCGATTTATAACGTCTACACTCTACAATCCTATATCGGCTTCGCTGGCCGCGAAGACGCTCAGACTGCGCAAGGGTCTTGCTGACTCAGGTCCAATATAAATTCTGCAACCTGCCTATTATACGAGCGAGAAATGAGTCGTCCAGAGGTGCCGTGCGCGCATTTTAGTCGTTACGGATCAGGAAGCCGGCGTAAACGAGGGATCCCTGGGTCCCACAAGAATTTTTAAAACAGTCTCCCCGCGGGTCACAATATATATTGGTATATATCCGGCCATGCTTTCGCAAGTAAATTGAGTGAAGATGGCCCGAGATATACGACGGGAAAATGTCCCGAGATATACGAACATATGTAAGAAAATACTTAAGTATATTAAATAGCGAACGTTCATGATACGTCATTTTGCGAAAACTGGATATCTGGATTGAACACCACGGTGTGGGCCTCGACGAATTGAAAGGCGAGAAAATGGCACGCAACGCAAGTTCTGGAGATTCAAGGACAGCACGGGGACACGTTGACCTTTACTCGGTCGCGTATTTGAAAATGCTTATCAATCCTTATGCGGTATTAGCGAACAATATAGCCTACTACATCACATTGGTGGCCTAGAATTTAGAAAAGTAAGATAATAGGAATCGGGTAAATTACAGGGTGAAAGGAAGTCTGAGGATTCTGGCATGACATGTTTATGGAACTTCAAAAGTGTTGTGTAGGTCTTGGTTCGATTACGACTGGCTTCAGTACACGGGTATATGTATAGGTAAAGAGCGACATCTTGATCTATGGGCATTCGTCTGGAGCTAAGGACACTCGGGCCCTCAATTGCGCAAAGGAACGTCTCCCGTCTACCCAGCTAGCTAGGGCCGTTGAACGTTAACCAGTTTGCCGGGCCGGACTGCAGCCATACAAAATACCACACGACTTTGTGTTGTTGGCGGTGCTGAACGAGGCTGTGCCACCGTTGATCATCGAGAGATGAAACCATCAAGGTGCAAGTATTGGTAAGAAGGGGTCTAGGAACACCGAGTTAGGCCGTTTAACGAGTACCCACTCGGCGTGATATATTCGAGGACCTCTCTGGGACTGTTAGGTCTTTTTATCGTGCTGGCCCGGAGTATCGTGCGTCCGCAGGTAGGTTGGTAGCCCCCGAAGGTAGCACAGTCTAGAACTCCAACGTTGCAACCTGCTAGGAAATATATTTCTAGAATGCATTCACCGTCGATATGTGCTGGCAAGCATCCGGAGGCCGTAACTTGGTAGTAGGAGCAGTACTGTATCGAAGCATCGCCAACGTTACGGTTATAGTGGGTCCATCGGGACAGCTTACCAAGTATAGAAATCCCAAATTGGTTTAGTTGCCTATGCAGAGAGGGGAGTGATAGGATACTGAAGCAACGATCAATCACAAATGCACTCAGAGAACTAAAAGGCAGACACCTATTATAAACATCTTCTGTCACTCGAAGGATACCTCGACCTACAGGCCCCATGTCGCCCCAATATGCAATGCGGGTACGTACCCTGCGAAGTTCCCATAGCCTTCTGACATCGTACTCGATGCTGGATCCATGAGCATGAGCACCTTTCGTGAGGATGTGATAAAAAGGATCCATTTCAACGGTACTAGCCTTGAACCCAGGTTTGCCACTAACTAAACAGAATTGGTCACGATATCATGAGGTACAGCTCTCGGAGATACTACTAATAAAATACCATATTGACGGAGAAAGCACAAACTCAACTGCATCAAATCCGATATACGAGCTATGCAGTTGAATTAATGCAATTTTTCTTTTTCTTTTTATTTTTTTAGGGGAAAGGGAAGCTTCGAGGAAGTATTAGACATATTCTTGCTACGAGGCTGAACATCACGCGCATTACAAGCAAGCCCGGTTCCCAATCTGGCCGAAGAGCTCTTGACCGGCGCATATGGCTTATGCTAGAATCCAAAAGATTTATGAGATAGGTCTAGATGTAGACGGCTTTCTACAGCCATCAGTAAGGAGTGCTCCAGTCGGACGCCGGCTAACGGAAGATATGCATCACTGTGGATTTTCATTATGTTGCAGATTGCATTGATGAGCCGATGGATTTTCGGCTCCCGGATATTGGCTTTGTGCCGAGTGTGAGCCGGGTAGGCGATCTTCCTTGAAATACTCGGAAAGGGCGTTTCCGATGAATGGATGTTCCAAATTCCACTCAAGGCGCTTCCTTGTGAGTTTTGCATGTTTGTGAATGGGTTATGGGTATCTAGATGTAACGATTTGGGAAACGAGTGTTGCAATGATGTATGAGTTGTTCCTTTGAGCACAAATGCATGGGCCGTAGCTAGTACCTACATGCTTCGTATTCTTGAATAACTAAATAGTAATAGCTAATCGGTTCACATGATATTATGTTATTATGTTTGATACTTTTGCATTAAAGAGTTTCTAAAAGTGATAAGACCTCACAGCGCTGCGTATGCCGCTGGCGCACATCCATCTATGCCGCAGGATCTTGCCAAGGGAATGAGAGAGACCCTACCTGGCCGCCCGAATGAGATATAACAAAGGTCTGATATTATAGCTTTCGTAGGATATATGTTCACATGCATGTGCATGGTACGTGATGTGTCACTGGACCACAGCCAGGAAAGAAGTCCCGTGACGGGTTTTCATTCACAGACTGACTGTTTCTCAGATTTGAAATTTATTTTTGTTATTGAGCTGATTGCACGGCTATGGCGGTATTCACTCGAGTACTCGCTGTTAGTTGTCGGCTGGGATGCGGTCCGGGACGGGCTCGGATATACTCAGTCTCATGCTGTTTCATGACCCGAAATTTCAAACGAAACATGCGCAGCTACGGACCTCTAGCCCTCTCGAAATTTTCTGGAACCCATGGAAGAAGACGGAATATTTCCACCGGACACGCGGAGGGTATCGATATCGAGCAAGCATCTTTCGGAAATCCACCACGCCTGTATTAACTAGCCTCGGATATACCGTAATTCCCAGCGATGGAAGCATGGATGAGCTGGTCAAAGGCCCACACCTAAAAAGCTTGCCCTCCATGCACCCGCTAGACCATGTGTGCGCCGACAAACATATCGTGGTTTGACCCGCCGATGATCGATGCCTGATATATGAGCTCACAATGGTTGGCTTTAGTGGAACTCCACCAAAACTGCACCTAAAAAAGCCACAGATAAAGGCCGGTTTAGTAGAATCCATAATTTAGTAATTATCATGCCACCGAAATCGAAAGGATATTATTAGAGTATACGCAATCACTTCGTATATATGTGTTGCATGTCAGCGGATATACCGCGTGGGAAGAAAAGAAACCAAACGGCAACGATTTGTTTTCAAGAGTGACGAGCTCGAGTGGAGCTACATGACATATGAGGGAAACATGAGAATAAAAAATGATCTCACTATCACATCAAGGATTACTTGCGTGGCTGTGGGCCCCCGAGCTTGTATCCGAACTGCAATAAAAAATCCGCTTAATATTTACGAATCGATGGAGCGGCACGGCGGAGGCAGCGTTAACGGGCGTCGACTAGGTCAAAAACTCCTGGCATATCTTCTAGCACACCAAAAATACGAATGTATTACGGTCAAGAACTGTGCGCACAGCATAACTTTCATTAAGTCACTCACGACATATGCGGTACAGTCAATACTGCTGTACCGGCCACAATCTCGTCCGGTTACCGGCAGTCACAAATATTAGGCCTAAAACCCCCCCCAAAAATTCTCCAAAAATCGTTAATCAAATTCCAAGCGGCAGCTAAAGTAGCGATTTTTGGCCCCTCCCGAAATCCTTGGACCTCCGTTAGGGCAATAACTGGCGCTGGTTTATAGCCTCGGCGTGAGCTATTGGTGCCGAGAATGGTATATTTCCAGGCTAGTTTGGTGTAACGGATCCACCCTCAGCAACGCAAAAGCTGGAGTTTACCACTCAAGGCCAGCCGATTTTCTGGCGAGCTTTTTTGTAATTAATCGAATCGAGCGAAGGGTTTGTGAGGCCGGGCCGACATACGCGCGGCGTAGGCAAACTCAGAAAGCCGACCGATGTTTGGATCCTAAAGACCTTAAACCAGCTAGACGTCTACGAAAGTGCAATGAGCAAGCAGCTAATTCCCTAGCGCCCGTGTGTTTGCCAGTCTGTCATTGTTTTGCGACAGAATTGCTAATCGAGTGGAGCCGATATGTACGAGAATGCCAGCTGCAGCTGCAACCTCGAAGAGCAATCACGGATTTATTCCAAGGCAGTCGTCGGCGGGGACGAAATACCCCGCTCTTCAATCCTTGCAGCTGCCGAAGTCAGCCGAGCGGAAGCTAGACGCCAAGTTAGAGAAAAATGCGGCAGGGTGGCAAGGCTCGCATTCAGTTATGCAGTGACATCGGCCTGCAGACAGTGGGACTTCGAAGGATCGATAGCGATCGTCGACGGGGTATGGGGCATTGAGAATGATATCGACGGTTTACCGCGTAAACCGGCGACTTCGGGGTAGGCATAGACAGCTGATTGGATCCATTGATCGGGGAAAATAACCAAGATTTTTTTTTCGAACGGTGATACTTCGTCGAGCCTTCTGCGCCATTATTCGTTGGCTTTACGAGATCGAATGCAACCCCGCACTTACAACCCTTGCTTGACGTGGATTCGATTCCTTTCAGCCTGGAACTTATGTTCAGTGAGTGTAGTACAGTAGTCGAACCCTTATTGCCACCGCTTGAATTGAAGATAGCTGTCGAAGATAGCTGTGTTGGATTCGAGCAGCACAAATCAGCCTGTGTAACGGCGCTGTCAAACTGGATGAATTTAAGGTTTTCCCAACCCATGTGCCCCCAGGATCCTTTTTCCGGGCCCTCGTGTTCTGCTGCCCTTTGAAGCTGTAGTTGAAAAGTTAAATTAACGTCATCTCCGAGCATTATACTGTTTGGACATAACACCGTTGGTATAGCTCTAATTCGTGCCCGTTCGGTGATAGCCAAGCCAGTACACTTGCATGTTTCTCGGTGCAGCAGTCCAAGCTTTGAGCTTTGGGCAATTGCGAAGGAAAAGAAAAGCGGCAAAGTGAACTGGCTTGCGATAACGAACCAATAAAACCCGCCCAGCCTTTCCGTATACCTGGTACTATCCTCTTTCAAGGTTGTGCTTCCATGCAATAATGAAATGAGCTGTATGCATCCTCGTCTGGCTCTCAGCTCATCCATCCTCTTTTCCCCAGTTCTCCACAGTTCGTGCATAACAACATGTTTTTTCCCTTGCTTTCTCTGTGAAATCGGTCCGATAGCTGTTACGAAATGGAAAATACCGTGACAGTGGGCTTACTCACTTGCTGTTTTGTGCCCAACGTGGAGGCAACAGCGAAGGCATGCTGGCTACCTCCATGCATAGAGTTGCAATGCCAGAACACCAGCATGCAGGGAAAGAAAGATATCCTGGTGTGGTGTGCATAATATCACTTTTTCACATTGCACACACGCTCCATTCTCAACCGCCAGAAACTGCAAAATGTAACGCGGTTGATCGACATATTTGATGGGATAGCGGCGGGATCGTGACGGGTGGTTCGCTTACCTGTCTTTTCTGACAGCTGTTGGTCAATGTTGCGAAATGGTTCATCGTCGCCCACGGCGTAATGCGAATGGTACTTTTGTCCAACATTTGCTAACAGAAACACACGCAGGCTTAGCCCTGAATGTTGAGAAAACGGCGGGTCCCGGGGCACCGGATGGTGGATAATGTGCATGATTTCGTGATGTGATGTGCATATGTGATGTGATGGGTGCGATATCCCCTGCTAGCCAATTGATTCCGCCACCGCTTGGTCTCCGCAAGGGATCGTATGGACCCCACGTGTCGTCGCACTGAGGCATGGTGGTGGTGCTATAGCCCTCGACATCTCACAATGCATTGTCCATCTTCGACATACCGACGTACTGGTAACCGGTAACCGGTAGCCATCACGTCTCGATGGAATCCAGAACTATGGAAATAACCTGGTTTCTTCGATGGGGTAGGTTCAAACTCTTTTTTTTTGTTCCTGCGGTTGAATTTTCCCGGATTCTATCGAGATCGATGCATTCTCTTTTCCCGGCTGTTTCGGCAGATCAGGAAGAAAGGGGTGGCCAAATCGCTCGCTTCTTGTTTTTTTTTTTTTTTTCTTGTCAGCCCAGTCTCCACATAAGCCTTCCTAATTCTTATCGACTGGGAATAAGTCCGCCCCACCAGGAAGCTGGGTGAGCTTGCGAGTTGAATTCCCAACTTTTCTTGTTCGGGTTAGCTCCTCAGAACGCGTCCGGCACAGTCTCCCCGGCGCAACCTAACCTTTCCAGAAAGTCACATAGAAATTAAGCAGAAAGAAACAATTAGTCTTGGTGAGAAACCATAGCTAGCTTGGGGGTTCACGGAAATCACAAAATGTCGCAGGAGAAAAGGAAAGCAGAAAAATTCGGTCTATTTAAGGTACGTACCCGTACCCAAATTCCTGGGTCCGTCAGGTTCGAGCTTCTCTTCTGCCTCCCCCCCTTCCTTTCTCGATAGTTCGTTCCCACGTCTCTGGGTCCGTTTCTCGCAACAATGTATCTTAGTAAATTGTACCTGCCCATCGTTACCCTTTTCCTCTACCTGGGGGATGGGAACGTTGCGGCGGCGATTTCGGCTGCCACGTTCGCGAGTACTCCCTTTGATTATCTCATCGTCGGGGGCGGTACCGCGGGCCTCGTCGTTGCGAACCGGCTGAGTGCTAATCCTTTGATTAAAGTCGGTGTACTCGAAGCCGGTGAGGACCGCAACGATGATCCTCTCATCTACACCCCAGGAAAGGTGGGATGGGTCGTCGGGAATCCGGATTATGACTGGAACTTCCAGACAATCCCGCAACCAAAGATCGGGAATCGACAGATTCCTTGGTCGAGAGGTAAAGCATTGGGTGGCAGTAGCGCTACAAATTTTTTCGTGTGGATGAGAGGAAACAGACAAGACTATGATGCCTGGGCTGCCCTTGGGAATGCGGGATGGGATTATGACAGCATGGTGTAAGAGTTTCCATTATATATCGCTCCTCAAAGCTGAAATACGAATGCTGACCCGGTCGAAATAGCCCTTACTTCAAAAAGCCGGAAGATTTCGAAGTACCAACTACACAGGAAGTTTTAGATTTCAAGCTGGACTATGTTACGGGTGATCACGGCACCAGCGGCCCTATCAATACCTCGTACTCTATCCAGTACAGCGGCTCCCACCAATACTGGCACGACACCCTCAATGCTCTCGGCGTACCACGCCGTGATACATTTGGAGGAACCAACTGGGGTGTCTGGACCGGCCTTACCAACGTCAATCCTTCGAACCGTACACGCAGTTACGCGGCATCAGCTTACTACCGCCCATTCGCTTATAGGCCCAATCTGTTCGTTCTCACCGGTGCCATGGTTCGCAAGGTGATTATCTCAAACGTCGGCGGACACCAGACGGCCATCGGCGTTAAATTTAAGCACGGTTTACTTGAGCACACGGCCTACGCATCCGGGGAGGTTATCATCTCCGCTGGCAGTGTCCAGTCGCCACAGATCTTGGAACTTTCTGGTGTCGGAAAACCGTCCGTGCTTTCGGCTGCGGGTATTCCGCTGAAGGTCAATAGCCCAAAGGTTGGCGAAAACCTCCAGGACCGTATCAGTACGTACAAACAATCTTCCGCGTATAACAACATCAAAAATTGATATCGGAGGCTAACGTTCCGATAGTGACTGTCATGCTCTACGAGATTGATCCTTCTGTGGAAAACATGGATGAAGCACGGAGTCCGGATCCCCTTGTATACGGCCCTCACCTGACCGAATATGATACAACCCACACGGGTCTTTACACTGTCCTTCCTAACGATTTCGCCTACGTCCCACTGAGATACTATCTCTCGTCCGGAGAAGTCACCACCCTCCGCGGTATGGTCACAGGCACCGACGCACGGACCAACAACATCAAATCCAAACTCAACCACACCCTTGACCTCGGAAGCATCGAATACGTATTTGATCCAAACATTCTATTCTCCGTTCCCGTTACCATTGACCCCGCCAAGAAATACGGTACCGTCTTCCAAATGTTGCAGTACCCGTTTTCCACTGGTAGCATCCATATCCCCGCAGCTGTCGGAGGCGTTTCACCCACATCTGATGACCACCCGATCATCGACCCCAAGTACTACGATGGTCCAAACGGTAAAATTGACCTGCTTACCATGGCTGCAGCTCAATCCTTCGCAGACAGCATTGCAAAGACAGCCCCTCTCAACAGTATCATCATTGAGCGTGTTTTCCCCCCAGAACCACCAATTGGCACCGCTATGAACTGGACTAAATTCGTCGAGGAGCAAACCGTCTCTGACTGGCATCCCACTGGTACCTGCGCCATGGGCGGCAGCGGAGGAATCAGCGCCGGTGTGGTGGACGAAAAACTCCGAGTCTACGGCGTCAAGAGACTCCGAGTCATCGATGCTAGCATTATGCCGCTGCAGATTAGCTCGCATCCTCAAGGAACCGTTTACGCGATCGCAGAGAAGGGAGCCGATATGCTTCTTGAAGATTGGTTGTGCAGAAGGAGGCGACGTGGGCGCCGGTAAGTGGCTGCTGTGTCTTTTGCAATTCAGCTATTTGTCGTGTGCCGAATTTTTTTTAAAAGGCACCACCACATGAGCTGCAACTGATACTCCGGCGATTTAGCTGCCGTCGACATTAGAGCCCGGGCCCCCCAAGGACCATAGACCTTTTTCCTTTAATATGTTTTAGTGTTTAGTGTAATTGGTCGCGCATACCTATATCTAACTAGTTTACCTACCGTCCCTCTCTCCTCCTCATCATCCTCCCCGCTCGGATACCCTACCAGGACGGTCTCGGACCCGGATGGATCCATTAACCCCAAGACAGCCTTTGACCCGAACCGATTACGATCGCGGCCGAAACACAGGACGGCAGTATATGCACGGTCAGTGTTACGGAATGCTCAAGGCTATTATATTATGTGTAACGAATTTTGTTGTGCATTTGTGTATTTAAACTTTTTCCCGTCATGAGTCAGTACTTTTAGCGATTTGAGTTTTTTTTTTTTTTTTCATTTCCTTTATATGAGATGAGTACACTTATGGGTTTCCATACGAAGAAGGAAACATCTATATTTCATTATGATATTACACGTGTGTGCTCAAGACAAATATTTATTCGTAAAAGAAACGAGAAAGCGGGAAATTTAACGCGAGTCGTGATGATTAAGGTTGAAGGTTGAAGGTCAAAGCGAAAGGGACAACAACGCAAAGAAGCAAAATAAGGAGCAAATTGCACGGAGGAAGCGGTTTAAATCAGGGAGCACGATAAGTAGTAGTTAGTGCGTTTGTGTCGTAAGTTAGGTTTGATTGATGGGGTGGTCAGTCAGCTGTTGAGCAGCGTCTATCCAAACATCGAGAGGTAGAGGGTTGGGTGATAGAGGGTTGGGTGATTAATGGTGTTGGGGAGTAAAATGTATGTGAGAAGCCACAACAGGCGCCTCCGCAAGCAAATTCATGATCAACAAAAAAAACCGAACAAAGGAGAATCAGATGAAAATGAAATGGGAGAATCCGAGGCAAACGCGACCCGTCAAACGCCGTAAGAATGCGAAATGGTAAGGTGCTTTCCCTTAGACAACAACATCCAAAACAACCGCATCCCTGCCCTCGGCCTCCTTAATCTCCGCAAGAACGGTGACATACTCCGGGAAGTAGGCTTCAACGGCGCGCTTCATGTATCCGCGGAGAGTCTTGCTGTTGAGAATGATGTTCTTGCAGAATGGGTTGGAATTGGTTCCGCAGAGGTTGATGAGCATGGCGGCGATGACGGCGTCGATGTCGGCTGGGGTAGCGGTTTTATGGAACCATTCGGTGGTAGTGCCAGTAGGGGTGAGGCGGGTCTCGAGGGATTCGAGGGCCTCGCGGAGGATGATATCGGTCTCAGCATCGCTGTGGCGGCCGACTCCCTGCGCGACGAGACTATTGACGAGGGAGCGACGGAACCACCAGTGAAGTGGGATGCGAATGAAGAATGGGAGGTCCCCGAAGACCTAGGGAAAAACGCGTGTTAATATCAATAATTAGGTTTATATATAGAGTGAATTTCGTCTGTGGATACCTCGTGAGCGATGACAGCTTCATTCTTCTTATCGAACCAACGGCTTCTGACGATAGCTGGATAGATGGCCTCCTCCCAGTATCCACGGTAGGCGAGACTCTCGCAAATCTGGAGTTTGGTGAGACCGGCCGACTTGTCCAAATCGGCTAGACCCTTCTCCTTGATGTAGCGGACGATGAATTGAGAGTCAGGGATGATGACGCCGTCAATGTCGACATATGGAAGCTTCTTCTTCGGAGCCTTGAACGGGAGAGTATCGGTTTGAGTGTATTTGACATTGGCAAACCTGAGATAGCACTCGACCTTCTGGCAGAAACCAGAAGCAGTCGGAGCACCCTCACGTCTCTCGAAGGCGAAAAGAGTGACGGTAGGGTCGCCTTTGGTCGCGGTTGGAACGGCAGACATGGCGGTTAATTTTGAGGTGTGGAGTGAGGAGATGTGTTGGATTTCGTTGGAGTTTCTGGAAGAGGAAGGTTAAGCGAGACCGAAGACTGTTGCACAGACGAATTCGGAAATAAGATCTGGGCAAAGTTCTGGTTGCGATTTGAAGCCGTGAAGCTTGCTGGAGATGTAGGGAGCTGGGAAATCGATGGTGGTGTCGGTGATGGTGAGGAGAAGAGGAGAGGGAGAGGACTGGGGAAGACCGAGAGATGGGAAGTTGTTATATAAGAAAGTTCCAAAGTTGGAATTATACCATCCTCTCCAACACTGTTCTTCAGAGCGCGCAGCAGCACATGCGCATGCACAGGAAACAGCATCGAGATCTAGACCACGCTCTTTCTCCAAAGCCAGATTGCTGAAACTTCAGACGCCAGTTCGGAACTCGGACTGCAATCCTGCCATTGTCCCGTCCGGACTGATCGTTTGGCCCTTGCCTTTGCGGTTGCCGCGTCACTGAACTAAAGTTTTTTTTTTCTCTTGCTGGGCTGCGAGATTTCGTTACCCGGCTTAAACTTGATTTTCGTGTGCGGCCGCGGGCGAGCCTTTCAGGGTTCACAGCATACGCACTGACTGCATCGGTCATAAGCGTCCAGTGGTTTGGATATCAACTTCATGTCTGGTTGGTTCGATTTGAGTCCCAAGATCTCTTGCATGCCAGTACCACGTAATCCCTGATAAAGTTACGGATCTCTCGATCGTGTGCCTGGTGGCTGGTACGATACAGGGCTTCGCATGCGCATGGGGAACCGAGGAACATATATCATCCTGCTTTGCGATAACGTTACGCAGCTTTCAAACCCGATCATTCGCATGCTCCTAAACCAGGGAAAGACCATGCTTGAGTTTAAATCTTCGGACTTTCACGTTCCCCTGCTACAGCTTTTTGGACCGCCGGGTGGATATTTCGCCGAACCATAGCATATCGTGAGATCTACTGGATTCAGTGCTACTAAGCGCTCCTTAATGAGATGCTAGTAATGTAATATATCTTCGCATGCCCTAGGGGATCGCCAGTGTCTCTGGAAATATTCTGCTCATAACTTAGAGGTCATACCCCTTCTGGTTCCTGACGACTGGTTCAGTCTGCTGATAGTCGATACAGAATACGTTCTGCTCCGATAATGGTCGGCGCGAGGTGCGAGGTTCGCAACACGCATGACAACACAAGCCAACTTGACCTCAAGACCCCCAATACGCAGCGGCGCATACTTTTGAGCTCTTCGGAATCGCATCAAATGAATATTCGTCGATGATACTCAGGCCTAGGTTCCGTCAGCCTTGTATCTGCACCCTATATCCAACCCGAAGAGTCTAGGGAGCCCCACCATCCGGTCCCTGGAGCGGAAACTGCACTTCTGGTAGTAGTCGGCCCTGGCCTTGGCCTTAGCTGACATTCTTAAGCGGCCGAAGTGGCTTCGCAGAGCTTCTCCAAAAACGCAATGTTGATGTGTCTACTTCATGAATTCAAAAGCCCGTTCTAACAAAATCTCCACCTAAAAGAGAACTCTCGACACTCTAGCCGGGCGAAAAAGGACGGGAATGGAAATATTCTATGGATAATATAATATTTGGTTTCTGCTCTAGCTAGTCCTACGCCCTTTCACTCTATATAAAGCTCGAGCGGCTAGAAAAATGGAACTCCACTGGACAGATAACTACGATCCCAGACGGCTTTTCGCCAACTACAATATCCGCCTCGAGCCAAGAAAACCCACTCAAGTCGGCAAATTCGAATTCCACGATCGCCTGAATACTGCCAAATTATTGTCCGAGGAGATTCTACAGCAACCTCTCTCTTTCTGGCCGTTATGTCAACCCCGACCCCCGGACGACCCTATAGGTTTTTTCCGCCGTTTCTACTGGGATTGTGTACGTATCTCCAGGAGCCAGTCATCCCGCATGTTAAATTCTGACAGTAGAACTAGGGCTGTGGCATGCAGATGCACGCGAACGTGGGCCCTGAAGAGTTCGGCTTCAAGTTCCTCGACAAGTCGGATTCTCAAGGATCTAAAGAACCAGAGGAACTGTTGCTCCCGGAGAAGTTTCAGATATTCCTCTGCGCTCAGGGAAGCTGCGGTCGTGATATCATGACATTCATCAGATTTGATAATAAAAAGACCGATAAAGACTTATTCCAGCAGCTCCGTCACGTCTATTCCCGCGTCCGAGGTTGGAAACTGTGGTTTTCGTTTACACACGTCCACGATATCCGGTTTGTCAGGGTAAGTCTGACTTAAGAAAGACTCTCACACGGTTAACGACGTCTAATCCATATTGGCGCTCTAGTTCCACCACATAACCAACAGTGGGAGAAAACTATCCTACGGCGATTCCGTTTGCGTCATCAAAGAAGAAAGCTTTCCACATATCGACGATGACGACTATTTAATCCCCCACCGAGAGCCACCGAGATATTTCATAATCCGTCCCATGAGCCGCCAGGCCATCATGGATCATTTTGCGAACCCGGGCGCTGATAACTCCGGCACTTCGGACTGTCTCCGGTATGCCATGCCGAAGTGGCGTTATTCTAGATTACTCAGTGGTAACCCTGACACCTGGGGGTTACATGCCCAGGAGGCGATTTGTCCGGTAAAGATTTCTGTTTGGGGGATCGTAGTGCATATTCTTTGTTTTATTGTCACTGGGATTCCATGGTGGGGGGTTTTGGTTTTGTACTTTGGTGTCGTGGTGATGAATGTGTGGCCACGAGTGGGGAAGAGTCGTAAGTACGGATATATGTATGAGTACTTTCTGACACCGTAGATGCTTCATATGCACCCTCGTGATTGAGACTTATTCGAATGGTATTCGAGGATGAAGATTTCCTTAGGGTCTGGCCTTAAATTCTTCCGCTAGCTACTATAAGTTCCATAGATACAAAATGCAACACTTTGAGGCTGAAGTCTTCGAAAAATGAAACAGCCTTGCAGGCAAACCTGCATAATCCATGCACCGAACCTCGCCGCGATCGAGGCTGGCCTCGAATCCAGGTGGCAGGGTGGAGGATCCAACGACCGTAGTCAGTATACTAGGCTTTATAACCCAACATCCCACATCCCCGACCCATGACGGACACCTTGTCGCATGTTGTCGTTTCTTCCCAGCGCGGGCTCACGACTCTGCCCGCTCTCCGTGTGGACTTATTCGCAAGTTACTACCCCCACCGACCGTGATCGAGTACCATG
Organism: Arthrobotrys sphaeroides; assembly: GCA_036971245.1. Lineage (NCBI taxonomy): Eukaryota > Fungi > Ascomycota > Orbiliomycetes > Orbiliales > Orbiliaceae > Arthrobotrys > Arthrobotrys sphaeroides. Next base: position 859,393 of record JAJTTW010000011.1, on the reverse strand, counting down.
GCATCATCGGCGCCCACAACCAGCTGGCATATAGTCCGCGCCTGGACTAAATCAAACGACAAAGTTCGCGCTCGCGAATTATTTCCACACTTTAACCTTCGATATATTCCTCTATCATCCAAGCCGTCTGCCTCGAGGGACTATCTGGATGGTATTAAATTCCGCCTCGAACAGATATTACGACAACCAATATCGTTTTGGCCGCTGAGTCAGCCACGGAATGGACCTGTACGGGATGGGTATAATCGTATTTTCTGGGATTGCGTACGTTAATTGATGGTTATGATACTTTTATATTTTGCTTGGTTTGGTAGACCTGGTGGAGACTGGACTTGATACTAAACTAGAGCTTCCTGCCACAGGATTGCGGAATGGAGATGAGCTGCGACGTCGAGGATGAGTGTGTTTCTACTGTAGCGTATGGCTACAGGACCGGCGACATGGACCGTGGCCGGAGGCCGTCCCAACTATCGGCCTTTTCGATATATTTTATAAGAAAACTCATGATCCCGGTCTTCATGGGGATGTACTGCTTGTCCATTATCGCCTTCCTCCCCTTGTTCCTGGATGTCACCCCGGAACCGGAACTGGTGCCTTTCGAATTCGATCAGGGATTGATATCCGAAGTCCAAGCTGGGAAGTTGTTATTCCGGGAGTTCCAAGAGCAATTGCGACTTAAGCGGTACCATGAAAGGCTACACCACGTGCACGCACGGATTGGCTATAGAGTCCTTTTACTTTTTTGGCTAGTTCTAGCCGGTGTAGCGTTATTGATGTCGCTTTCGCTGGTGAGGACACGGGTTGGACGGTTCTATAAAGTGGACAAGGGCGCTAAGAAAGAACTTGCTACGGGGGGCGGATGCGGAGCTGGGCGGTTGGGATCCCTACCGGGGAATTTGGATCCACTTGGATATGACGGAGTTGCCCTGCGGCGTGTAGGAGCACGGCATTCTACGAATGACGACGTCCCTGCCATCAGGATTTCCGGTGCTATCTCAGATACAGCGCACCCGGGCTCCACGTTGACTACTTCGGACCAGTTTCAAATTTTATTTTGCGTTCTAGGACCCGGCGATCGCGAGATCATGAAGGCGCTCAAGTTTTCTAAATCAAGTAACGATAGAGATCTCTTTCGAGCATTGAGGAAGGCGTATTCCACCATCCGAGGGTGGAAGTTATGGTTTTCGTTCACCAATATCCACGATATTCAGTACATAAAGGTAAGCTCCCCACTACCCACCTACCCTACTTGCAAATATCCATAAAACAACCACCCGAACAACAACTTACACCCTCTTAACCCCCAGTTCTACCGCTACTCCTCAAAATCCATCTCCAACGGCGACGGTCTCTGCGACGTCTTCGCCGACAGACAAAGTCTCCCAGACATCAACGACCAAGACTACGACACCCCACACCGTGAACCACCGGTCCCCATAATCCGCCCTCTGTGTCGTCCCGATATCATGGACCACTACGACCGACCAGACGACTCAGTCAACAGCTCAGATTGTATAAAACACGCCATGCCGAAACGTATAACAAAGTTACCTAATGAGAAATTTGAAGGGTGGGGGTTATACGCTGCCGAAGCTATATGTCCTACAAAGATCTTGATATGGGCGTTGGTGATTAATATCATTTCTATCGTGGGGTTTGTACCCTGGTGGTTGAAGGGTCATCCTGACGACTTGCAGAATGCTTTTGTGCCGTCTGTGGTGGTTTCAGTGATTTATATGGGAATTGTGTCGGTTCATGTGGCTGCGAGGATGGGGAAGGAGTATAGGTATCGATGAGGTCGGGATTAGCTGCTGCATTTTATATGGAGGTTTGAAGGTTAACGGTTATCTAGCTTTGGATGCTACTAAACAGATGTGAGTTATTTTGTAGAGTGTTTCTATTTACCTACATTTAAAGATTCTAGAATAAATATCCTAATAGGTCTTCGAACCCCCAAAAGCGGGTCTACCCTCCATTAAAGACAAAGTCAGATCGATCCTATGAATGTAAGAGGAGGGAAACGATCATGGTGCCATGGAGTTCACTCTAAGAGCCCACGAACCGCCCCTCCTAGAACCCCTAGAATCGAATCAAACCCCATGAAAATCAAACTTCTTCTTAACAACCTCCTTCAAATCTTTCAATATCGCCTTCTCATTCGGCGCCACCCTAGGCCTCCTCCTTCCAGACGATGGAGTGCCCCCCTCTCTGCTAGACCTGCCCGATACCGTACCTGATACCGTATCCCAGACAATATGATAGTTCGCTGGTGTACTAGGTCGCTCAGGTGAAGGCGGTGGTGATGGTCTTTCGTTTCTTAAGAACGGAGGGATTCTCTTCGGAATAATCGCTGAACGGTTGATAGGAGCGATTCGTTGGGTGCAGATGGGAATCCTGGACCTGCGGACTGGTCGGGGGATTTTGGTTTGTACTTTGACTTCGGTGGTGGTGGTGGTGGTGGTGCTAGTGGTGCTAGTGGTAGTCGGTACGGCGGGAGGACTCCGTTTTAACAGAAGCTTCTTGACCTGGACGATGCTAACGTCCTTCGGATCTTCTCCTAGCCGTTGAAGTCGAAATAGTTCTTTGATATGCAGGACACATTGGTAGTATTTCGTAGACGCTTCCCTCTTATACACGAATCCGCAATCAGCCCCAAAATCCCACAAACCTCCCAATCCCATGATCAGGAAAAAAAAAAAAAGAAAGAAAGAAATAGAACATACCACCTCCCCAGCCCACTTCAAATACAACCCCCTCACCTGAACAGCCTTATACCCCCTCCTATCCGCCTTCCTCAAAATATTCCCTTTCATCTGCGTAATCCTCTCCAGAATCTCAGAGCTATTACGCGTGAACACCTGCTCCCCCCCGGGGAGGACGTAAGCGTGGTTCCTTATCGTGTCCAAAGGCATTTTCCGTCTGCCGAGGCCGAAGTCTCATCCAAGCTCTGATGGAAATCGAGCGTCGATAGCCTTCGGTCGACTATAGGTGTAGAGAATGGTTCCGGCGTGTCGTAGTAGTTCCGTGGCTTCGTCAACGATGGCTGACGGTGTTGGCGGAATGGCAGTTGGCTTTAGACTGATCTTGGAGGCGTTGAGGCAAGACCAGGTGTTGAGATACTTTCTAAGCTCAGCTTCAAGGAAGCGGTCGCATCCGGCAATCATCACCTGCGTGGGTGTAGGAAGCTTCTGGTGTCGTACTTGTATCTAGCTCTCCCCAAGCTATCTCGGCGACTGGTTGTTGGGATTTGTGAGCTGCTGCGTCGGAGATTCAGAAACTTGAAGCGGGTTGAACTTGAGGGTTAAGGGTGAGAAGGTATACTAAACATCATGAGAACAAGGTCGCTCTCGATCATATGAGGACACCATCACAAGTTCCTTTCGCAATCGACTACGAATCGCAACGTCAGTGATAATAGTTAGCAACCCTGCTATGTATTAATTTCCCTATCCTTCTAGTTACAACAGCCTAGTCGTGAAGTAGAATAGGATACCAATAGTAAGTAAAACCCAATCCCAGAAACATTATTAAAGGAACGCCTTAGTATTCCCCCTTTTTAACCTGCAAACTTTCAACCTTCCAATAAAAAATACCCCAATGACCCAATTTAAAACTTCTCAAAACGGATATCGTCGATGCAAATACGGACATTCCTTGTGCTGGCGTAGGTGACTTGGAACTCCAACGAGTTCACGCCCTTGAAGTTGTTCGGGAAAGTATTAGAAAGCCAGGACGTCGAAAGGCTGTCTGGAAAATCGATAGCGTGTTCGGCAGGTGGTTCGTTGCTGCCATCTTTGTAGCCGAAGACTGTATAGTGGCATTCAAAGCCCCCTCCTAGCATAGCCATCCTTTCCCTATCTTCCTCTGTTTTGAAGGTAGGGAGGCAAGCAGTATAAAGATCTCTGATTTGATAGATTGGCTGCCCTGGACCCGAAGGAATTCTGATTAGAACATTCGTATCGTTCCATTCTTTCGTACCGCGATTTGACCATGGCATTTCGATGAAAGCGAAACTGCGTCGGTTACTATCGATAGGCCCGAATGTCCAGGTAGAATTGTTAAAAGTGGCATCCAGCCTTGGGTTGCCTTCAGCGTCTTGCTGGCGACCCATCCACTCGGGTCCAAATTCGAAGGGAGCAGTTGATGCTTGGGAAATCCCGAAGAATCCGGTTTTAGGGTCGGGGTTGGAAGCATCTTCGAATTTGAATGTAGAGTTACCTCTTGGCCAAATCTTCCCTCGTGATTTAGTATCAGAAGGTTGTGGGCTGGGGGCAGTGCTGGACATGGCGGCCATTTTACTCATCCAGGAAAGAACATGATCTGGCGGGCCACCCGGGCGGCCTCTATAGGCTTCAGGATTGTCTGGCATCTTGTTGGGCATGCCTTGTCTTGGTAGCAGGGACTCCGCGGGTTCACCAAGCATCGCGCGGCCGTGTCCCTCGCTGATAGCTTGAAGGATGTCGTTAACCTTTGAATCCGTGGACGCAGCGATAGCCTTGTTGCCAGTCTGAGGACCTTTGCCCTTTCGCGTGAAGTAAGTGAGATTGTCGATGATAATGGCAACGCTCGTGGCCTGCGGATCGGCTGAGATCAAAACGAAGTAAAGTTTGGTGAGATGATGACCGTCGATGAGGTCGACGAAAGCAAAACCGACATCCTCGGGGGCCACTCCAGCAGGTTTGGCAATGCTAACCTGTTGGTACCTAACCTCTTGTGGCTTATCACCCTTCTTTTGGCGAAGGACGCTGACGATTCCAATTGTGCATGGAGTGGAAGTATCAAGGACGCTGGTTGCATCCAAAAACTGCTCGCATCCGATATAGAAGCTTTTAATGGACATATCCTTTCTCTTCGACCCGAAATAGTTAATCCCAATGGATGGGAAGATCGAGGACGATTTGTCGGTGTAGGGGACCAAACCAGGAGCGAACAAGTGACCAGTAGAGGCGTTCATGTGCGTAGCGTCGCACTTCTCATCATAGTTTCCGAGAATATGTTTAACATTGAAGAACCCGTCGTACTGTAGGTCCTTCCAGGGGACAGAAATGCTGTTGTAGGTAGTGTCACCATTCATGTCAAAGCAGTCAGTTACGTGCTTGCCACGCTTCTCGAGGACGGAAGTCTCGGTAGAATCTTGTGAGGCGCGTTCAGTACTGGCAGTAGCGTTGGTTGTGTACGTCACCCCGTTGAGAATGAGCATCAGAGAGCCACTGTAAGCGACGTCGAGAGGCGTTTGAGTCTCCATGGCTGGCGGAGCAGCATATAAAACAGAAAAGTTACCGATACTGAAACGTAGTTCTCTGAGTTTGCTGAAACCCGGCTTGAATCTGACCTGATGCAAACTGGCTTTGCCAGCTTCGAGACGCCCAAGGGTGTTCATACGGGCGTAAGGGGGTGAGAACTTGGCAGATTGCAAACCGACTTGCTTTCCAGATTCATCATAACCTTTGAAATCGACATTGCACTCAACTGGGACGCCGCTGCGAAGGGCACAGCCGAACATGAGAGAGTCGATGTTGAAGGAAGCGATGTCGGAATCCTTGTAAGAACATGAGAGAGACGGGTCGCTATCGTGCATGATTTGGTTCGACTTATCCAAGGGAACCATAGCAAATGCATCCTTACCACCGGAGTACTGGACAAAATGCTTGTTGGCCCCAACACGGAAACCCTTCCAGAGAAGGCCTTCGTAGGGGTCATCAAGAGGACGCCAGTCAAGGTCGCCGAGAGTATCAAATTCCTCGGTGTCAAAGGAAACATTGTATGAGGAGATTCGGTCACGGATGACTGGTTGTTGATGTCCGACGGCAACGGCCGCGAGAGCAGGAACAGCTGGGAAGATAGACCCAACATAGAATGCCAGAAGGCCCACTCCCGCGAGTGGTGAGATCAGAGGTAGCATCTTGGTAGAGGAAAGCTTTTGAAATCTTACAAGGGGGTAATAAGATATAGAAGGAGAAGGTCGGTGCGAGTTTTGCTGGAGAGGTATTCGGACCTGATGGAGGGAATGAGGTGGGATGGAGGAGGGAGAGGAGAGGAGGAGGGAGAGAGGAGAGAACCGACCGATGTCATAAATCTGGCCACTATTATTCTCCCTGCTCTTGTTTATTATGTCCTCTTTTCGTATATTGCTGAATTTCTGCGGTATCGAAGCCTCAGTATCCCGGGAACTCGAACAGATCTCGCTGATCCAGATGTGTGTTGCGGGCTGTTGGATTCTAAACTCTGTTGCATTATGTTACACAACGCATTCAAGCAGAACGGGTCTCTGTTGTCTGCCTGCGGCCGTTCTTGCCTGATAAGGAGGGTGGCTTTGTCGAGGGCCTATCTCCGAGGGATCATAGGTTCATAAAAAACCCCCCGTTATATTGGCAGTGAAATGTACGTATTTCCTAAAGGTTCTTATATCACCTGTTGTGGCGGCTTACATGAACCAACGCCACATACATGCATACCTTGGCTTTGCAAGTACTTGTTCTACGCCGTCAGCGATCGAAGGTTTCCCGTCTCCAAATTCATTGTTCAATGCGGTCTTGATTGAAGACGTGCCACGGATCGATAGATCAGATTGTCCATCTATACGTGTCATGCTCGTCTGTTGCGTAACACCCGACCGCGATGGAACGAGAGCGGCAAGAAAAGGCACCCATACTTCAACCAATAAACCGGAACAGTTCCCATGTGAATGGAAAAGCTTACGCATAAGCGAGAGTCAATAATTCGTGCTCGGGATCGCGGTATTAGATGCTCTGCAGTTACATTCGGTCGTTCCGTATCCGAGGCATTTGAAAATCTTAATTTCGCGAACGATTGGACTAAAGACGACAACCCGGCGAGGGCCGATGTTGCCTCGATCCATCGGGTGCGTCAATATATTTACAATTTAGATATTTGCACGGCATGGTAGAAATGGACCTATGGGGATGTATATGTCGGCGAAGCGACTCCAGTACGATTCGAAGGCTTCCATCGGCCTTTTGAATACACGTCTACTACTCGCTGTCCGTTAGTTTGATCGTACCGATGCCTCACTCTGTTCTAGTCTCGACGTCCAAAGAGTACCTTTCCTAGGTTCCTCTACTCCAAGAATTGAGACTCATGGCACCGCGAGCTGAACGAGCACATAAATAGGGCCTTTGTCTTCAACCTCGATACTGGAGTCCCCGTTAATGCCGCTATCCCTATCCTCAAACCCTCGAAGAATCAGATCTTCTATATATTTATGACTGGAAAGATCATTCTTGCCATGCTAGAACATTCTTTCGATCACAGTTAAGTTCAACGTATCTTCTGGAATAAATTCTAGAACCTGGACTACAATTCCCTAGCTTACTGCGAGAGGGTGCCGTCTCTTACAATACCGACGACTAGAGTGTTCTTTGTATATGTTCTACCGGAGAATACTCTGAAACGCCCAACAGTCAACCGAACAAAGAATAAGTCAGCAATGTGTTTCAAAGTGTATACCTTTAGACTAGTAAGTCGTCTACGATTGATATCACTTCCAACGACCCGAAAGATAATATAACTAACACGGTTGGCTCAGTGCGGCCATGAGGACGCCAGAACCCATCCAAATGGCTGCCGCTTCCAAGAAAGCGAATCATCTTTCAGTCGCTACGCGAGCCGCTATAGACACCGCTACGACTCCTACTATGCCAACGCCCCTCCTATGTGCCTAAATATGGACGAAAAAAGAGGAGTTCTTGATGTATGCGACCCTTGCTACAGGTACCGAGCGGGAAAGCTGGATCGGTGTAGTTGGAGGGCGCTTGTAGCTAGCGCAAAAAGCCGGGTCGCCAGGCTAGAAGAAGCGTTTGAAGAGCTTGGGCTACGATATTAGACTTTGCTGTTAAGCAATTACACGCAGGATTTCAGGTGGTTTGGGTTGGGGTGGTTTTTCTGATGTCCTCTGGGTTTTGGATCTAGGGAGACCATCCCGGTATATTCTAGGGCCTTGCGGGCCTGCGGCTGTCCTCATTACGCGCGGATGTTTCATTTGAACTGAGAATTATCTAGGCCAGGACTTTCCTTTGGTAGCCCTACGCGTACGTCCGTTTTGATTCGACGCAGGAGTATACGTATGCGTACTAGCTAGACCCAGGCTGGTCTCATTGGTCAGTAATGCTAACGATTGAAGGCTTCACCTGACCTGATGTATATAGATATGTATGTGTGTATGTATGTATGTACTTATGTATGTATGCACAAGAAAACAATACTCATTGAGTGTTAGCAGCTCACAAGTTTGCAAGGAAGAGGGAGTAACTGTAGAGAAACCATGATCTTTAACTCTCCCAAGAGCTAACCTGATATAAATATGCGAAAGGGGGTACCGAGTCGCAAAATTCAGATTAGAAACGTACTTGGGCACCGGTTTTAAGGGTTGGAGCGAAATTAATGCTGTACAGTGTAGACCCGAGTCCGAAGCTAGTTAGACGCTGCGTGCCCTCTGGGTACCTAGGTAGGCAACCAGGATTTGGTACATACCACAAACAAATTTGGGAAAGATACAATAGAAAAGAGGAGAGGGAAAAGAAACATGCTAGTTCGCTAGAGCGTATTCGTGAAAGGATAAATCATTGCCCGAACAGGATTGTTGTAGTGCTGATATCACGCTTCTGGTGTGTTATTGGGTGTTGGAGCTGCCATGTCCGCTTGGACCAGCGACCACTTCCTCGTCTGGCTCTGCCCACCCAACGTCAACATCGATGTCTCCCTGGTGCCCCTCCGCAAGCTTCTTTAATTCCGGGAGACCAGTGCCCTTTCTGATAGCATCTACTAGAGAGTAAACGGCATCGTCATCTCCGGATTTTAAGCAATTAAACAGTGATTCGAGAGTGCTGTGCCTCGCTTTTACTGCATCCAAGGCGGCATTGGCGGACTCCTTTCGTCTGCCGTCGAGTGCGATTTCAAACACACATTCCCGTCGCTTCCTCGCGCATGATTCGCACGGCGCTGGAGGACCAGAGCACTGGGAACCAACAGGTTAGACAAGGTCCCGTCAACTGATAGAGAACCTCTGGGCTCAGGTATTTTACCTTGCACTTTCCCTTCTTACAACTGCCACAGGCACTGCTGACTCTCTTAGCGGGTGGCGGTGCGCCCGATAATACTCCGGACATATATGTCGTCGCAGGCTCGAATGGCTGGTATCGAGGGAGTCCAAGGCCACTTCATTTCAGTCCTGTACCTCCCAGGTGCGACCACGTCACAATAAAGTCCTCCCCGCCTTCGAGGCCTCGGGAAGATCCGTGGCGCGGGAGGTATCGAGCTACTGGTCACCGTCTGGGTATATAGATCGTCTTAATGGTATCGAACTGGCGTCTGGATATTCCCTACTGCAGTGCTGCGCGCGGGCTATGTTGAGCTTCTCGGAATCCTATTGATCCAGGGCGACAGAATGGATCCAAGACTCGAAGTCCGATGGGATGGAATTTCCCATCCAGCAGGGCGGAATACCCATCCACGATTCGACGCTAGTCCCGGTGAAGACCACCACCCCGGCCAGTCCCAAGACCCTCGGACCCACTCGCCGGCCTCTGACTGGTCGGGAAGTACAGCCGCAGCCAAACCGTGGTCTCGACTGGTTCACACCTGAGATTTGTGCAACACGATTGCAAAGAGACGTCCCACGCCGGCCTGCTGTGTGTTTGCACTGTCCAGCTGCGAAGCTTTGCCACTTCGACGCAGCGTCGAGATAGGTCCCGTGAGCCGGGACGCAGCGCCAAGTCCAAGGAGCAAGCCGTCGGGCACCCAGAAAAAGATACAGGTGGACCCCGCCGCCTTCTTTGTCTGACGACGGAAGGGTGGAGGAGCAGGCTACTTGCACTAGCTTCAAAAATGTGGCCGCTATCATTGCCACTACCTTCTTCCATCCCGGACAAATCGAATTCTCGAGAATTCTTTCTTATATACACTGTCCTTTGCATCCCCCCACCAGCCCGAGTTATATCACGTCCGTCTATCTCTCAGCTTCGGATCACGCTTATCGTCGACGCGATAAAATAGGGAAAAGGAATCAAGGATCTCAGCTTATCGATAACAATGTCAGGAAGACCCAGCGGCTCCAAAGCCCCTCTGAGGAAGCTGCGTCCGGCGCCCGCGCTTCAACCGCGACTAGCAATGGTAGCAAAACCCACCAAGAAATTTCGAGCAAAGAGCGCTTGTAACGCCTGCCAACAGTCGAAGAAGAAGGTATGGCGCCAAAGAACCCTCCAGCTTCGCATTTGCCTCCGCCTTCGCTTTTGCATACGCACCTGTGTAATTCGACATCGCATATGAATACCCTGGCCCGCCGACAACACAAGGGCGAGCAAGGGTTTGTCGACGGGGAACTTGTATTTGGACACTCCACTCAAGACTTTTTCCTACATTTGCCTTCTTTGTTCGTGTATTGGTACCAAGGTACTAACGTGAAAGTACTAGTGCGATGAGGATTCTCCTAAATGCGGTTCGTGTGTTGAATCCGATCTAGAGTGTGTCTACACGATCGAGGGAAGTGCACGGCACAAGCGTAGTGTTATCCGGGACAAGATCAAGGACTACGAATCGGACATCCAGAAATACGAAAGAATCCTTAATCATATCAAGGATTCAAACGTATCTTCTTTGCAGCGAGTCTTGGAAGTCATAAGAGGCCAAGCCACTTTGGAAGAGATTATGATGTTCATCCGGAACGATCGGGCGGCATACCTACCAACGGATGTCATATCTCCGGCCCCTGCGACCTCGCCGTTGAGTCTGCTTATGAACGAGGAATGGTATCAGGGGATGGAGCCTGTGGACGGTATAAACGTCGACATCTTGGACGACCGGCCCATCCTCGATTTGACCGCTCAGCCTTGGACTACGGTAACAGACGACGACGAACTCGTTTCGCATCTCATGTCATTGTATATGACTTGGGACCACCCGGTCTGGCACCTATTCGACTGGGATATCTTTATCGAAGCGATGAAGTCCGGAGACACCACATATTGCTCGCCACTTCTCGTCAACGCGACTCTTGCGGAAGCATGTGTAAGTTAGCTCTACACCATACGGCTCGCAAGAGCGACGAATGGGGTGGTCGGATCCCGCTGCCGAGCACGATGAAGCGATTTCGAAAACGATAGATCTTTGAAAAATCAAGATGCGGGGTATACCGAATGCACGGGGGATCGAGCAGGACTCGACCGTCATATTCCTGCATCGGAGTACCCCGGGCCGTCTGTTGTCAAAGAATAGTCTTCGGCGGCAGGATTCCACCATCTACGTTCTGTCGCACCAATATGCCGCGAAAGATGGGGATATACGCGCACATACACATACACAGAAAACAAACAGCAGCTGTAGGATTCAACGCCTCCTCGCAGCGTTGTATCAAAATTATCTATTATCTCACGTCTGTCCGCCCCCTTGATATCCAAGGTCTGTGTAGAAAATCACGAACTACCAGTGCGGAAGACAACCCTCCTCCATCGCAGAGCGAGAATTCGCTAACATGGTCACAGCATTACTCAAATAGAATATCCTTCCGTGCGGATCCGCATAACCCCAATTTCATCGGCTATCGTTTTTTCCAGGAAGCGATGCGGCTGTGGAACGAGGAAACAACCCAGATACCTACCTTACTGACTGTACAGAGCGCACTTATGCTCGGTGTCGCACTCTCCGCCGATGGAATGGACCGACTTGGCGGGATGTTCCTCGATAACGGCATTCGACTGTGTAAAGAGCTATTCCTCCAGCCCGATTCCGAAGAAAGAGTAAAAGGAAAGGGCGTGGCGGAACCAAAAACTGATGCCGAGAAGAAGTACGAGTTAGCGAAGCAGGTAATCGTCTGGGCGGCTTTTAGCTTCCAAGAGTGAGTTCTCCATAAATGAGACTATCCAAAACCTCTAAGCGTTATTGCTCCGTAATGTCAGATAGGATACTAATTATGGGGTACAGTATGTATGACTGGGTTGTACGATGTCCCCATACGATGCCGGTGCCGGATATTCCGTTCCCCTATCTAGATTCGAATCTTCCTACAGGATACACTATACCCGAAGGCGGTATCCCGCCCCACCCGGTCAAACACGCAGAAGGCGGCGCATTTAGGGATCCCAAAATGGCGGACGAATGGCGACCGTACCCATATATTCGAGATCCAGAGCCAAACCTCACCAGGATCGCATTTCAATGTCACGCCCAACTCCATGTCATATTATACGATTTGGCCGACAAACAACTAAAAAACATTAATGGCGAGAAATCCCTTCCGCTTGCGGAGAAGAAACGGTTCTATACTCTACTTGATGAGTGGAAACAGAGCCTGCCCGAAGAGGTGCAGGGCTGGAAATATCTGTCCCCGGGACCCAGCTTCATGATGTAAGACCCGCACCTACATTTCCACGGTGCAGCTCAACCTGACAGCACCACCAGCGCTATATACCACACAGTCGTCATGGATATACACCAAAACAAGATCAAAGATGAAGAGCAGGAAGATGAAACCGAGCTCCAACTCTTCAAAGACGAGTCTGAAGGGCGGTTCGAGCGTTCGAAGACCGGTCTCTACGTCCTGCTCGACATTTACAACCGCAAAAACAGCATGTTCACCATGTCGCAACCGCTGACATTTCCGATGTTGATCGTCTCCCAAAACGCCATGGGTAGCCTTGCAAAAATCAAGGGACTGGAGACGCCGACCCCCGTCCCTGAGGGAGAAAGCAAGGACGACACTGCCAGCGTGCGACCGATCTTCCCACGCGGACCGTACGACGAGGACCATATCATCCAGACATTCGAAAATACCCTGCAATGGGCTTGTCACGCTAGTAGCAGCTTCGTCACTATCAAGATCTTTGTTCGGCTGATGCAGCTGGAAGCTAAGAAGCTGGGAGTGGAGCTCTCTCCCGCTAATATTGAGAACTTGAGGCGATTGTTTCAATGGGAGAATAAAGACAAGGGCAAATGGATTGAAGAACTGGAAAAGACCCAGACGAGCTTATTGTGGAGGAAGAAAAAGAAGGAGTCCAATATTGTGGATATGGTTAAGACTTTGGAGGCGCTTAGCGTAGCAGAGGGATCATGAGCTTTCTACGCCCCCAATATGCCTCACAGTGAGGGTGTGTTTGCTTCTTGAACCTCGTTCTGTTTGCTTCCTCCTTTGCGCATGCCCCGTATGCACCATTCCTTATCGCACGATCCAAGCTTTCCACCCACCCGTCTTTCTTTTGCTTTCACCATAGAGTACAGGCGTGCTCCCATCATTGTGGGCGTTCTCTGGAAGCTATCTAGGGATATAGACTGCCACTCCACGGATTTACGCTTAGAACTACGTCATTTATCTATATTTATATCTCTTTTTTCCTAAGTTTGACCGATCCTCATCTTCCATATTCGATGATCCGTAAACGTGGCGTCTGTTGAGAACCTTTTTAGGAGAACTCAATCCAGCCACCTCACTGCCAACTACTTTCGGGAGAGTTTGGACTTCCATCGAACTTCCCTTACTCAACTAACCACATATATTCATTCGTTTCAAAACCCCCGGTATAACTATAATAACCCCAAACCATCATTTACAGGTCCTACCATCCTAAACATAAGACAGTACAGCGGTAACCAGCGGAATAAAGCACCGAAAATGCCTTCCGTACGAGATCCATACGCCCAAGATTACTCGTTCATACAACCATGCCCACCCATCGCACTCAGTACCCCGCAACGATCATTCGGGCCAGCACCATACTGCGTCCAAGGTATTCGGGCGGATGTGATATCGGAGGGTATAGTGCGAGAAGAGAAGTTTTTATGGCCGGCGACGTGTGATGTATGTCTATTATCTACGTGTGGAGGGATTTCCCTCTCGGAGGTTGGAGAAATGCTGACTTTTGGGGGTGTTATTAGGCGGAGCTGATGAGAAAAGCCGTGTTATACGTTCCTAGCGTTATGGACAGGTTTTTGACCTCATGGTTCGATGAGTGTAGATACAGAAGGGGTATCTTTGGCTTCCCCACGTGGTACTTTTGGTATCATCGGTTGCTTTCAGGTATGTTATCCTCACTCACGCCCACGTAAGAAGTGTCTTGCGACTAACGTTCTCTCAAATCCAGATCTACACAGATACCGCTACTGGCACTACGATGACCCCATCCGCTGGGAATTCGCAGAGATCGCGGCGGCCTTGGACCCCATGTTCGATGACATCCGGTGCAAAAAATTCGTCTGGGTCTGGAGAGGAGAAATGAAGCTCTGCATCCACGACCTCAAAGAATTCCAAGCGGTGACTAATAACATGACTACACCGTTCGGTACCAGAGATCTGCCACGCCCTGGGTATATTTCCACGAAGAGGAAGAGATCAGGCGAAGGATCGAAGTTTAGGTTTCTGGGGTTGAGTTATGTTAGTCCCGTTGATGAAAGGGTGGAACTTTGCCCCGAGGAATGGGATCTTCAGTGGGGGGAGTACCAGCCGTTTGAGTGTGATTATTGGGCTGAGAAGAGGACCTTTCGAGCTGAGAGGGTATATTATGAGTCTGGGGTGCCTCCGCTGATCGAGTATACCACGCGGTAGTTTGGGCGGCTTGGAGTTTGAGTTTGGGAACGATGGCACCGCTTAGGAGACAAAAAACATGTTAAAATATCCTTGATAGCGCAATGGAACGTCTTCAAGCTCATAGGTACGCGGGGTGAATAGTTTCCGTACGTTCGAAGCTTCACAGTGAGTCCTAGAAAAACTACAACGGAGTAGGTATGCGTTGTGGAGATTGTATTACCACCCTTTCCGCTTCAAGGCGGAGAGAGCATGATTTCAAGCTGCGAGGCAGAACCATTGCATGGGTCACGACGCCGGGCAGACGAGGCGCATTTTGGTAGATATCGGGACCTATCTATATATAACTACCCGTGAACCCGGGTCCTACTCGTTGGCACCTTTCACCCGCAAGCTGCCTACTACCACCGCCAGACCGTACGCGATGCCATCAGACGAACCCCTTAACCTTTTGGATCTTCCGTGGGACGTTACTTGGTTGATTCTAAAGAACTATGTAAGAAGTTAATTGATGAGTACCAGAGGTTCAAAGTTTACCGGTATCTGATTGCATCGTCCGAGGGCTTAGCTCTCCAGAAAAGATCTAAGGTCTGCCCGGCTTGTGCATTCCAGCCTACGCCCCGTCGCCAACTCTGTATTGTTCAACAAATTGTACGCCAAAGTATATATATCTCCCCACGAGCACGAGGATAAAAATTCTAGCACTTCTTGCGTGGCAAAGATACCAGGGAATTCGAAAGCATCTACCCCGGACGTCAGTGGTCGCGATGTCAGTCATGATATGAAGGTTGCAGCGGCCAGCAAACAAAAGTTTTCATTTATGGTGGAAAACTCTAAGATTGTAGTGGTAAGCTATTGCGATACGCCAGGGGTAATGGAGCACCCAGGATCTCAGTGGCCGGGTGTGACTTCTTCTTTCATCGATATAGCGGAGGGAGGGGATGTAGATGTAGTGGGGGGAGAGGATTTGGGTGTAACGACGATGGAAATGACAATGTGGGTGAATAATCTCGGTTTGTGGTTGTGAGTATGTCGAATGCTAATATATATATACGGTAGATGGTACCCGCCCAGCGACGGCGGAAGCTCGCAGGGTACCGAGAGCACCAGCTGCCCCGCGGACTTGGGTTTCCGGGGTGGGGCCGGTGGGGTTGATGGAGTTCCTGATATTGCCTCCTTAGTAGCGCAAGTTCTGCTGCTGAACTCAAGGATCCCTAAAACCCAGAAAAGCGCCACACCTTCCCAGAATCTCCTCGCGGATCTACTAGCAATTGATCTCGATGGCCTTCGGCCCAGCAAACCGTGCGCAATTCTTCCGGCTCTGAAGGAGAGTAGCATCTATCTCCGCCAGCTATCTGTTAGTGGAGATACGGGGGATATAATAGACTACCTGACTTCCTACACCTACGGGTTACAATCCCTCAAAATCGTCGTTCCTTGGGAGAAAGTATATCTCTGGAGATATAACCAGCGAGACTTCGATGCGTATTCAACCCAAAACTACCACCATGAGCGATTTAGTCGGCGGCTTTGGGATGCCGCTATACCAGCACACGCGCAGTCGCTGCAGCACTTGATCTTCCTGGGGCATTTCAGGATGTCCAGCAGCATACGCGACACACTTATTACTTGTACTGCGCTAGAAACGATAAGCCTCAAGGGTGAAGACAAATGTTTTCAAATCCTTGTCCCCGTGGCACTTCGGCTCCCTTCTTTACGTCTAATACGGTATCATCTGCCGGAAGATATCGCACCGCCGGACTGGGCCGATGAAGAGGATTGTGATACCGACTTGCTAGATATTTGGTATACAGAGATGGCTTCGCTGGCCGGGAGGCTTGGGGATTTGCGGTGGGGAGACGAACAAGTCTGCGAAGAGGAAGATCGGGAGAGATTACGGTTTGTATTTTCTACACAGCATTATTCTGGCTCAGTAAAGAATGGAGTTGCCCAGAGTGGTTATTGGAGGGTTGGAATTGTTCGTCAGGGGTACTATAGGTGGGGTGTTGAATTAGATCCGCGTTTGATATTTAAAGGGTTTGAGGAGAATGAAGCGGACTATGAAGTTGAATTGAAGAATGAACAGGAACGGATTAACGACTATATAGAACAAGAAAGGCAAGGGAAGACAGCTCCTCCGGCCCCGTTGAACCGGACAACGGATTGTTCTAGCCAATCTACTCCGCAGGCTCCGGAGGCTCCGCCAAAAAAGAGGCGGCTGAGAAGCGCTATCGAGCGACTGCGATCATTGAGTTTAAAATAGTTTTTGAGATCATTGATGTTAGGTAGTGATTGATCTTTCCTTCCAGGATCTCAACCCTCTCTCCAATTGTAAGCCAATATCGTGTCTCTCGAGCGAGTCCTCCACATAACTAACTCTTTCAGTCCACCATTCAATCCAGCTTTCTTCTCTCGTGCCTGCAGTTGTGAAAAGCCCTGCTGACAGATCGACCAGGTTACGCCGCGAGGGGCTGTCCCAAAATACATTCGCACCGCATCGTTTGCAAAAGCCACGAACAGCCCCGGAGTCACCTGGTGTAGATTCATAAAGTCCCAGAATCTGACTGATCCTTTCGTCGAGTCCCTTGTGTAAAATCTCCTGAGATGGCCATTTTATAACTTCGTCATTCGGCAGTATGAGTTCGATACGATAAGTGGGAACGAATATCCAACTCTGAATCTCTGTGCCCGAGATGACTCTGCATGAGTTACAAGTGCAATTTCCCCCTAGAAATCTCTTGCCTTCAGAAAATGACGCTTCGTCACGGATCCACCACGGGTTTACGGGATCGATGGGAGGTTGTTCTTCCAATGGTATCCAATGTGGTGATACGAGATCTGTGTTCCAGGCCCAGGTGGCTGGCAGTTTGTCCTCCTCTGCCCCCGTCATTCGGGAGAGCTGAAGTCGAATATTAGAGCAATGACACCTTCCCTGCAGTTTTCCACCGATCGTGGAAGCGCGTTCGGACCGCTGTAGCTTTTCTATATCTTTTTCCGTACAAGTTACTCCATCTGAGGCGTAGCTCGGCAGCCAAGCAGCCAGACCTCCGTCGGACGAGCTATTAACACATCCAATCCTACCAATCTTAAATTTTTCTCCACGGGGCAGCTTGAGGCAACCGGTGAAAAGCCACCACCCGCCCTCCTGATCTCCCTCGGTTCGGTGGAACATCCGAGACGAGCAGGTTTTGCAGAACCACCGGGTTCCACAGCCTTCTATCGTGTAGCCGGTTAGGGTGTCGGGCATACGTTCGGTATTAAACAGTCCGCCGATATCTGGAGAGGGTACAAACCAGGCACCTAAATTGCCGGTTTGGAAGCGACATGCTTCGCATGTGCAAAGATGGAGGTCGGTGATTGCTTTGTTGAGGGGTAGGGGAATAGCGAACGGGTACTGGTTTGCGCCGCAGTGACAAGCTAGCTCGAGGTTTCCTAGCTCGACGCCGTGTAGTGCCAGCGCCTCCTTATCATATTTGGCAGCTTTTGGGTAGGAAGTAGCCGTTACACACTTTGATGGATGGAACTGGGGTGTCGCCCGCGATGCTTCCATTTTGTGTTCAATCGAGGGCTCTGAGCATCAGGACTATCGGCGGCGAAAGCTGTCCGCAGGGTATAGGGAAGTATTTCTGAACGTTGTTTTACCATATAAGAAGACTAGATAGAGGGTTTGTGATCCAGATCGAAAAACCTCAGGTGCACCGATCTATTGTGCCAGTTGGGTAGATATACCCTCCAGCTCGCAGTCTCAAAGACACGGAACCGGGCTGTGCGAAGAGCGGGGTACGTGGAAGTCAGGGTTGATAGTATAATGATTCCGTTTGCGATTCCATGATATCACCACCACGACGTCCCAGACTTCGGAAAGATGTCGGCGTAATTCCTGCGCGTGCATGCGAATCCTCTCTTATGGTCGGTCCCCACCCGCCCTGTCAACCAATCAAGGGCCTCGAGACTCCGATCAATGTTGTATTTTTTGTGTTGTGTCCTCCCGGACTTATAACTTAACGTTACTGCCGTCGTTACTAGTGGAATCTTTAACCAAATCGGAAGGGCTATCACTCGAGGGGGCCTACGACCACACCTACTCGACTGCATCAGTTTAGGCTTAAGCTCTGTGTACTTATAACTCTATATATTTATTGTAAATAATATACAAAACACTTCGAAGTCAAGTCCCCTCAGGATTGTTTTGCGGCTCTTCCAGGGCCTCTTCTTCAAAGCAGCCGCCAATCTTAAGCTTTAATAAATTTAATAAATTTAATATAGAATTTTTTAGAAAAATAATATATTTTGGACCACTTTGGACTTCCTCTTCGAGAAGGAAAAAAAAAACAGCTCTAAGGTATACCAAACTCCCGACTTGCAGTCGGGCATATAATAGAGATCGGAACCATGTGCTACTAGAAGGCGGTATAAGGCCCGGCGGTCTCAAGTAGCGGTCTTCCGGTAACCTTGGCGGTATAGGAATATTTAGAAACCGAGGTGGAAGATTAGATCTGAAGGATGACAAGACGCTGGTTTTCCGGTGAACGTTCGATATCGACAAGCTCGAAGTCTGTCGCAACGGGTACTTCATAGATCTTTGAGAGTCCGATGTTGCGCTTGAGTGAAACCGCGAAGGTTGTGGACTTGGATTTCATAGCTGTTGGCCATGGTTCTCCGGCTAGGTCTATCTCTGAAGGGAGACGGGTTAAAGGCCAATCGGCGTAGTAAGACATGACTGCTGTATAGGATTCTAGTCGCGTCGAGAGGCCGGGGATTTGAAGGTTATCTCTGGAGGTGTGGGGCTTGGAGGGTGGGCTTTGGAACCGTGTCTTTGGATATTGGAAGAGAGAGGCGAATGTTGGGTAGGATAAGTACGGGATGATAGAAGACTCATAAAACTTTGATTGTAGAAAGGATCCTTTAAATATCCGCTGAGAAGCTTAGTTGAAGTTGGATTTTATGGTGGGCCGAGGGACTACTAGCCATCCGTCAGGTCAAATCTGAAGCCCGAGAAAGGAAGCATTCAGGCTTCATATTATTACGTCAATGTTTCTATAACGTCATCCATATATATACTCCCCGGACTCCGTAATACGAGGAACAGGGCTTTCTTACGGTTAATTTCTTCCCAAGCAAGAATCATTTGGAGGTTCCGTTCTAGATTTCCCTAGTATAATACCACTGATATTTATATTCGACTCCCTCATAGAGTAATAGGCGAGTGAAGAACTAAACAGGTACAAATAGAACCCCGGGACCTAAGATACGATAGGCCTAGATATGAACATGCACTAGACTTAGTCTAGAAATCACTAGACCTACCTCGCTCCATATTGAGTATTCTACATAGCGATTCTGACCGGATACCCGCTTGCATAGTATAAAACAAAGCCTCCCATCCAAAATGCCGTATGCCACCCAAAATCTTCGCTTCGCTGATTACAGGAACCGAAAACAGAATTGCCCCGAATTTTTGTCAAAAACAGGGTGCCATATACTGATATCGATTCAATTTCTGACAGTCCAAACTCCATGCTAATGCATGATTTACCGATACGTATGGCGTGTTCTTGAATCTCTATCACCGACGTTAGCGAGGTAAAATCCGCGATAGTCTGCTCGTGGCGAGATCACGAACCTCACCTTGCGGCCCAAAGCAATTCCTAGCATGCTCTGCGTAAAATCCGCGGTTTCCAAGAAGCACCTAGGGCTCGACCTATAACATCGCTCTTCCACACATAATCCTCTAACCCAGAATTCCAGAACCAAAGCCACTGACACGGTGCACGGATCTACCTGATCCTTCAAACACGCTGCTATCACGACGCCTCCGTAATAGGGACCCACGAAAGCACCGTAGTCGTCGTAGTAGTAGTGCTTCTGACCGTAGCGACCACCGAAATAGTCCGTGTCTCAACTCTCACATCCTCCGTTCCAGGTTCAACGGTAGTCGAGACCGAAGATTGTGTGATTTCATCGTCAACGGGGTAATCCGGATCAAATAAGTGATGGGAAAGGAGCAGTTCAGCGATGGGACAGTATGGTAACGGTTCTGGGCAGTAGTGGGAATCTGTGACAGTTGGAGTAACGGTGAAGTATAAGATTTCAGTTACCATCTCGGGTGATGGTTGCCGGAGGGCTCGAATAGAAGGTAGGAGGAGTAAATATAGCCACCGGGAGTACCGCTGCATATCGTACGAAGCTACTTGGGCGATGCATGGAACCGGACGTAGACTCGAGATCGAGTCTAGATGCTGGCTTTTGCATTTCTTCTCCCACGGATGTAATCGAATATGGGCCACACAGCTAACTATAGATAAAACCGAATCGTCAGCCAAGCGATATCGAGTTTGAAGGTACTTGGTTGCCAATTCGGTACAACGATGCGCTAACCGACGGCTTAAAATATCAAACACGGTAGATTGTAGGTGATCGTCGAGTAGAACATGACACGTCTACCTACTTACTCAGTAAGACAAACTGCCCGCTCTTTTCATTCCATTTATCCTTTCCTCCCAACCGACCAACCATCTATCTAGTTACTCACCTAGTACTTAAGTAAGGACCTATCCACCTATACTAATATCGATATCGCCAGTATGAATTCCGCCCGTGCCCTGCGCCCTCGCCATCTACTCACCCGCCCCCTCTCTCGCCCTCGTCCTTTTATCCCCTCTCTTCGCCGCAATGTCACCGACTCATCAGTAAGTTTTGAGGCACCTGGTTATTCCCAGAGGCCAGGCCTGGGCCTCTTTGCACGAGATACTAATCCTTCGCTTAGTCCCCCCCGATCAATGGAACCATCGACCAAAAACTAGACTTTCTCATGACCAAAACAATGGAGCATAACAAGGTGATATTACTCTGAAACGCTAAAATCGCGATCGAAGGACGCTGCAGTTACTGAAAGAAAGCTGAGTAGACGACAGTAGAGATCAATGATCGGCTTCGCCCCTTGAACAGTCGGCTTGGCTTCGTGGCCAGCGGGTTGAGTATCATATATGGCGGTGCCGCCGGTGTAAGAGCCTATCTGATTATTGTTATACCGGATGTGGCTTCAAGATTGATTGGCTAATAATTTGGTTTTATCTATAGCTAGCCGTGTGGTCCATACTCGATTACATCCGTGGGAGAAGAAAAGTGAAAGATACCTAGCATTGTGGCTTAATGGTAGAGCACGTATGGGCACCTTTCGATCTTAAGGCAAAGTCTCCAGTTCAAATCTGGTCGATGTAGCTGTTGCGCTTATCGCGGCTGTTTTCGGGGGTGTTTTGGAAGGTGTTCTCATCAGGAGGAGGGGCACCCGTCGACCGTGTAGTTAGAGACGCAGTTTACACTGGCCTCGCAAGCCAGCCAACACAGGTGTACACTATCCCTAGCCCTCAACCATCAATATCTACAGTCCTTACCTCGAAGCCTCTGCTGCCTCTCCCTCGAACCCGTCTATAAGCTGTAAGTTACGTCGTAGCCTGTTGAGCCCGCCCGCTCCAGGCTGGCAGAACGGACGACCCTTATACTATAATTTGAAATGTCAAGACAGGGTAGACACCCTGGTTAACTATAAACGTGGCCAAAGGGTGCTGGCATAGTATGTATATGCGCGTGCCTTTCGGGGCCAATATACTAAGACTGAAGAAGCCTACCTACCTAGGTATGTACTCCGATAATATGACATATTGAAGCTGTAGCATGCTCAAGTAATCCTGACAGTTTCTGGGCTACCCCCTAAGTAGCTTCCAAGTAGGTTAGCTAAGTAGAGTTTCGATGTAACCAAAGTCGCTAGATAACTGGGTATTTAAAGTATGGATACGGCGCGGAGTTTTGGAAAGATTTGGGCTTTTCTTTCAACGCGCATTGAGCTAGAGTTCCCACACAAAATTGAAGAGGTTTGGGTGGATCCGAAGGTCGTATCATTCTCTATACCTAGTAATTGTGATTTCCGCTACGATATATATACTACGTAATCGGCTGTGTTTAAGCGGTTCCTTGAGTAAACGAATACTAATCTGACAAAAGTAGTAAAGCAAATTGGGAAGGCCTGGGTCGATGAAAAAAGGCTGCTCCATACAAGTTGGGTCCTGGGGCCAACCGGCCCGTATTTGCTAATATAAACCAAACACCCTTCACTCAATAAACGGTCTCCCACGTTGATGTAGCTCTTTAAATCTTTGCATCTGATGTCAGCGTTCCATGGTAGTAGTCTCCAATGGTGGCGTCAATCATCCCGGCGCTAGAAGCCACACACTGCCTAGATAATCCTAGTCATGCCTATCCTGAAGCTTTATATTCCGATCCCCGTCGCCAACATTCCCGTCGATAAGGAGATCAAACTGAGCCAAATTGCCATACTGATCCCACATCTGCACTACCGGTGTACCGTACTCGTCCGTGGGCCAGTGGCAGTCCGACCTGACACCAACGTATTCAAGGCGGCTGCAACACAAAGTTCCAGCTCTGTATTCGATAGGACGGTTGAGAATTACCCCGTCCCAAATCATATCGTTGCCCAGAACTGATGAATTTGCCTGAATCCCCACTGCTTGCGTATAGTTTTGCGGAGAACCCGAGGGTGGGGTCCAAGGCCAGTTGTAGAAAAGGTCTAGAGCTTGACCCGTGCTACCGAATTTAGACCGATAGAAGGAATACTTGAGCGGGTCGTTGTCGTATTGGAAGAACGTCGTGGTAGCGTTCTTGCAAGGTCCGTTGGACTTGAATGCGAGGTAATAGTTTCGGTGGTACCAGGTCCCATCGTTTGATCCGGGCTTACCGTCGAAAAGCGTGGGTATGGGCTCGTGGTCTACCTCCACACGTGCAATATCGATATCGTCTTCAGTGTAACTGATTGGTGCTCTTCCTTGGACTGTAACATTGGTAGCAGAGCCACCGGTACGCGTAGTAACAACGTTGCCCTTTCCATCGGTGATTTTAGCTGCAATCTGCCTGCCTTCGACCTGGGTGGTCGACACGAAAAAGTATTGGGTTTGAGAATCGCCAGGGGTGCCATTGGATGCAGCTGCGTTAGCTCCTAGAGAGTTGGATATCGAATGAGAGTATTCGTTCTCATCGAAGGTGTAGGACCACCCCGGGATGGTGGAGAGGTCTTGAGTAACGTCGTTGTAGTTGACGAGTGTTATAGAACGGAGTTCGTCGTCGCTCAGGGTGTAGGGGTCGTTGTTGTCATCGCGCGCCTTGATATCTACGTAAAGATAGACTTGCATTAAGCCATTTGCGTAGACGACTTCTTGGGTCGGGTCCCCCTCCGATGACCGGATGCCCAAAGAAAAGCAGGTCCATGCAACGCCTGACATTGTGCTCGCGATGATAGTAAGGCTACTGAGGAATGAAGTTTGGATAATTTGTGGATTGAAAGAGGTAGGAGATTGCTGTTATAAGTGGTTGTTAACTGTAGGGTTTGGTAATTAATTGGTGAAAGGTTGAGACGATGCATGGTACCGCAAGCTGTTTATATATACGGTTTTCAAAATTTCCCATCAGCAAACTGTTTACAAGCCGCTTCAGCAACTCGGATCAGGTTTGAATCTTTGTCTGTTCTCACCACCATCACGGCAGTGTGTCCATTGGTGTCATGGTCACTGCCGATTTTGGAAGGTAGGCTTGGTTCGCAATCGGGATCGCAGTCGTGCTCTTGAGATCTCAAGAACCCAATATGCAAAACCCACGGAAATAACACCAGTTAGGCTTCACGAAGTTGACACGTATGTACTGGCTCATAGAGATACCGTTATGCAAACTGCATATGCTGAAACCAGCCGTAGGCTATGGCCATGATCATCACACGGCTCGGTATTCAATAACATCAGTATCGTTGAGAGCTGAACTGATCATTCCGCTCAGTTTCTACATGCAGATAACTGCATCGACTTTGAATAAATTTGTTAACTCCGAAATCTTTCATAGAATCCCAATATTCAAGCTGTCCTGAAGTCGTTTATGGAAGTTCCGAAATTTCAGCCGATTGTAGTTCCCGCTTCGCGGCATGCTGCTTTTGCATATCAGCAGTTTGCAGCCAATTAGGTAACTATGGCCATATATGGAAGAATTCAGAGGAACTGTGTAGCTGAGATTTTATGCCTACGGTAGATACCGAGACGGTAATAGCGGGGTTTTAATGCAGAACGGCAAGTGCGACAAGGATAGTTAAGATGCAAGATGCAAGGCCGGACGACCCCCCGCAGCGATAATGCAATCTCGGGTGTAAGACCCAACCCCTCATAGCTTTCCGAACCGGAAACTAGTTTTATTCCGGAGCCCCTCTAAGTACAGTCCAGCTGAGTTCGGCGCAGGAATTGTGTTCCAGTGTCGCTTTGCGAAGGCGTGTCATAGATCAATAGGCGCAGATTGAATAAGATGTAAGTATACAAGCTGGATCTGCATGCAGTTTGCAGACTGAAGCGGGTAATACCTTGAATATTCGTCTGCGCGGGCTCGCTTTCGGTCTGCTATTATCCAATATGCACTAATTTCGAGGTTATACTCACCCGTTCGTCAAGTTTGGGTCTCTGAATTCGATTCGTCAATATCTGGATGCAATAGTATTTTTTGCATACTTAGCTGAAGCTGCAGGATTCTGCATGAGATCTTATACCTGGTTCTCGCCCGATAATACGCCCTTATGGTATATATCGTGACACTTGACCTCGCGGAGGCGATGTATGGGTAATGAACCATAGCCAACCTGTGGCAGGAAGGGTTACCAATATAGCATAAGTTCATCGGGAGTGTTACAGTACACTGGGAAGTTAACACCTTTCCAATCACTGTCGAGAAGTCTTGGGTCAGGCGCATCGGTGCATTGATTCCTTGATTCGACCGATTATCAGTCGATATTTCGTCTAAATTTTGTTCAGCTGCGTTTATTTCTTTCCGAACAGATAGTTCAAATTCACACTTCGGAACTTACCGCAAGCTGAAGTGATTCCCATTGCATACCGGTAATCGCGGTTGTCGATTTTATTTCGTCACTAAACTTGAACTGACGATATTTCCAGGCACCAGCTAATCCATTCCATATATTACGAATACCTCTCGACTTAGATATTAACTTCGCGGCATATAGGATGGTGTCTACCCCGCCATATGCACGTTCAATTTCTGAAGAAGGATGCATATTAATCGCAGTCGGGACAGTCGCAGCCGCAGTCGCCGTCCTGTCCCGAGGTCTGAGATCCGTGGCATCCATACAATTAAGCTTCAGGCCCTCCCCGCTTGGTTGTGCAGCCAAACCTCGCTAAAAATAAAGTTCAGAACGGCTTTTATCGAATTCGAGTGCATATGCATGAGAAGCCGTCCTTTTCGAGGCTTTGAATGCGGAAGTTCTGGGGAGAGTCGCAGTCGCAACCAGCCCGTTTTTTTCGCTGTTCCGGTTCTATGCGTTGGTCGGGACGCAACCACAGATGTCGGCTGCCGGTTGTGCAGCAAACGTACAAATATCAGGAGACGTGGGAGCATTGAAGGATTGATTTTTATATCCAAGATTATTTCTTAAATCCGCGAGCGGGAGTTGATCAAATCAAAGAGAAACGGTTCTTCCCGGAAGATTTCACCTGAGCTGAAAGTTGTGGATACCCGATGCAACGAGCTTAATTTGTCATGAGCTATAGCCGATTCGGCTCCAAACGTCGACGGGATAGATCGCAATCGCGATCGGGAGGGAAATGAAGCAATGCCTAAGGCTTCTCACTGGCATACTTGCTTTCTACGGAATGGTCTCAAAGACCTTTCCAATTGGCCTTCTATCAAATGGCATACGCCTCAATGATAGGTTATCGAGGCACCATAGTACCCTCGAATGGGATGCGGGGTTCAGGAGATAGCTACCAAATCCGCATCAATGCTAACCCAGTATCAGAAGGACAAAGATCGAGATGGCTGGTCACTCAGCTAGTTAGAGACCGCGAAATCGTAGTCGACGCGTGCGCACAACTCCCGCGATAATGGGCATTCTCGCCATATCGCATCGGTATCGGAATACTCAAGTTGGTAAGTTGGACTTTTTCTATAAAGAGGGGATATAGGCGTCCCTCATGCCCATCCTGTTCCTAGATATTGCTAACCAGCCTCCGCCCTTTATCCTACGCCTTCACATATACGGAATCTACCTTCACAAAAAATCTGAAATTTTGCAGATCTGTTATTTCCATCTCAGCCTTATAACTTTGAAAACAAGAAAATAGTCGTATCAAGTACTGCCACACTTATTAAGATGGGCTCTAACAGTGGTAGTGCCATTTACTCTCAGGCTTTTGGGTTCAGCAGCTTCGTAGAGAAGGGTGTCGACCCACGTACAGGACAGTACACCTGTACAGTGAGTCTCTACAAAGCCCCTTCTATAGTGCGTAACTGCTACCCTCTATCTCTCAGTATCAGCTACAGCCCACTCAGCAGCAATAATATCGGCTTTGGGCCGGGCTGGTCTACCAATCTAACGGTTTATCAACATCGGCAACCGAAAACACTCAGTTTGGTGACCGGCGAGCAATATAGCGTCATAGAAGCCGGAGACCTCTTTTCGGTAACGGATCAGAAGCTGAAAAGCTTCGTTTTCCAACGTCTTGATAATGGTGATTATCAAGTCACTTACAAGAGTGGGGAGATTGAAATACTATCTAATCAGAAGGATACATGGAATTTAACCGTTCCGACACGTCTTTACGCATCTAACGGGTCTCGACTTGACCTAACATGGGAAGCTAGCGGTGAAACGCCCCGCTTGAAGAAAATTACTGATGGTGACCAAGACTTGGTCACGATAGACTATCAAGCCGGTCAGACGATAGTCACCCGCTCCCCAGGGCAGACCGATCAAAACGTCCTAACCGCCACTCTGGTTAATAATCAGCTTCAAACGCTTGAATTGCCTCTCGATGACAAACCCTACTGGAAGTTCAGTTATGATAATATCGGCGGATTCTCCTGTATCACCAACGTTATTAGTCCCAGCGGGCTTATTGAGGATATCACATATAACCCGCAAGGTCACAGGTTGCCCGATGGGGCCCCAATTAAATTCATGCCCTATGTTACCGGCCTCACAATGACACCTGGGAATGGGCAGCCCACGATCGCATCATATTATGACTACACAGACCAGAATTTCCTGGGATATAACGGAGTTACCGGTTGGCAGGATGGACAAGATAATCTCTACCTAGCATTGGATGATTACCAGTACACCAACACTGTGTCGGATTCCACGAACGAGACTATTACATACACGTACAATAAGTACCATCTCTTGGAGAAATCAGTTAGGGTGAAAGGTAAAAAGCAGACCACGCAGACGACGACCTACAACGCCGTTGTGAACGCGGATTTCGACTCCCAACCAGCAAATTATTTGCTACCGAAACAAATTGACACAGTCTACTCCACTACTGACGGCCAGGCGCCCTCGCGAACAGAGTCAAGCAAGATGACCTTTGATGACTGGGGCAATCCCACTCAAGAAATTTGGAACAACGGTGTAACTATTGACCGTACATTTTACTCCGAAGCAGGGGAGACGGGTTGTCCACCTGATCCGAACGGATTCAGGCGGTATATAAAATCCGAAACCATGACCCCGGCTAAGACTCAATACGATGCCCCGAAGCGCGGAGTCAGCATTACATACCAGTCCTTGCCAACAGCAGCTGGAGCTGAGATGCCAGTTGCCAGTGTTATTAAATTCAACGACGTCCAAGTCACTCATGATGACGACACTATCTGTACTGCGGAATGCACTTATATCACAGACCCACAGTCGCGGGATCTTGGTCGCCTATCCCAGCGAGTTACAAAGATGGGTGGTGATTCGACGACTCACATCTATACGTTCACCTACTCAGGAGACTCCATGACCAAAAAGTCCGAGCTCACGTCCGATAACCTGACGGTTACAGAGGAGGTAACGAACTCTCTATTTTCCGGCCTAGCGTCTAGCGAGAAAGGTTCCTCTGGAGTTGAAATTCAGTACACATATAATTCTCTTGGACAACTGTTATCAGCGACAGCTTCCCCGAACACATCTTACACAGCAACAAAGAGTTTTGAGTACAAACTCCCAGTCAGTGGAAAATTACTGCAAATCATATCCACAGACTCGTTAGGAACTCAGAAGAAACAAACTATGGACGGACTAGGACGCATCTGTACCATCGAGCTGCAAGACCGTGATGGAACTGATACAAAAGATCAAAACGATGATCCCCAATTCCGCAAAGTACAAAGCTTCTTGTATAATGGCCAGGGACTACTTACTTCAACGACTGTCACTGATTGGTTCCGTGATGGAACAAACCCGCCCAAATCACAGGATGCGACGTAAAGCTATGAGTATGATGACTGGAAAGAGTTGTCAAAAGTGATATATCCTTCAGGACACGCAAAGATCACAACCATCGATCCAATTGCACACACGAGTACAGAAGGTGTAGAAGGAGAAGGGTATACTGTTACAACATATAACGACTTCGATCACCCCATCTCAGTCGAGCGCTTCTTCGCGAGCGGTCAGTCAGAAAGCAAAAGTACATCCGAGTATGATGGCCTAGGTCGTCTAGTTTCAGCCACAGACGTTCTATCGGCCACGACTTCTTATGAGTATGACGTGTGGGATCGCACTGTTAAGACCACTTTACCAGACGGAACAAAGATATCTACATCTTACGCTACCAATACACCATCCTCGCTAAAGACAGGAGTTTCGGTCTCACCATCTAATGGCGCTAATACGGATTTTGGCGCTCAAATCTTCGATGGACTTGAGCGCGTAACGAACAGGGTGGTTGGTGGCCGCGAAACGAAATTTCAATACAGCGACGCATGGTCCTCCGTAGCGTCAACCGTCACGATTCCCGGAAACAGTGAACTGGCCACTCAAACTCTACCTGACCTCGGAGATGCGATTTCACAAACCAAAAGCGATACTGTGACGCAGAACTTCACCTACGATAACGTTACAGGTGGACTTCTATCAGCAACGGATGGAGCCGCCAAAAGAGAACTACAATATTTCAAATCCGGGCTTCTGAAAGGCGAAACCATCACTTTCGGCGCCAATAACGCGGATAATACTACGGGCTACGTATATTCCATGATAGGGCAACTTCAAAGCTACCAGGACGCTTTCGGTTGCATCCAGACCCGTGAGTACGACCAATACGACCGACTCAAGCGCATTACAGACGACCCATACACTGTAGACCTCACCTACGATGCTCAAGACCGAGTCATATCAGTTCTAACGGAAGAAACAACTTCCTCGACGAAAATGGAAACGCAAATGCAATACGACGACTTTGCACGTCCGATTACCCGCACGTTGCTACAGAACGGCACACAGGTGTGGAAGCTAGAGCAAACCTATACCGTCGCCGATCAAATCTCCGATCGAAAATTAACGGATGGCGACGGCACTCTAAGAGAGGAGCAATACACCTATGATACGCTATCTCGACTGACGCAGTACACTTGTACTGGCAGTAAACCACCCCAGGATGATCAAGGACGCTCCCTCAAGCAGCAAACTTATAAATACGATAGCCTTAATAATATCATCGAGATGAGCTCCCAGTTCACTGATGATACCGAGGATACAGCAACATACTCTTATGAGAACTCAGACCCTACTCAGGTGTCTCGAGTAAACTACACGAATCCTAGTCGCGAAATCGATCTTTCCTATAACGCAGCGGGACAAGAAACGGCTGCTGAAAATAATCTATCGTTCTCCTATGATATTTTGGGACGGTTGACTGGAGCCTCCAATGATCAGTCGAAGGCTCAGTACACCTATAATGGATACCAACTCCAACAACAAACCATTGATGGTAAAACCCACAATTTCTACTATCGAGGGACAGCCCTAGTGGCTGAAAATACGGATTCCTCGCGACAGCGATATCTCATGTTGGGCAACCAATGTTTGGCATGCGAAATAAAGGATGGGGACGAAACAAAGTACCTTCTAGTAGGGTCAGACTCAGAGGCCTCCGTCTTGACCACCGTCGACGCAACTACACTGGAAAAAACCGACCGAGCTTACACACCTTTCGGTGTCCAGTCTGCAACCACCGATTTAAGCTTCCCCTTGGGATTCACCGGTGAAAGATGTGATCCCTTCACCGGAGACTACATATTTGGCGGCTACCGCGCCTATAATCCCAAACTAGGACGATTTAGAAGTCCGGACTCCATGAGCCCCTTCAGCGACGGAGGACTAAACCCTTACGCATACTGCAATAACGATCCTGTTAATCAAACAGACCGTTCCGGGCATAGTGTTGCCAGCGTCTTGAGACCGTTCTTTATGCTATTCGTCAATTTGCTCGTTACCACGATGTTAGCGATTCTAACGGGCGGCACTAGCCTGGCTGCAACGATAGGGATGGCTGTTGTTTCCGGCCTCGTTGATATGACGTCAGGGGGGGCTTACGACCTGATAACAGGGGACCAAAAGGTGACGGCGTGGACTTTAGGGGCTGATTTGGCGTTCGGCATTTCTTCTGTGCTCGGGGGTAAGGTATCTGGAAAGGTGGTTGGGTTTGCCAAAAAGGCTGTAGCGAGCAGGCGGGCTGCAAGCGCGATAGAAGAGGCTGCGAGCAGTTCCATAGCCCGGGGTGAAGGAAGAGCGGTCGGAGATATTGAAGGAACTGTTGGGGGATCGAGTTCGGACACCTCACCGCTATTGAGTCGGAGCGCCAGTGAAGAGTCAGGAAGTTCCAGTTCGGGTTCTAAAAAGTCGAAGAAGCGTGGGCAAATTAAGAAACCTCGGAAGCACAAAAATAGCTCGTCGCAAGGTTCCGATACGGATAGTGGACCGGGGACAGGCGATGAAGGGACAAGCGATCTCCGACGAAATGAAGCACATCCGAGCTCGAAGTCTAGGGAGACACCCGCTCCGTCGCTTGCTACGCCTGGAGAAGATGCTGGGACGGGTCAAGGGGGTCCGGGTAGGCACAGTGTTTCGGTCGAACTCTGTCGTCCTTCGAGGAGGTTTGGAGGGTCTATTCAACGGCAGGCTGCGGCTGACGAAAGAAGAACAGCGATCCGGAGCCCTTTGAGCGACCAGAGACTTCCGTTATCTTTCCGGCCCCAAGTTCAAGAAACTTGGGTCTAATTTCACGAACTGGAAGCTATAGCGCTAGCGAACTTAAGTGCTCCACTGGCTTTGATCGGCTCGTTGGGTTTCCTATTTTCTTATCAACAAATATTTTGCTTCCAAAATTGAGTGTTATACATTTTGTCCCTGTTGTCCTTGTTTTAATATTTTCTTTGTCGCGTACCCAGATCTGGTTTTGCATACTAAGGGTAATATCTTCCTCTCTTACGTTGCTTTATTTTCCTCCGTTATATGGGTATGATACTCTTGTGGTTGAAGTTCCTCTTCCATAGGATGAAATCTTGATATTTATTTTGCGGCACGCCTCACCAAGCGGTTTAGCCTTGATATATATGTTTGGTTCACGAGAACAGATACTCCTAAATAGCTTCTCTCCTTTGAGATATGTGAAAATGTAGATGTATTCCTTGTTCCTAACCCGTTTGAGAGGCAACAGCCTAGCCCAGCTATAGAGCTGCAGCCTCCCACAATTCTTATCCATCTCAATTAAATACATGTACCCTAGCCCATACTCCAGGGAAATGTATACTAAAACAATTGTATTCCGTCCCGCGCCACAATTATCGTAAAGAACCAACAAAAGCATGAATACCACAATCTCGTAGACCAGAATCCAGTCAACACCCCTTAAATCAGAATATAAGACGACTCAAAAACGTTGAGAATCCCGTTTTTAAAAGCGGGGATCAACCAGCTCTGGTCGTCGAAGAGGTCCGGGCAACGCTGTACAAGGTTCAAAACCTTGGTCTGTCGAAGCGCGGTACAGATGAACCCGCTAGGACGCCAGAAAGCAAGCATCTCACGAGGACTGGCGTGTTTATACTCAACATTCGCATAGCGAATGGCGATTTCAACGTCCAAATCTTCGTCATGAAGTCTTCTGTCGATGTTCCTACGGACTTTTTGTGCAATATGTGGGATATTCAACGTGAGAGCCGCGTCGAGTGTCAAGGCTTCAGCTTGGTTGCCGGCGGTTCCAGGAGATGGGACGGCGCCGGTGTAGATTGTTTTGAGGATGTAGAAGAAACCATAGGGGTCGACGTTTGGGAAGCTTAGTTCTTGCATTTCGGTGGAGGCTGGGGGTGGGAGTCGAGCGGCCATTTCGTCGATTAGGGTGGAGTGGCCCTTAATGGCTTCGTAGACGAGGGAGAAGCCGACGCCGTGGGGGCCGATGAGGAAGATGATGTTGTGGGATGGATCGGGGCGGGATGTGGAGTGCTGGAAGACGGTGTAGAGGCTTGGGATGGTTAGTTGAATCCATTAGGTGGGCAGGATATGATGTAGCTTACTACTCGTCATAGGACATGCCCTTTGGCCACTGAGTTTGTCCGTTATCGAGGGTCAAAATCCCCTCCGTTTGGCGAAAGGACTTGCCTTCACCTTGGACTCCATGGTCTAGGGTTTGCATATCCAATTCAATAACCATCTGCCTCAAGTCCGCGTACCAACCGGTGTGGTTGTTCCCAATCTCACCGGGTGGAATATAAACTTCAACCGATGATGGTGGGCGATCGGAGAATCTAGTTGGTGAAACCATGTGTCCACCGTCGAGTCCTCGCCCAGGAAGGAGGCTGACTCTGCTGCTAGAGGTTGATGGACGGGAGGACTCCGGTCCGCCAAGAATGGACTCCTCGGTAGCTCTTCCCGTCGTCCCAGAAATTTGAGACTGTTCTTCAAAGCTCTGGACACTTCTATAGCAGATAAACTACGTCAGTATCTAAGTAGTACCGTGGGACGCGACCTTGGAACGTTTGGATGTACCTAGCATGTCCCATAATGAGGTTTGAAACGGTGTGCTGTGTGATAGGGTTTGACGCAGTAGGTTCCATAATGGGATTTGACGCGTAGCCCATGATGGTATTTGGGTGAGCATTTTCCATGATGCGATTTGGCTCAGTATGTTCCATGAGACGTGACCCAGCATGTTCGATGGTAGCATGCTCCATGACAATATTTGATGGTTTAGGTCCCATTTCATTAGTAAGTCGTCTCCCGGAGGGCTGTGAGTCCGTAACACTCCCAGCCTTGCGAGAGGCGCCACTACCAGGCTGCCCAGCAGCTCTTGGGGATGAGGCCCTAACTTCAATTAGCTACCTTCATCCCAACAAATGTTAAAAAGCCTTCCATCACCTACCCAATACTAGCCAAATGAGACTCAGTATTAGCCTTAGCCTTCGACGAAGAAGCAGCGGTCGGTTGCATGAAGGCTTTCATTTTGCTAAACGGTGATCTGTTCGGTGAGTTTGGTTTTCTGAATCCTCCTCGGGGTTGTTTAATCGTTGCGGTGGGGGTTCCTGGGCAGCTTTTACCGGTACCCCATGGTGGTCTGGGGTTTCCGGCTCGATGGCCTTTGGACTTGTCAGGATTACCAGCGGATGACATGGTTGGCGATACTTCTCTTTGGATGACGGATATTTGTTTTGGTATGATGCGATGGAGCGGAGGGTTGATGACGGAAGGTGTGGAAGTGGTTGATGAAGATGCGGAAAGTGAGAGTAAACAAACGGAAGGTTATGGTCTACAGGATGTCAAAATATTCGCAGCACTATCTTAGGGGGGTAGGAGGCCGGCCGGCTCGCTCGGCTGGTGTTGCAGAGGAGCAACACAATGCTTGCACAAAATCCAACAGTGAGATCCCTGCCCAGCTCAGATCCCTGCTGATCTCGCGGCCTCTGGCTCTCGCGAGATGTCAGCGTGATGTCGATGTTGTTTCAATGAACGTTGAACCATGTGCGCGTTACATTGCCGATATTACAATCGATATACCACCAAATTCTGTGCAAGACCTCAAATTCCTTACTATTTCCATTTGAACGTCAAAAAGGATTAAGAATTTATCATTAAAAAGTCATCCACCATATCCTACATGCAAAATTCATAGAAAATATTCCGACGCTATTATGCAATGCTATGCTTCCATCTGTCGCTAGCTATGCCAAAAAACAATATATGGACCGAAAATCTGGAGATTTGGGTGGGAAATTAGAGAAGCCCCGGCTCTGGAACCATAGAACTCTGCAACTCTGATGTCATACTCGTCGTTGGAAAGCCGCTTAGGTGAACGGCTTTCGCTCCTCAGCGCACTTGAAGTCGGCGCCCGGCAGTGTTCCGTCTTGGAAGTATGCCCTAACATGGTCCTGAGCACAGCTATTTTCTTGCCCGAGGATTGCGTGCTGGATAGACGTTAGCCATATGAATAAATTAAAATACTGTCCTCAGGAAGATCTTAAGAACTTACAGCGATAAGGTCTACCACGACGGTTTCTGCGCCTGGGAATTTGAGTGCAGCATTGACGGCACTGCATCACGATGTGTTAGTACTACTCTTGATATAAATGTATTAATGAGGGAGTCAACATACTCATCCCAGGGAGTAACCGGATCCAACGTATTCCCGATGAATAAGATAGGATTCTTAGTCACACCCCCAATCCTCTCATTCCACTCCCACTTCGGACGAATCGAGTATCTCGAACAGCTGATCCTACCGATTAATCGCGAATGACCCGCGATAGCGCTGCTCTTGAGGTATGTATATACCTCTCCCGGGGAAACCGTGGCATTATAAATCGACGGTGCATCACCGCAGGCAGTTTGGAAGAATGAGTAGTCTCGGAGCTGGAGTGGTGCCGGTGGACGTGGTGATGGTGGGTTGAATGGTGATGTAATGATTTCGACGATTTGGGTGACGTTCCAGGTTGGTAGGGGGCCTTGGGTGGCTCTGTCCAGGGAATCTAGGATACGTGCGAGACCGGGCCATAGGGAGATTGATGCGTAGAGCGAATCAAGGATTCGGCCTTTTAGTTGGGCGATGAGAGCGATGAGTGCCAGCAGGTTTTCGTTTTCTTCGACTTCGGCGGCGGTGGCGTTGAAACGGGCCGTCATTCTGTTAAACCGGTTGATGGTGTCGTAGTGGCTAAGACCGGTAGCGAACGCACAGTTTTCACGTCCAGCTGCAAAACATCGTTTGAAGAATTCATAGAACCCCTGGTCAGCGTTCCGGACGATGGCGGTTTCGGTACGAGTCTGCCATCCGTCCATGTTGACGATACCGTCCATGACGAATCTACCGACGTTATCGGGGTATAATGTGGCAAAGGTTTGTCCGAGAACGGAGCCGTAGCTGATACCGTAGTAGTCAACTACAGCCTCGGTTTCGTTCTGACCGCGGGCACGAGCAAGCGCCCTAGCGATCCAAAGCATGTCCGTGGCGGTAACAACGGTGTTCATGTGCGGTCCGGCTTGGTTATCGGCACCGGTGTAGTATTCACAAGCCGCGGTCCATGTGTCGGCGCCCTGTGCTACCATAGGAAGGAACGAAGGCGGGAGACTGGGGATAAAGAAGCCGTATGGTGATACTTCGGTTTCCGTGGCGCCAACGGGGATAGCAACACCCTTCTTCAAGCGCCTTGTATTCCTCTTGCTGAAGGTAGTACCACGGGTAGCGTTTTGTCGGAGAGGATCGAAGAGTTCTTCAGCGGTGATGTTGCAAGAGCTGTACGGCACGCTGTATCCAATGCCTCGGATATCGAAGCCGATGATATCGTACCCGGGACCAGTGATGTTGGTTGCAATCTCGAGGGCGACACCGGCATTGTAAATAAACTCGGTGCCCAAGTATCCCGGACCTCCTGGGTTTGTGAGAACGGCGCCTTTGTAATCATCACCTGTCGCATTTGTTGGGTATTTGACAATCGGGATAATGGCTTCTAATCCATTATCTGGGTCTTGGTAATCCAGTGGCACCTACTCCGAGTGTTAATCTTGACGTATAATACACGAATGCTGCGACGGATGAGGGCCTACAATTAATCGAGCGCACTCAAAAGGTACTTCTTGTGTTTCGTTGCAAGGAGTCCATTCGATATCTCTCGACGGCCGAATCTGGTAATGTCACTTAGTCAGCGAACTCCACAACTTCGGATGCCAATCACGCCACATTCTCGAAACCTTGGTGGAAAATTCGGGATACATACACCGTCGAAGAGTAGCTCTCGGGCAGCTTGTCGCTTGTGTGTAAAATGGGCGTCCGCGCTGGCGAGCAGCGTGAGGAGGATCGCGGAAGTCGCAATCATGTTGTAAGCCCCACCAAATGTCGACGGGATTGTACGTTCGAACCTCTATTCGACTATTCGAAACTGAAGCAAATAAAATAATAAACCACCAAACTCCAGACCGATATCGCGATTTGGAACAGCTCCTTCTGTTGAATTCGCTCTGGATGAATCGTGGAGTTCTGAATACCACTCCGTGGCTTTATATATACATTTCCAGCACACGGGAAAGACGGCAGTACCGTGAACCATCATGGTGGCATTGATGACGCTGCAGGGAGCCGCCATGATGTATTCTGCCTTTCGACATGGTGTTTCACCGGGGGATCGTCGAAACTATAATCTTGCGC
Organism: Arthrobotrys sphaeroides; assembly: GCA_036971245.1. Taxonomy (NCBI): domain Eukaryota; kingdom Fungi; phylum Ascomycota; class Orbiliomycetes; order Orbiliales; family Orbiliaceae; genus Arthrobotrys; species Arthrobotrys sphaeroides. The sequence continues at coordinate 822,355 of JAJTTW010000011.1, read as the reverse complement.
CCAGGGTACAATTACACAAACGTGGGGACGCATGGCCCTATTGTTGGGCAGAACCCATGAAGCCATTGACGTAGGCTGAATGTGTTTGCCGGGATGGCAGCTTGTTCTGGAAAATCGGGGAAGCAAGGGTATCGTTTTCACCGATCTTTCTTGTGATCACTGGTGGTAAGCGTCCGCAGCAGTTGTAACAGGCTCCACTCGGCATGGGGAGCAATGCTGAATTCTTGATATGATCATGACGATTTAGGAGGTGACTTGGCGTCTGGGCGGTCGCATTGGGAACCGTCAGCCAAATGCTTGGCGAGGAAACTCTTGGTATTGAGGCTGAAGCAGCAAGGGCATCGCCCTTCGGAACGGCAGTTGGGCAGACTGCATTGCCGACGGAATACCGTCCGACGGAAAAGCCTAGCTAACGATGTCAAACAGGCGATACACAAGTTGCCTCATAGGGCACCACGAAAGACGTCAGGTTTGGGTAAGCTGAGGGAGATCCAAGCATTCGACGGTCGTACGAGCTGTGATATCTGACACCAATCATGTCCCTCATACGCGTTCTGGATATATTGTCCAAGATGAAGGACCTTTGGGGGCCTGAAATTGCTGTGCAAGTTGGGCGGACTGGAGGGCGGTACGGCGCGCCATAGTGACTGGGGGTCGGCTCAAAAATAAATGACCTAAAATCCAACAAATGCACAACGCAAAATCATGCAAGATTATTACACACGCAAAAATATTAAATCACGATTATAACATCAAAACGTTATGAAACTTAATAATTTTAATATCACATAAAATCTGAACGTTTATATTTTAATATTCAAAATTATTATAACTTTTTATATAATATAAATGCTAATATTATTCATTATATATTTTATATGTGATCGATGTTACATCACAAAATTTCTAAGTTGTTTTTTTTGTGTTGTAAAAAAGTTGATTTGAAAAAAAATTCATAACGAACAGCACAAACACGAACACAGCGAACACAGCAAACAAATAAATAAAATCAAATATTAAGAACAAAACATTATAAAATCAAATAAAAAAAATTCTAAAAATTAAAATGATATTAGCTCTTGAATTTATAAAATTTTTATAGATTTTTGTTTAATTTTAATATCATAAATTAATGATTTTGTGTGCCGCAAGCTGCAGCGCGGTAGAGCATAGGATTTTTGCGTTGTGCACTTGTTGGATTTCAGGTCATTTATTTTTGAGCCGACCCCCAGTCACTATGGCGCGCCGTAGGGCGGCGAATCAGAGGCGGAGGCTGCTTCCAAAATGCAACATGAGGTTGTGTTGTGCTGTTGCCTGGGCCGCAGTCGATCGACCGAATCGACATGGGTTGCTAGAGTTTCCGACGGCTCGGGCACGCCTGTTCCCGCCAGAATTATTATTAGATTATTTCCAACGAATGGTCGGTATCCCAGGCGATATGTAATGAATGGATTACGATCGGCGGTATGGATTTCAGCTACATGCACACGATTGAACTTCTGTCTATATAGCTATTCAACGATAGCTAATTGTAACTAACTCGCCCTACCTTTTATAAATTTATTGGCACCTTACAAATTTGGGCTGAAGTGGAATTAAAATTGCATGAACGAGGCTTGGGATACTCCAGTGAGAATGTGAATTCGGAAACGGGCTTTAGTAGCTTGAGGCAGTTAATCTATGACCATATGAAAGTTTTAAGACATAGTAGAGTATACGAGTATCTCGAGATATTGGTGTGCATTGCGCATGCTCGCACCATGGCACCTACCGATGCCGCCCTTGTAGGGCCGCGGATACCATTCAGGACGAGACTCTAGTTATAAATCTGCCCTGGCGCGTTAGAGGTCATAGCCCGAGTTATAGTTTTGTTACTCTTGTCGTGGGGTTTGAGGATGATATAGATATAGCTACATCGGTTTACCATCTCGCCCTCGACGCCACAAAATAAAAAAACAACTTCACCACCGCTTTTTCTAAGTACTAGGCCTCGATAGATTCATGTAGTCCATTGTAAGCGGCCGAAGGAGGTGTCCAGGACGCCGAGTTCGACGCTTCCGCCAAAATGGAACCTCCAAAAGGGTACATTGCTTTTCGTCCCCCCAGTATACCGGAACCCGTCAATTCTGCAGTGCCGAGATTATCAATTCTGGTCAGGTCTCGTGACTGAATTCTGGCAACAGAGCCAGTTCATTCTGGTAACAAAATTTATTCAACATCCTGTATCGTCGTCCTCCAAGCTTGGCTTCGTAAACCTCATCGTCGATTCTTTACGCGATCCTCTCTGCCAGCATCTCCAATTACGCCTTCGAACCCCCAGGATATAACCGTCCAAGATGTCTTCAGATGGCGAACCCAGGTCAGAAATATGCTCCTCCTCTCCGAATTCGCGGTCGTTGTAGCTAAAATCTCGCTAAGGTCCCTCTTCGGCCCTCTAAATTTCAAGATCGGCATCATATCTCCTGCTGGCGCGGAAATCTGCAGCTACAAAGTCCACCGCGATACCCTTATGGCTCTCTGTCCAAAGCTCGACACGCAGATACAATCCTTAGAGTCTGCCGAAGGCAAAGAAATCTTCGAGCTCTACTTTCCGGTCGAATCCTCAGACCAACCATTACTTGAAGCTTTCGCCAACTTCCTAAATACGGGAGAAATTACGGGTCCCCCGTATCTTGAGTCGAACGAACCAGGAAGACTTGTATTTCTTTACGCGTTCGCCAGTTCTCAGAAGGTTGATTGCTATATCTTGAGAAAGGCCATTATCAGAACGGTCAAAGCGAAGATGGAAGAGATACTCGCAGAAGCCCGTTTACGAGCCCCCCCGGATGAGGGGTTAGATTTCAGAATGATAGAGTGGTTTAGTTTCTTCTACACATTTTCAACGGAGGAAGAGGTGGTCAAGGATGACTTGTGGAGTGCGGTGGAAAACGGATTGAATATTTGTGCACATGGACGTGTTAAACGTTTTCCAATGAGCATAATACTTATTATTGCGGCGCAGAACCACAAGTTGGATAGTAAATTGAAGTCAGATATCAGGGAGAAGAGGAAGATGTATACGAGGTTGAAACAGGAATTCAGCGAGCAGGTTAGAGCTGAGACAGCTATGATCGAAAGCATGCTTGAGGATATGAAGAAAGAGTTGGAGGCGGATTCTGAAATGGATGTATCTATGTGAAGACTTCGTGTCTTCCTTAGGTATCTTCTTACTTTGGTAAGTCTCTACTCCTGAGACCAACGAGCCCCTATATACTAAGAGCCATAATACTAATCTCACTGGATGTTAGTCTTCCTTAGTGTAAATTATATGTGTCACTGAGCTAGCGCTAGAATAAGGGCGCTAGAATACGATAAAACCGAACAAAGCTGTATATCGACCTCAAGACCCACGCAATTAGGCATCCCGCCCCCCCTTCATTCGACGTCAATCTGTTCGCAGTTATATCCGTCCGTGATGATTACTATATATTCGGGATCAAACATGAGCTCCCTCCCATCTTCTACCATCACCAACTCTTCAGCTTCCTCAAGCCATAATCTCCATCTGACCATCGACAATCCCATCAGATCCACCGGTATGTTTTCCATCGGACCATCATCAGAATATCGAATCAAGGGATCCCGGATGCTAAATTGATTCTTCGCCCTTCTATCAGAGCCCCAGGCTCTCCGGGGAACCAGGAGAAAGTTAGGTGTCCAGCCTGTTGCAAAAGAATACCAAGCAAGACAAGCCAAAATGAGTCCCAAACGCCGAATCTGCATGGACCCTGCTCCACGAAGCAACCCGACTAGCCCAGAGACTTCCCTTCTCATAGCCCCTGATGTTGATCTGAGCACTCGAGAGGAGTGCATTGAGATGTAAGGCCCTCATTTGTCTTTGATAGCTAGGTAGGTTAGCTGAATATCATATTAAATCGTTGCTCGATCCAGGTGCTACCGTATGGACACGTTCAGCGATGTCATATTCAGAGTCGGCGATACCACAACTGGACCCTTTAAGACCTACAAATTGCACCGACTCGTTCTGGGAGGCCAATCTCGCCGCCTTTACGAACTCTGTATCGGCGTGAATGATCCATCAGAACCGGTCGATCTTCCAGACATTCAGCCGCACATTTTCGATCACATAGTCAAATGGCTGTACAAAGCAAAGTTGACAGACCGAACCGAAGACATCGCTGTTGTTGCGAAGATCTATGAGGTCGCCACGCTACTCAAGATCACAGAGCTCGAGAAAACTGCGCTGAACACGTTGCTGGGAATTCTGGCCCGTGAGAAGGAGAAGGAGAGAGCTGGGGGCGTTTCAATTCTTGATGACATGCTCGTCAAGCCTGAAGACCTTCAAGAGACGAACACCGCTACTGCTGCTACTACCCAGTATAGCAGGGATTCAATTCCTCCTCCATCTCTTTACAGAACCACCACCACCACATCAGCCTCCACTCACCATCGTGAGTCGAAAGGAAAAAGTTTTTTCAAAGGTGTTATGGACAAAGTTACCCCAACCGTCAAAGAGCCCACCAAAGAGAAGGAAAGCCAATCCGTCCCATCCACTCTTTTCAACCGAGCCAAGGCCGGGATCCGTGGTCGTGACCGATCAGTTTCCCATCCGATCAGAGCTTCCATGATAAGTGAACCGTTCAACGTCTCTCATGTCGTCAGGGTTCCGTCACAGAACACCCCTGCCCTCCAATCTCTTGCCGAGGCAAGAGAGGCCATGAGATCCGCCGCCACCGGGGCCGCCAAGAACGCTGGTGATGATAATGGTCCACCGTATCGCAATTCTAACTTGTTCTGAGAGCCAGGTACCAGGTTGCCGTCGAGCTGTTACTTTCATACACCCGCGAAATACCATCTTTCCTTTTTGCCACTTAACGTCTAGTATTCCTGTACCCCGAAGCATGTTAGCCGTGATACAGAGTCCTTCGCTCCAAATTAGAGGGAAGAGTCTGGGTCACTAACTTTGTATACTGTTTGTATACTAATCAAAAAAAATGATTATTTTCATTCCATGGGATCACATTTTGTTGAATACATAATCACTGCCGCATTGCCACTATATAGCTATGACACGGGGTACCCGATAAACCAGATCCGCAAGTGCTCATCTCATTGCATACTTCTATAGTATCCGAGTTAAGTTTGGTTTAAGAAGGGTATTAGTGCCACCGCTAGAACTGCGCCGCATTGATGAATACACATGCGCTGACTCCAGCACCTTACTCACATCATAACTAAAGGGCTAATCTAGAACATATCTGATCCCGCATATCAAACTCTCCCAATTTTGCATTAAAATAGATTGTAAGAATTTCCCATATGTTGCCTGCTATATATTATCGCCACGCAATATAACTACTTCTAGAAGGGGGCCCCCGCATTAACAGATATCCATGCGCTAGCTCTAATACTTAGCTCATGTGAAAGCTAAGAGGTTATTCTAGAGCATATCTGAACCCGCATACCAAAATCCTAGTGCTTCATCTTTCAATAGCTGATAAGCACTCTCCCTCTATTTTATGTGCTATATATTGACACCAATATAGAGAGTTGTAGAAGGAGGCCGCCGCATTGGCGGGTACTTATGCGCTGGCTCTAATACCTAGCTCATACGAAAGGGGAATAGCCATTCTAGGACATATCTGAGCCCGCACGCTAGAGTTCTAATGCCATTGCATTTAAATGGATAGCAAGCTATATACGAACCCCCCATATTATAATATGTATTAGGTCTAATATAATTGTTCTACATAAAAGCGCCCGCATTGTCGAATCCTCGTGCGCTGAGTAGGATATCTGGCTTGTCTGAAAGCCAAAAGGCCATTCTAGAACATATCTGATCCCGCAGACCAAACGACTAACGCTTTGTATTTAAATAGATGGTCAGCTGGGTCAGAACCCCCCATTGCCCGCTATATATTGGTGCCAAATAAAATTCTTCCCAAAAGACCCCCGCATTAGTGAATGTGCATGCGCTGGCTCTAATACCTGCCTCAGACGAAAGACAAAGGGTCGTTGTAGAATATACCTGATCCCGCATATCAAAATCTTAACGCTTTCATATTTCAATAGGTGCTCAGAACCCCCCTACTGTCCGTTATTGTATCGGTGTTGATATAATTATATCTATAGAATCAACGCCCCGCGTCGACGAATATCCATGCGCTGACTCTGATATCTGGCTTATATGAAAGGCAGGGGGTCAACCTAGAACATATCGAACCCCGCAATATAAACCCCAACCCCCTCGTATCTAAATAAATAATAAGAATATCTCTTGTCATCTGCTGTCGTGTTAGTGTTGATATAACTGCTCTTTCCGAAATTACGGTCCCCCGCATTGATGAATATTGATGCGCCGGCTTTGATATCTGGCTGATATGGATGACAAAATGCCACTTTAAAACATATTAGATCCCGGATATAAACTTTTGACGTGCTGGTCTTGAAATAGATAAGAAAAATATCTACTCTTGGGTTAGTATTAATACAACTGTTTTTCCGAAATTACGGCCCCCGCATTGATGGATATTTCTGCGCTAGGTCTGGTGTCTGGCTTATAGGGAAGGTAAAAAATAGCTTTAGAGCCAGTCTGATCCCGCGCATCTATACCGAAGTCTTGACGCTCTTGCATTCAAATAGATGATACGATCCCCCACCGTCTGCAGATCTGTTATGCGTTGGTGTTAATATACTACAAAATTGGGACGCCCGCACTGGCGGATATCCATGCGCTGACTCTAAGGGCTAGCTTATATGAAAGGCGAAGGGCCATCCTAGGGGGTACTGGGGTCCCGCATATCAAAATCTTAACGCTTTCGTGTCTAAATAGATGATAACAATATCTCCTGTGATCTACTAGTGTACTGGTTTAGCATTCATACCCGCATCGGGGGGTACCCATGCGCTGGCTCTGATATCTGGTCCATATGAGAGACAAATAATAGCTCTACGTCAGGTCTGATCCCGCAGATATATACCCAAGTACCAAAGCCTTAACGCTCTTGGGTTCAAATAGGTGGTGAGCCCCACTGGCTCTTATGCGTTGGTGATAACATAACTATGTCGATACAATTCAGCCTGCCGCATTGGCGAACACTCATGCGCTGGCTCTAATATCCGGCCAACATAACAAACAAAGGACCGTCCTAGGATATATCCCATTCCGCATATGCTTACCAAAGTCTTAGCTCGAATAGATGAGAAGAGCTAGCCAGTGTAACTGCTTCTACAAGAGCCCCCTTCCGCATTGACGGATATCCATGCGCTGGCTCTAATTCCTGGCCTCTATTAGGGGTGTGGAGTAGTTCTAAAGCCGGCCTGATCCCGCATGTAAAAGTCCTAACGCTCTTGTATTTAAATAGATGATAAGGTTGTCTGCTACGTTAATATTGGCAGCATATGATTGCTTCTACAGGAGGACCGCCGCATTGGTGAGTGTTCATGCGCTGGCTCTGGTGTCCGGCGTACATGAAAGGTAACGAATAGGTTTAGAGCAGGTCTGACCCCGCATGTAAGAGTCTTAATGCTCTTGTATTTAAATGGGTGATAAGATCGCCTTCCACGTGCACCCTCGCAGCAGACAACCGCGCCCACAGAAAAGCTCCCGCATAGGCGAGTATCCATGCGCTAATGCTGATATCTGGCTGGTGTGAAAGGTACAGAATAGCTCTAGCGCAGGCCTAATCCCGCAGGCAAGAATATTAATGGAGCTTTTCTACCATAATTTTTACAGTTTTGGATATGGCGCCGGATCTGCGGACTGTAGATGATGTTTCCTGTTTTATTACGGGGCCGTGGCGCGATCAACTTTCCACGGTTATATATCTATATTTATACTCTCAGTAATACTTTCGACATCTGTCTCTTCACCACCTACGCCAGGCGTGACAACATCAAGCTGCCCTCAACCTTACCATCGGCCGAGATTTAGACAGTCTATCTGCACCACCATGCGAAACAAGACCAAAAACTCAACCGTCGTCGAAGACGTCGACGCCAACGTCCCCGAGAATAACGACATACCACTTCCAAAACCCCAAACTTTCAAACTCCAGTTACCCGGATACCGCTCGGGATCCTGGCCATGGGGCGCGTTTTACGATCGGGATCACCATTACTGGTCCCACCCCCCGCGGCGCTTCGTTTCCTTTGGTGACCCGGCCTTAGATCCTAACCGAGTTATATTCCGACGGTGGTTCCTTGGTCCTGAGTCCGACCTAAAGTCCGTTCACGGTCTCTATAATCCCGTATCCGAAGACTACCTGCCGAAAGACGATATCGTATTGATCCCCTCCATGGAACTTGGTAGCCGCCGGATCCCATGTCCATCGATCAAATTCCCAAAGGGCATTACACCCACCTACGCCGAGGAGGTTAGATACGTATGGCTTCCCGTCGCTAGTAAAAAGGAGCATCCGCTTTGCTTTTGAAATTACTTCTTCATACCGTTTAACTTCATAGGATGGTTTTTTGGAGAACGTATACCGCTTCTTTATATTGAGGATATTGAACAGGGGTATTTGATGTTGACTGGTTGGAATGTATTGAGCTTCTATACAGTGGAAGGGATCGTGGGGCTTTGGCACTTTGCGATGTTTTTGGTTAAACGAGGCTGGCTGCCGTTATTGATTTCGGTGGTGGTGAATTGGTATTGGGGTTAGAGGAACGGTCTCGGGGATGGTTGGAGGGTATAGTTGTGAGTGGGGCTTGAGGGGCTATATTGGGTGTCAAAAAATGGTTCTACGCGTTCAAGTAGGCTTCTATGGGCTGCTTGGGTGACCCAGGACGTTACATCCCCACTAGGACTTCTTCCTTTTTTTACCCTCCCGACTTCGAAGGTCAGATGTGGACTAGTCTTCCCCCATAGTTTCAAGTATTTTATCATAACATCCTCATCCGGTTCGATTATTAGATAGGCTATTCTTAGATTTAATGCAATAGTAGACTTAAAAGGATCCATGACCATACCCAATTGAACATACATTCGTCCTGTCGACTATTGGTAACCCGTGAACAGACGCATTAGATATCGGGGACATTAATATTAGAAGCCTTTGGCTTCGTATATTGGCGTGATGTATAGAAGCTAGTATATTAGGACCAGATGGAGTGTCGAGTTATACACCCCGAGGAATAGAAAACCTCAGATGGAGTGGTACTACCTAGCAGGTGCTCTCCGGGATCGGGTGCAGAATCCAACAAAATCAACGCATATCGGTTTCACGACACCAGCCGCCAAGAATATCGAGGAGCGAGAAGTGTTCAAGAGTTTTCGGCTAGCCGCGCTGTACCTCATCTGCTTCGCTGCTGATGCCATATTAGATACCATACTAAGTAGCTGCGACAAAACCGCGACGAGGAAGGATGAATATTAGGGTTGGGATGTGTTGGAAACTGGTCGTAGATGATTGAGTTGATTTCGAAGTCAGAATATACTGCCTCGCAGAAGAGTTATCCCAATACCAGCGTACGATCACAGGATATTGGCCCGATCGAATCTCGATAGGATAAACTCTGGTCGCTTGACCGAGACAGGAGATGGAGATATTTAATGGGATTATATAGTCCGCTTGTTATCCCATCGGCTGGGCAGGGATTGAAGCTTCGTGGAGGAAAAAAAAAAGGAATTTATGGGGAAACGGTCTGAGGATTTTCTCTGGTGTATTTAATGCTATCTTAAGGTTGAGGTCCTGCAGCGACGTATGGTCGCTACCGTATGATGATATGGGGGGTGCTAGTGAAGGGTAAAAGATGAAAACGACAGTGTATCAAATCCAGAGTAATGTAAAAGTGAAGCTGAGCATAGCGTGACGACGGTTCGGTGATTTGCCATCTCGACACTCAAACGGAATGACTTGATATTAACTCACCAGAACCCATCTCAAGCTAACCCATCCTCCCTCCTCACCAATCAAACTCGAAGCTTAGCCTTCCCAACCAATCTGCAGAACTTAGCTCGCATCCTATCACCCATCTCCTCCTTCCCACTCCAAAAGATACAAACATCCTCAACCGAACACTTCCTCAGCAACTCCAACAGACAAAAGTCAATAATCGAAACCTCGTTTCGATCCCACGGCCACGACATGGCGAAAGCCCTATCAATGATATTGATAGCATCGCTCTTGAATGAATTGGATGGTTCCTTCTCCGTGATGATGAGCATGTGGATGGCTCTGATAGCGTCGAGTTTGAGCTTTGTCATGAGCAGCTCGTCAGCGGTGGAGAGGACTTCGAAGGCACTCCCGAGAGTGGGGTTGTCCAAGGCGCATTCTTTGCAGTACATCCAGTCTTTGATGGTGTCGAAGACGTGGGGTTTGGTGTCTCTGAGGTAGACGACTTTTTCTTTGCCCTCGCGGAAGGCGCTGGTTGGGTTGCAGGCGGCCTTGAAGAAGTCGGAGTATCTAGCCGCGACGACGCGGTGCATTGAGAATGAGATGGCCGCGCCTTCTTGGCCGACAACGACGGTAAGGTCTTTGAACATGGTGTCTTCCGTGATTCTGGTTTTATTGGTTCCGGTTAGAGCGATATTCAAGTTGTAAATTTAGTCAGCGTATGAAGGTGAACGGGTGACGCTACTTCCACATCTCACGCTTGCGACCTTCCAAGCCTTTCCCGTTCCAGTATTGTTTAAACGCATCTGGATCTTGTGGCGGAATATCCTGAGAACCGGGAGGAGGAACGGCGTGGTACTGTGCGGGGTATGGTGGGGGTGGAGCTAGTCTCGCATCCAGGGGTGGAGCTAGTCTCGCATCCAGGGGTGGAGCTGGGGGTTGAAAAGGGGCTCTGGGTTGCGAGTACATCTTTGCAAACGGATAGGTGTCAGATGTTTTCTGGTCGGTAAGGGATCTGGTTTGAAGGTTGAAAAGAAGTCTAGGTTGAGAAGAGCATTGCCGTGGAGATAGAAAATTTATTCTGTCTCTGTGGGCGTGTGGTCCAATTCTCTCGGTGGTCTTTGGTCAAGACCTTTCGATATGTTTGTCTCTCGGCTCGATCGCACTAGTTTTTATATTGTATCGACGCCATAAGGTTCACCATCATGGTATACTATTACTATTATTGTTGACCCTCTTTCTATGTATGCTCAGCTGGAAATGGAGAAAACAAATCACACACGAAGAAGGCCTATTCAGACCCTAGTATATTACCGAGAGCGCCCCACAGACCACAGATACTCCAGACCCGACCTAAGCATCCCTCATCTTCCTATGACTCCACAAACAAGAACACCTCTGCTCCGACATAATCGTCAACTCCTCCGCCGCCGACTCCATAACCGCCAAAAAATCCGGATGAGCACCACCGTCCGCTTTCACAGCAGCCACAAGCTTCGCCAAATGAACCTTACCCGTCGTCGCCATCAAAACATGTACCATAGCGTGCAACGAAATCTTTCCCCTGAAATGATACACTTCGTTTATATATCCGCATATAGCCTCGACGCTGGTATCGATCCCCCTCTCCGTCGCATCTTTGAACGGTAGAACTCTTGCGTGGTGGATAAGAGTCCTGTCGAGTCGACCGCTTAGCTCGAGGATTAAGTGGCGGATACCCAAGAAATGAGCTGTTGCAAAGATTTCTAGCGCCGCTTGGTATTGAACTAGTTGCTCTCGGGTTCCGGGCCATGGGAAGACTTCTTCTGATACTCTTTGGTACATCCATGCGAGAACGATCAGTAGCATTGGTTCTGAGGGACATGATACCTCTATTTCGAGAAGTCCTTCGTTTCGATGCCGGGTTTTGGTGTGTTTTGCTACTTCTCTCGCGATCCTGGTGGAATATTTGGTGACTACGGCTTTGTGGACCTGTATCTTGCGATCTTGTTCCAGATCCCAGTAGATGACGAGATCGGGATGTCCGTGCTCTTTACTGTAGGCGCTGGATTTGGAGAGGGGGTGTTAGCTACTGGCATCTGCTTCATATTAGTATTTAAGTCTTGCTTCTGCAGACTGGCTTACCTCATGCACTTGTAGAAAAGTCTGTCCATGGTTAAGGGTATATTGAAGCGAAATATACGGGCTCTAATAGGTGGCTTGTCGATATATGAAAAAGGCTGGGACGGCTGAATCTCTACAGATGAGCGGAATGAAGGATTGAGTTCTGAAGACAGGCGGAGTTTTTGCCGTCGTATCACTGAAGCACATGCATAGAGGTGATACTAATTAATTGCCATCATCCAAGGTTCCGGTATGGCGACAATATTTGTGTATACTAAAGTGATAGATCTATGGAAAGTTCTTGTTCCAGGACAGGAATAAGAGAGGGCCGATGTAACAAATTCCCTAGCCCACAACAAAATTGTCTGGTTACGAGACTGGCCCACAACAGATAAAAAAAAATAAAAACAAAAAAACTGCTACTATCTGGGACGAGACAGTACTGCTACCGCTGGAGGCGACTGTATTTGGGTGGCATACTCAGGAATCCGGCACTAGGACTGTGTTCTACAGAGTTGAGTAGACAGCGCTCATAGCGTCGTTGAAAAACCGATGATGACAATCCTCAATATCCTTAACCGCGTTGATGAAAAGGCCCATCTTGTGCGATCTCCTTAAGTTCCCCAAGTATGAATTTAAGCATTTCATATCAATCTCCCCACCGCACTCGTAAAGTCTGCACATCAGATCTACTTTCTTCCGTTCTTCATCCACAGCCTCCTCCGGATCCTCCTTCCAGCTGTCGCACTTCCAAATGTAATTCTGCGCCGCCCGTGCGATTATATTTATCACCGCTTTTATCTCTAGATAATCCGCGGCGTTGAGAAGGGTTATCGTTGTATCGTACCCATCGTCTGAGATGATATCCGTGGGTAGACTCAAATGGCCTTTATAGAACCATCGTACCAGTGTCTCCATACTCTCAACATCGATCTCTGGTAATCGAACAATTCCCTCCGCACCTTCTCTAAACCGAGAACCCGAGCACGCGGCTTTGAAGAACTTTGATTTGGCGACGAATAAGTCCCTGTGGACTTGAAACTTTTTTTCTTCGGCTTCTTCGCCGACTATGATCGTAAGGTCCGGGTCTTTGTTTGAGGTAAATATTTCCTTCGCTTTGGGGCCGACTTTGATCAGGAATGAACTTCCATCGGAGAACGGGAGGATTCTGGTTTTGTCCGCCGCGCCGTCGTCGCCGTGGATGTCCACATCGAGGTTTTGGACGACCTTGGGCGGTTGCCTGGTCCAGGGGAAGATTATGCCCGTGAGATTCGACCCCTTGAATAATCCGTCCATTCGAGTTCACCGGGGGGGTTAAAGTTAGATGGCGAACCAAAGGACAGGAGTGTTGACGCCATCGAGAGATGTTGCAAGTTGGAGTCACACTCGCTTGGGGGATCAGCGAAAGTGCCAAGCCACAGCTTCTGGAGGGGCAACTCAAAAAATACCACAAAGTCGGTTCTCAACGCGGGCAGTGAAATTGGTTTTCGAAACTTGCAGGGATACAATCCTCGACCCTGGCCGGGTCAACTTTTGGCGAGTCTTGGCTCACGATCATTGAGGCTGAAGGTTTTCGGCGGCGATATCGATATCGTGGATATAGGACAGCTGGAATTTCATACCGGTACTCCCACAGCAGTATTCTTTAGTTCCATACACTTTGGGTCTTACCATCCTCTTAAATGTCAGCTCCACAAAACACCCGTGACCACCGTTCCACGAATCCTTACAGCTGGGCATCACCCCCGCCGTCGACATCCGCCAAGGCGGGGCGGGAAACAAGCGAAGCGAGGACATCGACATCTGGATCCCGGCCTCGCTTCGAAAACATAGATAAGGCCGACTATGATCGGTACGGGCAAGCGAAACAGTCGGCCAGGACGTGGGAGACATCGTCGACATCGTCGCAAGAGCAGATACGGCCGTTTGGAGGGCGGAACGAGGAAATAAACACACGGCGACCGCAGGAGAATGGGGTGTCGGGGAGGGGTCGATACGAGTCGGAGGCGGTCTTGCCGCAATTCACGAATCTTCAGCTTGGACGCAGTTCAAATCATGAGAGGGCCGCGCGGGTTGTATCAAACCAGCATTCAGCGATAGAGACACAAGCTCCGCCACGAAGATTCGATGCAGTCGATAAACCGGCCGTTCCAGTACCACCTCCGCGGCCCAGAGCCAATATAGAGTCGGAGTATATAGACTGCGAATGGGCCAACTGCGGAAAGAGGATTTCCTTGCTAGATTTGGAGAAGCATCTTGCAATGCACGAGGCCGAGGCTGCAGCAAGGGATAGGATGAAAACCAAGCTCCCAACGAGCCCCCCAAGACATGTGCAAAACTCACCTCTCAGAGCAAAATCCCCTCCGGTTCCCCCGAAGGAAGAAGCGTATATACATAGACAACAAGCCGTGAAAACTAACACCCCTCAACCCACCAACCAAACCTCCAAACCAACCCCGAAGGACCCCTTCTTCAAAAAACGTGCCGAATTCCACCTCCAAGAATGGATGGACGAAGGCCATCAGGGCAATTGGGACGCCGCAACCGACAACCTGAACGTCGTCGAAAACATGATAATCGAAAAATACGGCTCCATAAAACAAGCGCCAAAAGGCTACGTCAGCGGATTCATAACCCCCAAGATTATGACCCTCATTCTGTACGAACAATACGACGAAGCACTGGAACTCATCAAACATATGGAATCTATAAAACTCGAACGAAAGCAAGACGTGAACGGCGGTGGGTTCTTTATCGCAGAGATCGTGCTCTACATGCGATTGCGTAAATGGGACCTCGCGAGGGCCAAATGTAATGATTTCATATCACCAGGGTTTATCAATTACCAGGACCCGATGGAAGAAGAGGCCGATCAAAGTTTGGGACATTGGTTGATGACGGCGATTTTAGAGTCGACTGGGAAAGCGGTCGAGGCGAACTTTTATCGAAAACAGATAGTCCCGGGTACTTCATATCATAGTTGGTACAAGTGGGCGACTTTATGTTTGGGTCGCGACAAGTCAGCGACTTGGGTGGACACATATGATCGGAAGAGTGCTGTAGCGGGGAAACAGAAACCAGCCGGGACTTCGAAGACTTCGTAAGATAACGCAGGGAATAAACGGCGGGGGACCCCGAGGAGTGGAAGAGTCACCGACGCGACTTCTTGACGGATGGTTGGCCCCCACTTGCATGTATGATGATAATGATTGTATTAAATACATAGGTTCAGTTCAGAGTAGCTTTCATTGTTCCCTTCCAGAGGCGTTATGAATTTTGGTTTCTCCCGTAGGCTTAGCTTATGAGAGGTCTCCTTTCGATTCCGATTTCCCATAGCCACGAACAAGAGAACCAAAGAGATAATTCGGACTAAACACAATGAATTTTGTTCAATATTGCGTTCCAGCAGACGTGCCTTCAGCAGTACCCACGATCGATATGCCTAAAATAATTGTCGTTGTCAAAGTGCATCGCGTCAGTATCCCGACACTTCAGAAACGTGAACTCGGGTTCCGAGCGGTTGCACTCTTCACACCAGGAAGGCTCGCACCCTTCAGCATAGACGTAAGGCGGCATGTTCTCCCAATATTTTGGGGAGCTGAAATCACGCAAGCCGGGATCCTTCGCGACTTCCTCTTTGAACTCCTTCAACTTTCTCTTGAGAATGTCTGAGAATCCACCAGTATAAAAGATGAGGTCCATTCCACCAGGGTTCTCATCAGCGATTAACTGGAGTTGAGCTTCGATGTGTTCGGGGGTGAAAACTCGAACGACGATTTCAGACATCTTTTCGCGGTTCCAGTGCCCGCGGGTCCCTCTGATGGAGAAGATTTTAGAGAGGATGCGGATACCGCGCTTGTCCAAAAGAGATCTTTTGTTTGGAACCTCCTTGAGATCAGCGCTGATGGCGTTCATGATGGCTTGAACCATATCAGGAATCTCGAAGTGGATAGCGGCTTCCATGTCCTTGAGAACCTTCGAGGCAACGATCATTGATCCTTTATTGCCTCGAGGCTCGGTCATGGCGTTCTCGAGCTGGCGCTGGATATCGTCGACTTCGTATCCAACGATCTGGTAGACACCAGCGTAGATGAAACGAATAACCGTTTTCATCGTGTTCTTGCTGATGTCGACGTCTTTGATGGTATCCTTGCTCGTGTTGAGCTTGCATCTGGCTCTGATCCATCCTGATTTCATACAAACGATGGTACGATGGAGATGGAAGTGCCAGTAGTCTTCCGTATTCTCGACACTGGATATGGAAAGGTCGCTGAAAGCGACATCCATAGCAAATGTTCGGGTGGATTCGCCCATCCCTGCGTGGTTCCCCAATCATCTGGTCAGTTTGCTGGTGTTTTTAACGCCTCTATCTGTAAGGGACAAGGAAAGGAGGCATACAAATTTCCCCGACCGGCTCAGGCTCGTGGGCGTCGACGTCCTCAGAGACGACAACACGGTTGAAAGGAACGGGCGTAGCGAGATCCTCGTGGGGGTCCTCGGCCTCTAAAACTTCTTGCTCGTTTCTCCCGTCTTCTTGCCCTTTGCTCGTGTCTTTGGAGGTTTGCTCAACGGTCGACATGTTTTCAGATGATAACTTCGAGTTGGAAATCGTATTCTATTAGGAGATCGATCTGCAGACGCTTTCAGGCTACCTATAGCAATCAC
Organism: Arthrobotrys sphaeroides; assembly: GCA_036971245.1. Lineage (NCBI taxonomy): Eukaryota > Fungi > Ascomycota > Orbiliomycetes > Orbiliales > Orbiliaceae > Arthrobotrys > Arthrobotrys sphaeroides. The sequence goes on along the minus strand of JAJTTW010000011.1, from coordinate 805,751 downwards.
CTAGAATTAGTTTCCGGAATATAGAACTCACGTCTAACCAAAAACCATATGGGGACCTGGGTTTCAACAAACCGATGAAAGATCGATATTGGGCTTCTGATCTTGGTTGATCGATGAATCGAGGTGAGAGGCAGGAGAGAAGGAAAGAATCCGAAGATGCTGAAGGGACTACAGAAATAATTTTTTGAAGATAGGAAGGCCTTCGCAAAATGTTTGCTTACGGTATATTCCTTGTTTTCAAGAGAAAGCCCATGATGTCGTCAAAGAAATTCGTACTCGCTCTTTTAGACGTTAGATAGTATATTTACGTGCGTATCGATAGAAAAAAGTAGTATCCAAATTCCTTCGAGATCTTGTAAACAGATTCTAGACATTCTTCCCAGTTACATCGAATTCTCCTATCCAAGGGATCACCAACTGTCGCCAAAGAAGAGAGGGTATGATACCTACTCGCCATCCCGATGAGTCCTCGCGTGGACGTTTATTATAATGTCCATTGACCATTCCAGCATTGATACTGATATAGTACAGATAGATACGATGGACGCAAAGAATGACGGAGAACCTTCCTCTGCGGGGCCACCCGAGGGTGGTCAAGATCCAGACGTGAACGTCAATATGGACAGTAAATCCGCTTCTGCGTACGTAACGGAACGATATGATTTCTTTTGCAGGGGACTGTTCCACCAGATGCAAATATCTAAACGTCGTGGTAATTTATTAGACTAATGAAAGAATATGCCAGCATTGAGCGTTCCGAGGACGACACTCATGACTCCGAGACCACATTCCAAACAGCCGTGGAGGATATCCCCGGTATTGCCGATTTGAATACCCCAGCACCTCAGGAGCTCGCCGAAGAAGTACCAAAGCTTAAATGGGCCAGAGCTCGCAAACTAGACGGAGTCGTTGGTCTCCTCCTCGAGCAGGTTGAAAAGGGCTTTGAAGCAACCCCATCAAGTTATTTCGAAAACTCCTTTCAAGCAGCTATCTACTTGGCCAGATTCGTCTGCGGCGACGCCTCCCGCGAGGTCCATAATCGGTTCGTTTGCAAAGCCATCAACGAACTCGATGTCAAGAGCGCCAAGGGGTACATCGAAGGCTGTAAAAACACCGGCGACCATGGTTGGGACAAACTGGACCCCCGTTCGCAGGCTACCCTCTGGCAGATTCTAGCCCGCGTTGCAGCTCAACCGGCCGGTGCGAACGTTAAGCCCAGCGGTATCCCTCCTATCCCAAACCCTTCCGGGCCTGATACTACGCCGCAGGGACCTCCTCCAGGACCTGGAACGTCCCATGGTTGTTTTCCCTCGCCGGATCCATTCAATTTGGCGTTTCTGGAGAATATAAATGAAGGTGTTCCTCTGCCGGTGCCCGTCCCTAGTCTTCTGTTGCCCAGTCCCCTGGAGCTCTCGCAATCTCTGCTATATGGATGAAAACTTCAATAGGGTATCGAGGTAGTATCCACCACTCGCTGATCAGGTGGTCGAGGTTAAAACAACGGAGGAACCCATTCTAATTGCACATCCTGTTTATCGACACGCTTAATGTCATATACCCCAAGATCGACCCGAGTCGACAAGGAAACCTGTTCGGAGGTCACCTTACGTTTCCTTGTCTTCGCCACATCGCCCACAGCCTACCATATGTCACCGGGTTCCCTGTCAAATAAATCCAATCAAATTTGAAAACTTCAACCTGTGTTGTGCAGAGTCATGATGTAGGACCCGAGATCAGAGCCATAACCCCTACAATTAATATTAATATATTCTCTAACACGTAACTAGTTTGTCCGTTAGCCACGTGGTGTGGGTAAGCGTTGGATAGACGTACTGCCCTAATTAAGGGCTTCGATGAGTCTTGAGGGAATTACTATATTCGGGATACGAAAGTCCATTGTGACAAGAAAAAGCCAAGATACCAAATACGCATCGTGTCTAGGGATTTTAGAAGAGGTAGTTTAAACAAGCTCCAGCCAGCTCTGAAACCTGACACATCTTTGACAACCTATCGAGTCTCGCAACCCGACCCACCGACCACACGGCCTCTAATCTCACATCGCGATATTGATGAACATGTACACTGCAGATATGGTATCAAAAGCAAGCCCGGGAAATGAGTTTGCCAGGGGAGAAGCAGAACGCTGCAGCTATGAGAAGTCGGACGATTTCTTGGTTCAGATAGAGAAGAATCAACGACACGGTATGAGCCCTATCTAATATCTGAGCACGGAGTAAATGTAGCACTGTACTGACAGCCACCACGACACCGCTTAGAACTTGAAGAACACCAACCAGAGGTTTTAAGCATCGATAGTATCGCGGACTCCCCCACTTGGAACGAATCCGCACTATTCGGCGTGAAAGTAGCCGCTGATTTCTTAGTTTTGTACATCGCAACGGTTTACACGGCATACCTGGTCTTTAACATCAAACCGGATTTAACGGAGCTGCTGCGACTAACCGGGGGAACCTGGGCCGCATTTTTAATCGGTGTCATCCTCAAGTTAGAACCGCAAAAGTTCCGGATCTTCGCAGTGTTGGTCCTGCTGATAGGGGCCGTTGAGACTGTCAGATCTTTCTACACGATACAGCGGCTGCAATATCAGCATGTAAATTTAAAGGCTTGGTCGTGGAGCCCCCCGTTTACAAGTCTCAAACTTCGCTTTATGATACCCTCTGAGCCCGAGGGTACTCGCGCGCAATGGCGAGCAATGCTCATGTTTGCTTAGTAGGTCTATAGGTGGTGCATATATATATCAGTTAAGGTGGCTACGGCCCTGAGAATAGTTGCAACTACCATCCCCACTACTATTAATATCCATAAGAGCGTAGGAGGGTTAGGTGGGGCTTGGATAACCATGGCCTGTGCGTCCTCACGCCAGCTTAATCGTCCGACTTTGACAAGCGGACACTTAAATTTGTCGACATAGTCAATGCACCACTTCATCAACGTGCTTCCGTAGTTTACGCACAAAATAGAGTCAAAAAAGTGAAAGCCCCTTCCGGAGAGTTGTAAAATTCCTCATATCCACATAGATAGCACGCCCGCCGATATCCCGGACCTCATCCTCGCCAAGGTTGAGTTTGGGCGGAATATTATCACGAACTGTGCTGTGGCCTGTTGCATATTCTGCGTTGCGTTCTGGATTGGGACAAAAGACCCCTGGCGCGACGTTGCACAGCCCATTGAATGTCAAGCAACTGCGATAGCGAGGATGTCAACGTTTCGCTGATTCAGACTGCTTAGCTTGAGCTTCCCGTCATTCGTCCTCCAAGAATTCCGTACCATGGCGCCACATAGGTTGAACATCAACCGATTTAATTCAATTGCGCATATGCATCTGCAGCGCAACTTCAATCCGCGAGACCTGATCACGTCTCGACTCATGGAACGTGTTCAACACCAACGGAGTGGAATGCCTTGGCTAACACGCATACAGTATAGTTTGCCCGCCTAGACGCTTGTCTACACGCTTGGCACAGCGAATTCTTGCTTAAGCCTCTCGAACCCCTGGGCCGGAGATTAGCTTAAGCGATCAATCCAGTGTCGATAGTGGTGTCGGATATCACAAGAGCCGGTTTATTAAGTCTGGGCGGGATTATGGTATCCACCTCCAAGGACGCCACCAAGGATTTTTCAGCCTCCAGGGATATCTTTTTCGATTCTCGTTCTAGGTCGTCGCCGATTTCTGCGAATGCGAAAGAAAACGGGGTTGATGGTGGTAGTATATATAAGATGTCCCCCCGCTCGGGAATTAGCGGTGGTGTCCGAGATGGTACAGTCTTTGGCTTCAGAGGGGAAACAGTTGACGGGCCGGTTGTGTTACTGAATCGTGGAATCGCGACTTAAGGAGTACTATTCAAGAGCTGGGTACATTTATCCTCGCGATGCCCAACCACGGGTCTTCATATACGGCGGCCGCCTTCATCCTCCTATCCCATCTATCCACCCTCGTCGCCTCCCAACTAGCAACCGGATACTCCTACAGCGACTTCGGAACCACACCGCTAGCGACCTACAGCCTCGCAGGGACATTAACAAGCTTCAACCCGCCAGACTCCTGCACAACCGGCGAGCTCTACAGCGTCAACTCCGACGATTTGACTGTCGTCACGGTTGACTCGTACGACGCTAGCAGCCGGCTGTTTTTGGTTACCTCTACGAGACATTATATATACTCCTACTACAGCGCGGGATGTCACGATGATGCTCCGGCGGGATCGTGTTGTCCGCGGGGTTGGCGGGATACGGTGTATTACACCGGCAGAGGAGGGGAGTGTCCTAGTGGGTACAGCAGGATGCCGAGGGTTACTGAAAATATATATACTTCAGGATCTGTATATTATTATCCTGTTATTTCGTTGAGTTCGGGGAACCAGTATGCGCTTCCTTGTTGTCCTACGTAAGTTTTTGTCCCATTCCACAATTCTTTTGCATACACAAGACAACTTCTAACGGAGCACATCGATTGCGTAGTGTATCATTCACCCACTCCACCGCTTCATCGACCGGAGTCCTACTACCTCGGCAAATGCAGACGGAAACCATAACGCCTTCCAGTGGGGACCCCTACGTCGCCATTCGCTGCGGATACCTCCAGTCCGATAACCTAGAAATCTACGCCTCTGCCGGAACATCATATTCGATATTCTACCAATACCGCGCGAATCCGATTTACATATTCGATCCGGACGCGACTGAAGGTTCTACATCGTCTGAGCCGACGAGTACGGGTACAAGTCAGTCGTCTATGACTTCTGCGCCGGTTCCGAGTAGTACTTCCCCGCCTGGACCTAGTAATACGGCGCCTGCGGATCGAAGCGGACAAGATGGTGACGGGAGTGGTGGAGGGAAGTCGGGGTTATCAACTGGAGCGATAGCTGGTATTGCGGCGGGCGTTGGCGTACCGGTTATCTTGATCGCTGCATTCCTTATTTATCGGTTCATGAGGAAGGGGAAGATGGCCGCTGGGGGTCCCACTGGCGGTGGTTCTGAGGCGCCGTGGAAGCATTCGGGTACTACGGAGGTTGGAGGGATTGTAGATAATGACGCCGGGATGGGAGGGATTCAGAAGGGGTTTTGATACTTAGTCCTGATAGATCGATAGTAATGCTTAATGTTTAAAGGAACGGCCGAATTGATGATTAGTAAGGGAGCGCTATGAGGGGTATGTTTGGTTTTCCTGATTATTGTATCTCGTGGTGACTATTCCATAGTGAATTGATAGGGGAATGGGTGTATATACGGTGGGAATATTGTATTTGATGCTAGTCAGCTCCGCAAATTAGTGTCTCTTAATTACAGAGCTTTTGGCACTACTGCAGCTACGAGATCGGTGGCTACCAATATATCCTTTGATACGTATATTCCAACCGATCGGACCTGTCATGTAGTGCCCTGACTCGCGCCACCGCTTCGTGCGCCTGGGCGACGGGACGCGGCCGCATGTACATATATATGTGAGGCGCTATATATTCATGCAGTGGGGCTGCGGAATTTGGTATTCTTTTAAACTTCATGCTTGGTACTTTTGAACCGGTCGAAATTATTTATTTTGATTAAAATCTGATTGCTTGGAGGCTTCGTTCTATGAGTTCCACCGTTTCGCTAACTTTTAAATATAATAAAATCGACTTATGTACAACCTCATCAGGGCCATGGGCATAAACTTATCCCAATCCTTAATTGCAAATCGTCTTGCCCAAGAATCTTCCAATCTAACTATTCCTTCCCACAATAAAAAAGATCACAAAGACCTTATCCTCAACGCCAAACGCTGGCGAGGCGTACCATCCTCCTCCACCTCGTCACGTCCAATAGTGTTCCCCAACATATTACAAATAATCATTTTCAAATTTGGCACCGCAAATCTGAGATCATCGTGGCCGCCCGTCAAAATGCTTTCACCCCATTTTCCGCGGGCACCGCCAGAAGGTGGATCAGATTGATAAAATCTTCCAGCGCAGAAGGATCTTAACCCGGCCATCTCCAGTTGTTCGACGGTACCATCCTCCTTAGTTCGAGGTCTCATATACCGCCATCCAACGATCGTCATTTTATTTGTTTCCCTATCCCACAGGATATTTGATTTTACGAGCTCTGGGTGGACGAGGTCGTTTTCGTAGAGTGTTTGGGAAGCGAGTCGCACGCTGATCGCTAACCCGTCTTTTTGGAGTTGTGACATGGAGTTCCAAAGATGGCGGTCTAGGGTTTTTCCCGGGCGTTTTTCGCTGATTGTTACGTAGCCGTCTTTGTGACCGGAGGTGATAGCCCCGTGCATGTAGAGGGTTGGCATGAATTGCTCGCCATCGAAGGTCAACTGGGCCTGTATTTCCGTGCAGACACTGTTATTTTCCCCTCAAGTTAGCAAAAATAAACACCAATGCACCTCAGATCAGTTTATCATGTCGATCGAATTGAAGGATCAAGGATTTTTTGTGAGGGAAATAAACGTACGCCATCATAAGTTGGTCTTTTATAGCAAATTCCTGCGGCCAAGCCCAGTACTTGATCACAGCCGGGTGTCCCTGCCAAGTACCCTCATAGACGGCACTATGGGAGAAAACTCTTATCTCCCCCGTGATTTCGAAGGGAATACCCTTAGGGAACATCTCTTGCATCTCTGGGCTGTTATAGAGAGTGCATTTGCGAGGGTATAATCCAGACGTTTTGTAGCTGTTGGGTGGGAGCTGGATGGTGGTGCTGCGAAGGCCGATGGGGGATACGGCGATGGGACTACCGGTCGCCGTTGGGTGGTGCATGATGGGCTTTGTGATTTTATTATTCTCGTTCACGGCCATGGTGAGAAAATGTTTTGAATAAAGAAAGAGATTGTTATTGAGATCTTTCTTGAAGTTATTGTGGGTAGTTAAGTATATAGTTGGGTGGTGTAATGAATGTGGTTCACTGGTTCAGCTTGGTAGAGAAGGACTGTGGAGTGAAGTGTAAGGAGGAGAAATGGGAAGGGGGGAAGAGGAGGGGAGGGGGTCCTTTTATACCTTGGGGGAGCTAAGGGTTGAGTCATTCCGGGCATTGACCTAACTGACAGACCCGCCGGTGGGCCTTTAAGTCTTTTTGGCCTCACGATGATTTTTATATTAACTTCCACGTGGGTTTGGCGGATCATGCTGAATGTGGTGGTGGATATCCTGAATTTGGAGCTGCAGTTACGGCGGACGCCAATCTTACAAGGTCGCATATATTGCTGTTAGCTTACCTAATCTACAGAACGACGGGATAGACTTGGATCTGACGCCGGATAAAGTTCGTGGTCCTCGGCGCGCCGACGATTGAGGATGTTAAAATAAAGATCGTTGGATTTCCCAATTCGGCCGACGTCTACGGCTTAGCAGAGCAAGAGGGTTGGATTGTCGGTTGCCCCATATAGCTATGAAATGGATGATCTCGCCGAACTTATGTCATTTGGGGTATGATCTTCAAGGTACACGCGAGTATTTATTTTGTTGTATTTTTGACTTTCATTAGCTAGTAGCTCAGGAAACCGTCTTCTGTACCCAGCCCTGAGTAGCAAGGTGCACATTACAACATATTTGGGATAATGCTAAAGGTGTTCATAGTGATATCTACCACTGCTGGTGGAGTTGGCAAGGCATTCGTAATAAGGCTAGGAGGGATCAACGGTAGGGCAGTGAACCCCTGTGTCTGACAGCCAAGTTGTATAATATTGCATCGGGAAAGGCCTTAAGGAATTTGGTCTTTCCGGTCCGTATCTCTTCCCCCATCACCCTGCCAACTGCCATCGCAATCAAAAACCTCCACTCCTCTTCCCATCAGCTCTCCCTTTCCCTTTATAATCCGACTTCGGCACACGCGTGTCCGTCTCCGAGTCAGTATTACAATGACAGCACATCCTATCCAACCCGGTTCTAGTCCTGGTCGAGACAAGACATCTGCACTCCTGACAGACCGTCGCATGTAGAGCCTTCTGATAACTAACCGCCAACGCCATCCAAAACTTCGTGCTGGCGTCGGTGCTACCGTACCCCCGTAGTAGTGTCGTTTCGGCTCCCTCAACCTCCTTGGTAACCATCTCCGCTGGAATGTTGGAAGTTAAAGCCAGTTCATCGGTGCACTTTCTAAGGCTGGTGAAGTACTCTGGTGAAGTAGCGTGCTCGAATAGTCCTCTAACGATCTCGAATCCGTCGAAATGGATCGGTGTACCGTTCTTTCGTTTATGCTTCAGCATCTTGGCTACTTGCTTTGCGATCTGGATCTTTAAAGTATGAACCTTGAGAAAGGTTGCAGCACGGTAAAGCGCCAGTATCAACGGTTGGTGACGCTCGAGGACTAGGATGTCGCCGTAAATGTATTCGAGAACCAAGTCGAAGATTGGAGGGAGGAGATCTCGGAGGACGATTGCGGATGCACCTTGTTCTCCAAGGTATTGGCAGGCTCCTTGGAGGTATTTGGATTTGGTGCAGACTATGCTGCGGTGGAGTTGGTATACTCTTCGTTCCTGACCTGTGCCGACGGCGACGGTGACGTCGGAGTACTCGCTGGTTTGGAGTAGTCTGTGATATGACATGGAGGTTAGTAGGCTGTATGAGGTGCTGGAGAGGTGAAAAGGGATTAGGACCGCAATAATGAATCCGCTGGCCATGGTGGGATAGGCTGCGTCGGAATAGGTGGAGGTCTTGATGGACGGTCTGTTCTTGATGATTGGGCCGGCTTTGGGGGAGCTGTATTGGGCGTTGGTGGGGTGGGAGCGGGTGGAGTGGGGGCAGGAGGAGGTGGGTGCTGGGATCTTGAGCTCTCCCCGGGTCCGGGATCGTGACGGCGAGCTATCTCCTGATCCTTCTTCTTCTTCTTCTTTGGGATACCTCCTCGGGGAGGACCGATGGACTCTTCGTCTTCATGCATCGTTTATGGTAGCGTGCTATAGTCTCTCAGAATGGTTGATGTTAGTGGTATGGTGTGGTGAGGGGAAGAAGTTCAAGGTCGCGGGTAGTTCAACTGGTTCAAAAGGTTTGGAACCAGAGGGTAGATAGACGCAACAATTGATGTTGCCGGCAAATGATTAGGAGGGTTATAACCTGCGTACCGTCAAAAGAATGCTAGGAGATAGATCTATCAGAGCAGCCGGCCCCCAAGGCCACCGGCAGAGGTATAAACTGGACAACAAGAAGATTTGTTTCTGTGGGTTGAGAGTACGGGGTAGTGTAGAAATAAGACGGGTGCTGAGTATGGGGATACATAACGTAGTATCAAAAAGAGTGCTGAGGTCACCGATGGCATATAGAGACTGTATCTACAAGGCAATACGTTCCAACGTCGACTCTCACGATACCTCGGTGCTGAGACTCTAATTTAAATCGCCCCTACGTATTGTAATTTGATACTGACAGTCTCAGCATCTTCGAAAATCTAATACTGCCGTATCCTATCTCTTGTAATAGCCTAAGACCGTAGCCAGATATTGATCGGGAGAGTTGAAGCAAAATGAGTGTTATTGAGATCCAAGTTGTGAGTTTAGTTTGATGTCTATAGAGTCTTGATGATAGTCCAGTAAGCTAAAACGGCCGATGGACTAGCCTGTTCATGATGACGTCGAAGAAGCAGATGGAGGGCCCTTAGGGAATCCCACGTTCCTGAGGTACGTGCATCGCCTTCTACTCGAAGGCAATCTAAACTATTTATGTAGCCGTAAATTTCACAACGATAAGATACTAAGATCAATATAGCATCCCAAACCGCCCCCCAGATATCATCATGCTAGTCGGGGAGGAAGAAATCCCTTTCAAAGCACACAGCAAAATCATGGCCAACCGTTCCACTACAGTCCAAATAATGCTGAGGTCCCCAGGCTACACCGCGCCCGACAATCCAATACCCCTACTATTCACGGACTTAGACCCGCACAACTTTCAGAAAATGCTACATTGGATCTATCTCGATAAAAACGCGGCCCTGAAGTGTCTTGCAGACGAACAAGACCTACTAGGTGTCTACTCCGTAGCAAACTATATGACAATGTGGCCGTTCATGGATGATATGCTGGATTACCTCGCCCGTTCGTTAGTTGCCTACTACGGTGACAAAAGTGGTGAAACCGGGGTATACGAACGTCCTCTGTGTGAAATCTGGGAGCCTGTGGAACTCGTTAATGAGATTTGTAAGCTCTCGACGGTTGTTCAGTGGAAGGGGCTTAGGAGGGTTTGTGATGTTTTGGTTAGGAATGAGACGGTTGATTATAAGGAGGCTTTTATGGATGACGTACAGAATGGACTATTTGGGGCGATTATGGCGGAAAGTCAGTTGGACAGGGTTAGGAAGCTTGGGGGGGATGATGAGGCTAGGCGTGATCATACTTTTGCGTAGGAGATGGGTGTCTCCGTCGGGCTTTTGGGGCGAGGTGGAGACTTCTTTAATATATTCTGGGACCTTAATAGAAGGTGATTTAATATGGAAATAGCATGTGGAATCTCATGGTATACTGGCAGATCTGTGAATAAAAGGAATGAGGAGTGGAGGCGACTGAAAGATATGACGAAAAAGATTTTAGTCCAGAATCCCCAACCTAGGACCCAAGTTACCCAAGGAAATCAATACGAATGCCAGGTACAAGTAGGTAGGTAAGTACTAGGTATTCTCCTGAAGCTATAGTCTAACTGCATGACATGACCTAGTTGCGTGACACGACTTGGTCGTGTTCCGCGAGACTTTGAAGGTTGATCTTCTCAAGGCTGGGTGCAACTTCCAACCACCTTCCACGTTCCGCGACACCCCAGCATCCAGTACCAGCCTCTATATAGGCCTAAAACCAACCGTCCGCCCTCTGTTGCCGCCATCAACCTATGATCAGCCTCCGCGGTACCTTGATCGTGCCACCATAGCACGGCGTACCCTTGTGGCATCTTTTACTTGCTTGGCAGCTACTGAGGTAAATTTAGACTCTTTCCTGAACTGCTCACTCAATTGCTTAAATAGGCACCTTTATACTATATCGGCACACCAATAGTAGGGGTCAATCGACTCGGAGAGGTTCAGTAAATTTATTCCAGTTGGTTCCATGATTCCGACATTTTATGATCGTAGGACCAAGCGCAGAGACCGATACATCATGCTTATATCACAATTACCCATTGTTATCGGCACTCAGGACTAAGATTGTTCCGTGGTACCAGCGAAATATAAATGTTCGCACGCAATCTCTGCCATCTGCGCCAACATCTTCGAGCATTTCTCACGCCTCTCTTTCCTCACAACCTCCTCTGCAAAAGACTGCACCACAAACTTGAAGTCCTCAATATCCGGCAACTCATGCGCTTGTTTATTCCTCGACGCCTTCACAGCCCGAATGAGATTCCAATGCTCGATCGTAAGATCCAGATCCTTCAGAGCGATAAACAGCGCGTTATAACCACTGAATGTCGCATGTTCCCTCTCAAGAATCCTCGCGGTTTTGTGGTCGAGTTCGAATCCCGGGGCGAAGGGTTGAGGTTTCCTAAATTTACCTTTTCTGAAAGGTTTCCAGTCCCAACGGTGATTTGGTATGAATTCTTTCAGGAACGTTCTTTCCTCGAAATAAAGGCGTCCGGCGAATTTGTCGTAATTTTCCCAGACGGAGCCGCTGAGCCCGTTTACAGATACCATTATCGCAGATATCACAAGGTCGATGATGGCGGCTGTTTGGGACAGTACCACTCGGGATTTGTGTTTCTCCTTCAGATATTGATTAGCAAAAGAGAGGACAAGCTGGTCTCGTACCCAGACGTCACAAAGTGGGGGGTGGACAAGCGGCCTTTGAGATGTAAGAATAACTTACTATTGTATCATAGAGTAGGTTAGTAACAGCAGCTGACGATTCAGCGTGCTCTAAGATCTGTTCATCATCCAATTTCACCTTCCTGGAGGGCGTCAGTAGATGTCGAAGGCGTTGGTGTTGAGATTTGGTCTCCAAGATGGTTTCGTCCGTGACGACTTTGTCCTGTCTTTTGACCTGGTTCCGAAGACCTCTGAGAGCATCGGCGACGCGGTTGGAAAGTCCGGGCTCTGACAGGATGTTCTACCGAGGAGGTCAGATTAGTATAGATATCCCCAAGATACGTAGTCACAGTCTAGCCACCGAAATGTTTGACCAACATTGGTGCTTTGTAGGATACTCCACTCCTCGGCTTTTTCCTTTTCGTCGAGACCCCTTGTTCTTTTTGCTATTTGGAGGGAGTCGGACGGTGTTGGGATTTTCCCCGAAATTTCGTTGCGTAGTTTGGGATAGGTGATGAAGTCCGACGGGGGGTTAGTTGCCGGTCTCGGCGTAGATTTCGGCGTAGAAGGTGGCATTGTTTTATATGGAGGGATTTTCAACGATAGACTCGTAGGATTCGGGTTGGAGATGTTAATAGAATAAGGACAGTAATAAGGGACGGAGATTGAAAACGGACGAAAGGTATCTCGATAAAATTTATTTAAAACCCCAATACTTAAATCCGTTTCATATCAGGGTGGCCAGGATCGTGAAACAAAAAACAATAGCCACAGTCAGGAACTAGATGTTGCGATCTCATGAAACATAATTAAATTTGGTACCTAGGTATGCTAGATATATAGCTGGACCCCATCAGAAGAAATCACCCGCGAGACATATATATACAATGTGATTGCAGTAGTATCGTAACACGATGGGGGGCTATCTACTTGGATAGGTGCCTATAGCTATGGGTGCCGTTGGTCTAAACCTGATATCCGACTAGTCTCGAATATAACCGCTCGATCGATATCTATCCCACATACTGTTAACGAAGATAATCTGTTTGAAAAAGTGGTTTCACAGACAGTCTGAGAGCTCCTCAACTTGCAAGGCAGTAAGCATATGGCCGGCTATTTATTTGCTTCTATGTAGAACGAACTAGGTAACAGAGCGGTTCAAACTGCGGTTAGTGGACTGGCTGTTATTTATTCTCGTTCCCGGCTATTATTATGGGTACCCCACATAGGCTCGATGTCTGCACCGTAGCAGAAGGGACCCAATGAGCTCCAACCGTAGACGCGGCCGAAAACGCTAGCGACGCAGTTTGAAGGCTTAAGGGCAAGAGTTAGGCTACCAGACCGATCCCCGGAAAATCATGACCATATATACTCAGCAGATACCAGCGTCTACGCCGAGAACGTGTCAATAATCTGATGTATATATTATATAAACCCTCTGACCTGAGTTAAAAAGTAAACAAATAACCTTTCCTCCAACCTTTCCTCCAACCTTCACTCCTCGAGATCACTCCCGACATAGCTCCATGCTCCACCATCCTTTGGGGCAAGCCCTCTCCGGGAGATACTCTCAATACATCTCTCGCTCACTGCAAATCACAGCTCCAGCAACCAGAGGGGGGTTATGAAGAACCCAGCTCCAGATCCTCTCGAGCCTAGAGATACTATCCAAATCAAACTTGCGAATATACGGTGGCTCCCGTATGAACACTACGGTCGTAAGACCTGGAGAATTCCAAAACCTCCCCCACATCAACTACTGCTCCTTGGCCGTTTTTTTAATACGGCCGGGAGTCGACGGGCCAATTGGCCAGAAAGTCCGAGAATTCATTGATCCTGCTCTCCTCGGGACAGCATCATAGGTACGGATAATACTGAGGAACATATGTTCTAAAGCCAATTGCGGATTGAACTAACTTAAGTACTTAGGGAACTACAGGAACCATTGATGGGACGGGATCGTACCCGTACCCGGAACAATCAAACCTCGGGAAGTTCCTGGATACCGCTCTACTGTTATCATAACAGGGAGCAGTATCGAGAACCCACCGACATAGCCGAAATCTTTTTTATGTAAGTGACACTATCCCTTACTCTCAACAGCGTAGGATGAAGTACTGAAATTCATCCCTCAAATTACAGGTGGCCGGGGACTCATCTGAGTACTCGAGAGGAGTGAAGTCGCGTCCCGGGGTACTCCAGTGCCACGGAAGTCTCCTCCAGTATGGCTCCGTGGTGGTCTGCATGCTAGTAATACTTCCAGACGAGATAGTCGGGTCTCCGGTGCCATACGGATATAGGATCGACGATACCCCATTACCACGAGACCACCCATTACCAAAAAATGGCTACACAGCAAAAAAGTACCTGCGGCGGATCTTGCAAACATAGCTTTGCTGCTTTCGCAGGTCGAGGACCTACTGTCCCAGCCAACACCACCTGGAGAGGATCTTTTTCATGCATTGAGGGAGAATGCTCAAGCGGCACTCTTTTCCAAATAACTCCCCGGCCGTCTATACTCGACAGACGGAATTCCTTGCAACGGCCTTGGAAGCCTTGCGTTTGAGCTAGAAGACAACACCAAGACGGAGATATCTGGCCGAGATACCAGAAGAAGCCCGATTCGATAAAGCTATTTGTTGGATGTATTACGTTCGAAGTGAAGTGCTTCCAACACGACAACAATCGCATTCGGCAGACGGTCTCGCGGTCTATACCTTGGATATGACGTCGTTTCCTTTTACCTATCTTACATATACTTACCTACGACGGGGGGAAATCATACCCTTACCAGCTGGGAGGGACTATGCACGTTGGTCCTTAAAAAGGGTAAGGAGGGCCTCGGGTCAAGTTATTGGTTGACAGTCTTGGGGGCTTTGTCGAACTTTTGTTTTGTCGCCAATAACTTGACCGGGGCCTTGATGCCCATCTGGGAGTTCGCACCGAAGACAATACAAGTAATATGTAGGGTTATTTGTGGGTTAACAGTGCTGTGTACATCGACAACAAACGCATGTATACGACAGCTGTATGGGAAAGGATTCGAGGATAAGATCCACGAATCCCAACAAAAATATGTGGAAAGAAATAAGTTGGAGAGCTCAGACGTTGGTGGTAATAGAATGAATTCGAGATTTCAAAGCAGAAAAAGAGGAGCAGAAGCAATATTTGTACGATAGCGAAGAAGCACTGGCTTCTCACCAAATCTGTAAATATCTCTAGACGAATGTCATAGTTTCCACAGAATGGTGCCAACTGCAGATTGACTGAATCAACTGAGACGCATCTCAGCCGGTATAAAATTTTTTTTGGCATCTAATGCAGTGGCCAGCTCGAGTACCGGCCAACCCATCGTGGCAGCCATCACAAAGTAATTCCCGACAACGAGCCTCCGGGTACTGGGAAGCTATGGTGACCATAAAGGCCATAAAGAAATCCTTGTTACCGCCCAACATGGCCGCGGCAACGGTCTTCGAGCTTGGGAGATTCTTGAGGACGGCATTGAGTCCCGTGGTGTCACACGCACCCGATTTCTTCACCGACCATAGGAAGTTGAAAATCTCTGGGACATGCGGATAAGCAGCTGCATGGTTAGCGCTGTTCAGGATGACGCTCAGAGACTCGACGATGCACTGAACTGTCTTGGCTTGGAGATCTGGGATTCTGAGCTTCTCGGCTACTCGATAAAGCTTTTGCTGGTTCTCAAGGAACGGGGCGATCTCGATCTCAATGGGGTTACTCCCATGTCGAAAGTGCTTCAGCTGGAACACTGCGTTACAATATATCCAGTGGACTACTTGTTCGAATATTGACGGTTCAACGTCGGGGAGAACCATGCGGACGGGTTTATTATCTTCATTGTTCTCTTTGTGTGGGATTCCAAAGAATTTGCACCTAGTGCTTAAGAGACTTCGGTGAAGCTTCCACTCGTGCTTCTCGTCCTCTTTACCAACTTCAACGACAACATCACTTTCTGCATCGCCGGGGAGCCTATGTACATCAAAAATCAATCAAAGGGCGCTTAGATATTCAGAATACAGAACTTTCACTAACAGCATGACAACTACAGCTTCATCATCTGAAGAAACCTTCTTGACCTGCAACTCGGCTCCGTTGACCGGCTGTATCGGCTCCGGTCCGTCCGCGTAACTATCGAAGATGGGGGTAGGCTGCTTTCCATCCATCCTAGATCTATCAGAGGATTGGAACGTTTCTAGAATCTTTAGAGGGTTCACGTGAGGGGCTCTTAATCTGATTCTGAGTTGGGCTTTGGTGGCGTTCAAGGGAATTAGATGTGTTTAAGAGGGTGGAAGTGAAAGCAGTGACAGCGAGAGAGCTCAGCGGCTTAAGAAGATTCTGTAGCTAGAGCGTCAAACCTAGATATCTACTTAAGTACGTTCTTACCAGCTCCTCTTCATATTTGTTCCTTTCAACTTGTGCCTACATTCTCTGTTGAAATGCTTCCTACTTTTCTAGTAAACCAACCAGCGTAGCTGAACTAACTTCCTACCTAGAGAGCTCCCCTCTCAAAGTCCTTTCCTACTAGCCAGTACTAGTATAAGGCGGTTAGATATAATCTCAAAACCACAAGCAATTCTAAGCTTTAAGACCGATGAGATCACGTTAGCGATCAAAATCGATGAATCGTCTTACTGAATGGACGTTTTATAGGCTAGCACGACCGAAAGTAGTATATTAGAGGACCGATAATAACTGTATCCCCTAACTAAACCTTGATGAAGCTTGAGACAGACCTAAATAGGCTTACATGTCTACACCTTGATACCCGCTGTGCCGGCGAGGGGTGTATTTTGAATACCAATCCAATAGAGTTTAATGGAAATTTATCGCCATGAATACCATTCTAATGCGTATAGAACGTAAAAATACAGTATTAGTACAGTAGGGTTATGGCAAGCCATATAGATATTGTAGTACTACAGTATTAATGTCACCACTCTTCCCGAGACAGTAGATACCTGCTAGGGCTACTAGGTTTTGGCGAACTGCACCCCCCTATCAAGCAGATTTCAAGCTACTGCTAGCTAGTAATCAGGTGTAATATACCTACTATACTACCTTTTGAAAACCTATCAAAGATAAGAATTCTTGGTAGGAGCGTGCGCGTGCCCTGGCACTGCATTTACAAGATTGCTCCTCGACATCGATGCTGACTTTGTACCCATACACACGCTCCGTTCGAGCTAACATTATTCAGGGGGGCGGCTGCTAGCCTGTGACCACTACGAGACTCCCGCTAAGTACACGTTCCTTAAACTTCACTCGAACTGAAATACCTATATATATCCTGGCTATCGGATATCCTTATCAAGATATTGAAGCCTCTGCGCGAGCCCTCAGGTATAATATTTTATGGTTATGAAAGCTAGTCCCTGTTCTAGTATATATAGGTATTGCTGCCAGCTGGCTCAATGTCCCTACGAGCTTATAGATTCGCCTAGAAAGACAATGACCTCGGAACGTCTAGTACTATTTAGGGTGGAATGAATGTATTGGGTTATGGGGGTTAGAGGTTGGTTAAACCGAATGCTTATCTAGCGGGTTACGGCATAATTAAATTACACTAAGCACTATTTAACAGGGCGTTGAAATCTAGAATAGCCACAGATCTTAGGACAAGTCCTCGAAGGTCATCGCGTACTGTGCTGCCACCGCCGATATATCGGCTAGGAGAGGTTGGCCTTGTGCTCTCAGCACAGGGAAATCGACGGCGTCCTCATCGTCGGAATCGAGGTCTCCGGTTGCACTAATAGTCACAACCGTCGTCCAACCAAAGTCGATCGACCTTCTGATAAGAAAATCGGTGATTTCCCGGAAACTAACATCCACCTCCGTTGCGAAACAAATGGGTAGAATTCCGACGCGATGAAATCGAAGTCCTCGACTCACGGTCGGTCGTGGGCGTGTCGATTCCTGGCGGCCTTGATTCCTCGCATCATCACCCAATGGCTCGGTGTTAGGGAATGGTGTGCGAGTGCAACCAACAAGTTGTTCTAAACCGGGCAGCTATTTGGGTGGGCTCGTATCCGGTTTACATGCAATTATGGAGTCGAGCGAGAATCCCGTTGGGACCCCGAACTGGACCCCGAAGTCCACGGTCTCTTGGTCTAGGTCTTCGCACAGGGTCCTGTACTCCCTGTAGCGGATGACGGGATCACCGAGAGCGTTGAAAGCAATGCGTATCATTGAGATTGCCAGGTCCGAGATGCTCGCCATCTGGACGAGCAGGACTCCATTTGAGTAGGCAGTCTATACGATGAAGGATAAGTTAGACAGAGAGGCACTTGGCTATTAGTATCAAAGGTAACCTACCATAGCGTGGGAGAGCAGCTTGCTCGGTTTGGCAGACGACGAGATCTATTGCACGAACTCAATCCTTCGAGGCTTTTTGGATGAAACGAAACACCCTATTGATACTTAAGGTTGGCAGGAGGTGCAGTTAGCAGGAGTATATCTTCCGGTACGTAAGAAATGGGCCACGAACCTCGATTCTATCCCGGAGGGCAGACTCTGGAAAAGCATGGGCGGGAGAAAGAGAATGTAGGATGTAAGGAAGAAGGAGGAGGGAAAGGACAGCTCTCTCTTCTCTGGTTTATTTATTCCCGTTGTTTTATTTTGGTTTCTTTTGTTTTATTGTTATTGTATTAGGTCTACAGATCTTATGCGACAATCGGAGAGCAAAGGTTCGGCCCATCCCGAACGCTCTGCCAGAACAGCGGGATAGACCGATAGAGTATTACCATATAATTCGGATTAGCATAGGGGACGGTGTTCAAGAATTCCCGTCTGCTACACAACAGGTAAGTACTTAAGTACCTAGGGAAGAAGTAGATACTGAAAGTATGAATGGAAATGTGTAGGCTACGACGAGTAGGGGTGCGAGACTGAGAAGTAACTAGGTAAGTACCTACCTACGTAGAGCTCACTAGCATATTAGTGTAAACATTTCTTTCTTGAGATTACCTACGTACTTAAGTAGGAGGTATACTAGGTACCTAGGTATCTACAGAGTTAGGGGACTCGGTGGCGATATTCCAAGTCTGTATGGGTCTGGATAATACTGCCATCGACGTTTAACGCTCTGACCCGCTTTCCCGCCAGAACATCCCAGTCGGTTTTGGGTGAAAGTGTTAAACTTCTAGAAGTGTGAACTCGGTTGCTTAGAGACGGCTGGAGCGTTTTGGCGTTCTGAACGATTGGGGGACAACGAGAAGCTTCATCAGCTACACTTACTCACGCTATATATTTTCCACAGATGGCCACTAGTGTAAACATAAACAGCTACTTCCCTACCACAAACTCCCACGATTGATATTTCCTAGATCTAAATAACCCAACCACTATCGCACTAAAAAGAGAGACAAGCACGAAAACAACCATGGAAACGATGGCAGGACGCGAATCCCGAGGAGATTTTTTGTCGTAAGTCTTCCGGTTCATTATTACATCTAGGCCTTTTGGTTCTAGTGCTAGAAGTTGTTTTCTAACATTCAGTTTGAGAAAAGGCTTCTAAGCGACCCCCAATTTGCAGATATCCTCATCACAGTCGGTACTACTACTACAAAGGAATATCCGCTCCACAGATCCATCATTTGCACGCGTTCCAAGTTTTTCGCCGAAGCGTGCAAAACAAGTGAGAACCGAAACGAGTCCGGCCTGATGTCTCTATCGCTAGCGGGTATCGAACCCGAAGCCTTCGACGTGGTTATTCGCTGGATCCATGGCGACGAAACCGTCTTCTCAAATGGGGATATTAAAGAAACCAAGATATTTGAAAGGGTTTTACGGATAGCATCGCTATTCGGGCTTGAGGAGCTACGGGTTCAGGCGTTGAAACAGATTTTAGAGGGCAAGTGCCAAGTTATGAAAGATTTATACACCACTGCGAGCGATGAGGAGTATCTGGAGCGCGTTAAAGACGAGCTAAAGCACCTGGAAGTTGAAGATTGGGTCTCTGTGAGACCTTTCTTCAAGCAGATCACAGACGACATCTATATTCCCCCTAGTTGGACCATAACTCTTGCGAAAGAGTCTGATAATGGATTCCTCGCAGCTTTGCTCCTGGAGAGATATACTCGCCTCTTCGATCTCGCTACAAAATCTTGCACATGCATCTGTGTATGCAACCATTCAGTCTTAGACGGCGGAGATGTGAACAATTCAGATGATTGTCTCCGGTGCGAGAGTGATTCATTTCCTACTTTCCTGGAAGTCGACGAAGAGATCAAGCGCTTGTAAGGCCCATGGCCCGGCAAGTATAGGAATCGGTCTTCACCCATAGCGATCCATTCAGCCATGGCACCCGATTCGAAATATTTGGGCCGAATCATCATCAGATCTAGAAGGAATGGGGCATAGCTTTGAGGAAATAGTAATAAATGTAACGTGTATCAGACTGGAATCTTGAGTTTTGGCATTGAATATTAAGGCGGCGTTCCATAGAATACAGAATGAGATATCGGTCCTTTAGAGTAAAAGCGATTGAATAGAAGGCGTTAAAGCGTTACTACTTCATCGCGGACTTGCTAGATTCACATATTCTCAGCTTCTGTAGTTCAGCATAGCGCGCTGTTCAGGCAATTACTAGGAATAGAGAATTCAGAAACCCTTCAAGCCTGCAGCTGGTCTATAGTGTTATATCTCCAAGCTTCGATTATCTTGACACAGCCTGTATCAAACTAACAGCACCGTTGATGACGCTCAGGGAATATATAAAACGACAGGAGGGATAGGTGTATCTTTCCTGCTTTAATTCAACCTATCAACTGACCAGAATCTTTACCCCTACAGAAGAATAACTTCCTAGATACCCATTGCCTAGGACAGCCCTGGGGAACCAGGGGGATCTAGGCGACCGTAAAACCAAGGTGCCTATCGTATCTGCGGACGGACTTTCGAAATTTCTCTTGTTTTCTCAATGCCAGATCCTCCAACGAATCATCTCGAGTAAGTACCAAAATATCGTCCCGCATAGAATGTCAAATCTATCGATCTATTATACCCGGGTCTGTCTTGCGCTCACTTAGAATATCTAACGATTCTCATTCTACGGATTCAGTTGTAACCGTTGGAGGTTCAAACCAATAACAATACCATCTACACCGAGAAATAGTTT
Source organism: Arthrobotrys sphaeroides (assembly GCA_036971245.1). Classification (NCBI taxonomy): domain Eukaryota; kingdom Fungi; phylum Ascomycota; class Orbiliomycetes; order Orbiliales; family Orbiliaceae; genus Arthrobotrys; species Arthrobotrys sphaeroides. The sequence continues at coordinate 784,888 of JAJTTW010000011.1, read as the reverse complement.
GTACATCACCTTATCTTGCCGAAGCGGTTAGAAGTACTGCGGATATCGATGAGGCCGGCACCGCGACCCTATCAATCCTTCACATGGACCTTTTGGTCTTCGAGACAATAGTTCGCTGGATGTATGGAGATAGGAGCATCGTGGCAGAGGGAACTTGGGATGTAGAACTCCAAAACGAAGTTCTACTAACCGCGCCACATTTTGGACTACAAGACTTACGAGCTGCTGCGAAGGGAAGGATGTTATGGAGGGAGCGCCGCTTGAAAAATAGTAACAATCAGGTGGTGAGTAAACCCGGGGGGGGGGGGCTCACGGAGGGTGAAGGGGCTTGGGACGATTTTAAAGAGGGCTTTCGAGCCTCACATGAAGAGGAGTGGGTTTCCCATAGACGTTTCATCCAAGAAGCCACTTTAGACTTGAGCGTCTCTCCCGACTGGATTTTAGAACTTGCGAAAAAATCTGAAACCAGGTTTCGTGCAGCTCTCCTCTAGTTCAAGTTTTTTTTAATTTGAACTTACCCTGCACATGGCCACTTACCCTACATGTGACTATAGCCATGTTAAGGGTAGAACGTACCCTGCACGTGGTCACTTACCCTGCATGTAGCTATAGTCATGTTAAGGGTAAGTCCAAAAACTTTTTAATTTGAACTTACCCTGCACGTGGTCACTTACCCTGAGTCTGGCTAGAGTCGTGATAAGGGTAAGCTTCTGAAAGTCCAGTATTCTCCACGTAGCGATCGTCAACTGATGAAGGGTTTCAGATTCATAGTCTGGGATCACAAGATCCAGCGCTCTTTTCGTCACCTTGTCATGAGTTTTATTTATCTGTTAATTTACCAGGCTCGAAAAACGAGATTGATGTTATCTGGTAGTTAAACGAGGTACCGTAAACAAGGCACCGTAACTACGACAGCGCCTCTTCGCAAAAGCCGATTAGGAAGCAACTAGGTGAACTTTTGGCTATATAATGGGATCCATGATACTGTGCTTCGCTCCAAATTCTTGTCCCCCGCGGAAGTTGATGCGTACAAGCGATAGCTAAGAGTAAGAATGGTATGAAGGCTCATGGAAATCCATCAGCTTCAAGATAAACGTCGATCCCTGGGGTACGACATACACGTGGGAATCGATACGCTCCCGTAGACGCTGAACGCGTACAGTTGAAAATTAGTATCATCATTCTTCCTCGCTCCTAAAATTTACTTGGGGTTGCCATAAGTCATCTAGGCAGGTCTAGCGGTATCCTGCCGGACCTGTGGAGCTGCTTCCCGTTGAAGTAGCAGGGAGAGTGAAATTAGCATTAGAAAATTCGAGAAGAATTCAAGCATCCGGGTGTACGCATGGCTAGTTAAAACGGTGCGTAGTTGGGACGGGCACTTCCTCTCCAGGCCCCAGGGTAACTCTAATATTGTTACGAGAACCTTTTCCTTGAACCGCGGCGCACAGGAACTGTCCAGAATATAACGGGTAAATCTACAGACACATCACTGATATCTTTAAATGACAGCTCTGACTGAAAAGTTCTGATACTTGCTCAGTCTTACTAACCTTATTGAACGGATCTACGACCCGACCCATATCCCACACCGTCACAAACAAGAAGAATCTACGAAATAACGATTTTAGAGGCCCGCCATAGTGTCTATTACCGGTTGGACGGGAGAAGAAACTGGCATTACACACTTAGGCTTGCCACCAGACCAATGATGTCAAGCTCTGAGGAAGACGAAGGATTGTTAAGGTCAGCTAAGGGGCTCTTGAACTACATCTACTACTTTTTCGAACTGCCCTAATTTAACTGACCTATCAATCTCGTATAGCTTGCTCAATAATCCTAAATACTCAGACCTAGATGTTGTGTTGGCAGAGATGAAAACGGTGCGACGAAGGAGTTCTATCTTCATAGAGCGATTATATGCCCAGTTTCCAGGTTCTTCGAAAAGATTTGTCAGGATAACCTTAATGCCCGGGTCAAAGACACAGTTGAATTGGATAATATTACACCTGAGGCCTTCGAAATCGTCGCTCGGTGGGTCTACGGGGATAAAGAAAAAATTCCTCATCCAGACCTCAGCTGGACTATCTGCCGCGATATCATATATGCGGTGAAATACTTGAAAATCGACAAGCTACAGATGATCGTCCTCGATAACCTCCTGAACAATTCAAAGCGACTAATACAGGCCCAGGACGCAAAAACTGACTCCGAAACCATATGGCGGGTCCTGGAGGACGTCACAAGGTTGTGTACACTCGATGATTGGGTTTTTTTGCGAGCGTTTTTGAAGAGTTCGGAAATACCATCAAAGCTCTATCCCCGTCAGAACTGGATTTCCAAACTTGCATCCCAATATGCAATCACACGCTGGGTTTCTTGCTGCCCTAGTTTTGGAAAGGTATCGGGATTCCATGGATTTAAATGTTTGTCAGAGATGTCAACTTATTGATAGAGATAGTTACCTCGAAGCAGAAGGGTAGCGGATATGTTGAGCCTACTTCGCGGTTTTGTAATATATACTATAGCTTAACTAGCCCTCACTTGTGATTAGACCATGGTATTAATGACCTAGACCTGATCTTATGTGCTTTCTGTCGTCCCTGAACTAGGAAAGTTGGATTAATAGATCTTAATGCTCTACTACCAGATTACTTTGTGCCAGAATCCGACCATAGACGTCGATTTAGCGATCTTTTAATCCTTTTTGATAGAATAAACAAAACCCTAGAGTCGAATGACAGCTGATCGACACCTATTTGTATCCCTCCATAAGCCAAAACACAGCTAGAAGCTGGAGGGTCTAGATCTATTGAAACGGCTTAAGATGATCGAGCTATTTCCATAGCTAACGCGCAAATTATGCCGGCCTGATTGGGATTGTAAAAGATTCGTAAGACAACTGTCAGTGCGGGGCGTTGGATGGTATTGAATGCCGGGGAAACAGAGGGGTGCAAGGCTCTCGGCTCTCACAATAATTGCCGACATTCTTGTCGTTTCCACAGCATTCGAGTAATAGGAACACCGTTTGCGTGATGTTACTCGCACGATCCGTATATCCTTATAATATAATATCCCCCAAACCGAGCTTTAAAGGAGTGGCTGACACCTCATCAGCTCAACTTTCGAACTAATACTGAATCTATCGACGCAAGAAGCCCCACTTACCATATATATATACGGCCTTTTATCTTTTTAAAAGGATCATTCAAACTCGTGTGTATTTAAGGTGCTGAGCTTTAGACAGCGTGAAATGATAGATATCGGATGACGTCCTCTCGTCGGTGTCATTTCACTCGGAACAAGGGCTTGTACATTGTGCTCGGCCGATTGTTCTTCAACGAGCCGAGGAGACTGTCAAGGAACTATCTATATATACGAAGGCCAGTAAAATCTTAACAATTATCTCACAGGCCGTCCCTGACCTACCCTTCGTCCTTTCGCGCACCAATACCTTTAATCCATACCTCCTACCGAATATCAATTAACTCTCTGGAAGAGTATCTCACGAAGTTCCGCGAGCTTAATACCTCTTGACAGTTCCTCCGAATCGAAACAAACGATGTCCAAGGTGCGAGACGGAAGCCAGGCAGTCATTCTGTCGTAAGTTTTTCCTTGTAAATGCTGAATATTCGGCTGCCATATCCTACTACGAGTGGCTGATATGCTCTTCAATCCAGCTTGATCAATAAAGCCGAATTTTCGGATGTAGTCCTTACCGCCGGCACCCAAGATGACTCAGAGCAATACAATGCTCACAAAGCCATTATTTGCGCCCAATCTTGTTATTTGGCCGAGGAGTGCCGGAAGAACCTGACTGTGAACGATGACGGAAGAACGGTTATTTGGGTTCCTGATGTCAGACCTAGAATATTACTCATTGCACTCCGCTGGATGTACGGCGACGAAGTCGTGCTATCGGAGCTGTATACAGAAGAGTTGGGGGTCGTCGAAGAGGTTCTCTTCCTCGCTGCACTCTTCGGGCTCGAGGGCCTGCGCCAGGAAACTGTGAGGATGACCTTGGAACGATACAGCAATCTCTTTGACGAAGGGGTTCTGGCTCCCGGCGACGGCTGTGATGTCGAATACTGGGAGATCATCAAAAGCTCATTAAAACACGTCCGAATTGAGGATTGGGCTCCAGCAAGGAAGTTCTTGAAGCATGTCACCAAAGAGTCAACCATTCCTTCAAGCTGGATTCTGGAGCTCGCAGAAGAGTCCGACAATGGGCTCCTGGCAGCCCTGTTACTTGACAGAGACAACAAGCTACTGGAAAGTGTCACTCTCAGACCAGGTGCCCGATGTGGGCATACAATTTATTCGGATGACTGCCCAGAATGCCGGGGCAAAATGCAGCTTCGAATGCCAGATCGCGACAGTCTACTCGATTGATTGCTAGATACCGGATGTAGGCATATTCTGACTCTGCGAGGCCATTACCACCTCCCCCATGGATATCATGAGATATGTACGATCCCACCCCCCCTTATTAAAGGCGGAGTCTGTCACTAATCGCCCATTGCATTGGTTTTACAGACACACGAAGAATCCAGAAACCGCGTTGAACAAGGAGCAGAATTTTGGGAGAGAAGGCTTAGGTAACTGTGACCGGCAGCGCTCACTTCGACGCGTGAATATAGCAATATTGAGCGAGAAGAAATCATTACCGACGGAAATATTGCTATTTATCATAGTCTTGTGTACTTAACAAAAATAATGCAATGGAGACTTAATTAAATCAGAGTTAAGAACGATTCATTGCCCCGCCCGATTGTCGAGGCTCAGTATACTGTGCTAATATTATAATACTCCTATAACGGCCCTACCGGCCGGCCTGTTGATACAGTATAACAAAGAATCATAACTTATTTAAACCCAACATGTTCATTCGCCTTCAATATGAAAACCAGATCAAGACCTAATGATTACATCTCGACTCACGCCCAGAGGTGATAGGGAGCCTAGAGGAGCTTAGGAACGTACTGATATCTTGGACACCAAAACTAGGCCAGAGCTGGAAGCGAAATACTAGAACTGACAGCGCAAGCTTTTAGCCAGAATATCCGTTATAAGGTGCTATTGTCGAGTTTCCTACAACTTCTAGAATCCTGCGCCTTTAAAATTTACAAGCACTGAAAGCGCCCAACGCATTCTTGTGGTTGAAACCTAATTTCATCTCCAAGGTATAATCGCAATTATGTTTAGGTAAACATGAAATGTTCTAAGAAGGATCGAGAAACTTCTAGTGCTACCCTGTGACTCTAGCTCATTCGCGTACCCTTTGCCTAGAAAGAAGCTTCCACGATTTAACAAAACTACCTGAGTGACAGAAGAAAGTCATGTAGGTATGTATTCAACAAGCATCTGACAAAGACCGCGGCACTCACGTGCTCACATGACACAATATCTTCACTATCAATCATCGGCCGACTTCAGAACCGTAGGACCTACAGAAACATAAAAGACGAACCTCTACAGCACCCCAATCAAGAAGACGTACGACCAGCGTTTCGAATAGCTCGGAGGAAGACTAGAAAATGTCAGAGGTAAGAAAGAACGAGGCACTCCTTGCGTAGGTTAACCTTTCTTCAGGAAGAAGATTTGCATATTTACATTTATAGACGCTGCGGTACTGACAAGATCACGAGCATCTCTCAGTCTGCTTAACGACCCCAAATACTCCGACCTCATCATCAAAGTTGGTGACACCAAACAATATCACCTCCATCGAGCCATAGTTTGCCCTGTTTCAAGTTACATCGACGATTTCTGCCAAGAAAATAGCAGTCCTTTGGCAATATTGCAACTCCATCTCCCAGGAACCTTCGAAATTACTCCAAGAACCTTCGACGTGGTAGCTCAATGGATTTACGGTGATAAGGAAGTTATTGGGCGTCCTGATGTTAGCTGGGATAACTGTCGCGATATTATGTCAGCAGCAAAGTATCTGAAGATAGAGGACTCACGCACCGCTGCCGTTGATGGGTTTTTACACCACTCGACACAGATCTTGATGACAGAGAATGTGAAAACGGAATCCGACAGTATTTGGAACCTGATACAGGACGTTACAAGCGCCCTCGGCGTCCAGAACTGGGACAAACTTAAGGCATTTATAACGTGGATCCCAGCGACACTGGTTTCACCAAAGCCTTGGATGATGCGCCTTGCACATCAATCCAACGATGGACTTTTGGCTGCTCTACTTCTGCATAAACTCTAAAGGGAGAAATATTTGGATATCTGTCATCTTTGTCAAACCCCACGGAACGGGTAACGTGTGGACCTCGGAAATGGAAAATATTCAACGGGATGTCGGACCTGCAGAATGATCTGTTGTGAGTAGAACAGTTGATAAGATACTGTGCCGGAAAGAGGTAGGATATTATCACGATAATACTACGATATCAATACTATACGACTTGTGGTAGTACTACCACCTTAATATTATATTTTAACATCTAACACGCATTTGACTTGTATCGAGGACAGTGAACCTTTATTAATCGATCTTGGATTGATATTCAAAGTATATTCTTTGCCGGCACAGTGATGATTAGTCTGTATCCGCTGACTCGCATTCAGACCAGGCCCGCAGGGGATCCTTCTATTGCTCTGTATTCCAACTTCAATACCATCTTTGCAACTCCCAATTGGGATATGTTTGATCCCAATATATTAATACCAGCATGGGGTCTGCACCCTAAGAGCGCAGGGAATGTATTAGATACCAAGGCCCAGAAAAACTTAAAGAGAAAGAAATGGTTAAACTTGTAGATATTTATGCATGAGAAACTAGATATTTATAAAAATCACATAGGGCCAGTGATTATAGCCGATATTGCAAATATACATACTCAAACGGCAACCTATATATGGATTTAATTAGGAGGGGTTAGCATCTAGGTATGCACTAAAGCCGTTGCCCAGTCTAGTTTTATACATAGTAGATGTAGGCCCCGAGAACACAATACTAGGCCCCGAGATAAGAGGGGCTAAGAATAACAAAAGCCTTCGGCACTCTGCCACTTAGAATCTTCCTTCAGTAATATCCTCTATCTTATATACTCCATTTTTTGAGATATGTAGAGAGGCCCTGAAGGGCTTCTCCTCCTCCATCTGAGTTGGGAAGAATCCTACAGATGTAGACTTACTCAATTCGATGCGGAAGTACTTGAAGTCCCATTAGAGCATTAAGAAGCGTATACCAGGTTCACATGAGAGTCTTGAGGGATTCATACTTTGAGTCCACGGAGATAGTATCTGATTCAAACCAGAAGTGCAGTAGGAAAGCTGTCAGCTAAGACGCGGAAACGCAGTTGTAGTTGAAACCTGCCCTACTAGCTTTCAAATCACCTGGTTACGGGACTGGCTCCCTGTTTTATACAACCACGAAGGAAATATCAAACAGACACAACACGCCTCCGACGCTTCAGTCCCTCATTCATCGTCAAGTACATCCTGTTACCTCACCAATCAGGCCAGCTCTTTTGTCGGAAATTCCGATTTATCTGTTAGCGGTACGTAAGTAGAAAGGCCAGTTCCAGTACGGCGTTTAGCCATTGCCATTGCATTGCAGTTAATACCTCGTGACAGCCTCGTCGGTGACACAACACCAGCAAAAGCCTCCACCTCCCAAGCAAAACAACTTCTCTGATTTTTCGAGCATTTCACCATCTACAATCACGCTCTACCTCTAAAGATCAATACTTCATAAAAGCGATCCAGATAGAGAGCAACATGGAAAACTCACCAGCCAAAAAGCGTCGCAAGACCAATGATAGCCCTGTCGAGGAGACACCAGAAAGACAGAAAGTTTGTTCATCTGGCGAGGATAAGCCTGTCCTAGTTCGGTAAATGATTTTATCGTATTCGCTCTAAAAGCCTGGCGAGGCTGAAGGAGAATGATCGAGTATCGAGCAGTTCACTAACGGTTCTCTTGTTGCCCTTAACGGTCTAGGATGCTCGAAAATCCGGAATACTCCGATGTTACCATCCTCGCTGGACCCAACAAAGTTCCCTTCAAGCTACACCGCGAGGTCATCTGTTTGACCTCTGGTTTCCTCAAGAAAGCTTGTAGACGAGCTCCCAAACGCGGCCCCGCTTTCATAATTATGCTTCCTAAGATCAATAGCGAAGTATTCGAATTAGTCGTTCGATGGCAGTACGGTGGTGACATGGACCTCATCCCTAACTATGGGACCACGACTTTGGAGGTTCAACGGGCGGCAGACTACCTTGAAGCACCCAAATTGAAGCAAGATCTCCTCCACCGTCTGTTTACCTTCATGTCCACCGAGCTATGTGATTTTAATATACCAGAAGAAGAAGAGTGGTGGTGCGAATTTCCGGATTTCTTTGCGGAATTCTGTGAACGCTGCCACGTGAGGATCTCCCGGACATCATCAAATGCACCGAAATTCTATGCAGTCATTGGAAATCCCCCCCAGAGGATCTTTTAGAGGACATGGAGGACGGAATGTACGGTGACCTTTTTGTGGTATCACTGGTCGCAGCTCTGAAAAATATTGGCCCGAAGATCTGCCAAAAGTGTTTTGGGTAGTTTACGTCTGCGAGGAGGTGCACTTGTTAGATAAAATATTCCCTTCATAACCCGGCCCACTGGGTCGCTGTATCGTTTCATTAAATGATGCAGACAGTTAGTGTCCCCACGAAGGATCAATCGAGACAGGCAGGACTTACTTCCTCGCGACTAGCTGTTATCCGTCATCGCGCTCTACGTGTACATAGACAATGCCAGCTATGCTGGCATAATAACAGCTGCTCCCCTTTTCTAGCTACTTCGAATTTCTCTGGAAGAAGCCAGCCTCGTAACCAGAATACGTATTAATACACCAGCTTTATTTCTATTGCTATTTGAAGGAAGCTTGCGGTGCGGTACAGTGAATTCTAGGTCTCCTTCTCAGCAACATATGCAAAGCTATGGTCGAGGTATCCACATCACCCTAGTCTCATAGGCCAGACACACCAACCATCCACCTTTGAAACAATCAACATACTGCCTTGGCTTGAAGAGAGTATCAATAGCATTTTTAGACCAAATTATTGCCGTAGAGTCACAACTGGGCCGATTACGAGATGGCAACTCCTAACGAAGAGAACGGCGTGATCAAGTATAGCAAGACCCAAAATCCCAGGTTCTCAAATTCAGTACGCCTAACTATTATTTGAACGTTCTAGATTTCTTAACGATCCGGAGTATACCGATATCGTTGTCGAGGTCGGATACGGCGCTAGGCCCAGGCTGTTCTCAGGATGCGGCCACCATAAACCAGATACAGTACAGTTCTTCATGCATCAAGTTATTGCTTGTACGAGATCGGAACACTTCAAGAAGCTTGTCGACGGCTCTTCCGAAACCGACGGAGCCGGGCGTAAGGTTTTATATGCCTCGACATCTCCGAAAGCCTTCGAATTGGTTGTCCGGTATTTCTACGGAGCCAATGATATTGATACCTGCGAGGACACTCAAACCCTTACAGGAGTCATAAATTATGCTCACGACTGGGGTATCGAGGAATTGCGGGTTCTAGTGTTAAAGCGATTCCTAGTTCTAGCAGCACAAGATATATCTAAAGTTCAGGACCCCGCGGCCAAATGGGATATCCTTCGAGAGGCATGCGGGAACTGTAATATTGATAGTGATCTTGAATTTCTTGCAAGTTTTATTAAGACAAACTTGCCGGATCTCCGAGCACCAATCGGTTGGATCAACGATCTGAGTCTAGGAAGGCTAGAAGAACCTATTCTAGCTGCTGCTATGATTAAACGGTTTCAAGGAATCGACCCAGATCCGGACCTTATCGATACGTCTCCCTTGGTGGCCGCTAGAGGAAAGAAGGACCCAAGGTGCAGTAGGGGGGCCCGTATACGCGTAATACGTTAACCTCCTTGGAATTCCGGAATAACAGAGTTACATTCGAACTATCAATTCTAGAGTGTACACACTCATATATTCATCATACCCTTGAATTTTGAATTTCGAAATCGTTGTGTGGGTCAGGCAGAGGTGCATCCTCGCCCTAAACGAGAAACTGGGACTTGAAGGCTCAATTTTATTTATTGATTGTTTATGCGCAGGTCCCAAGCTAGCTTATTCCATGCGCATTGAATCGGTTGTATCTAAAAAGTGGGCCGGAATATTCGAATTAATTAGATTTACAAGAAACACCCACCTCTTGGGAAGCGCACAGGGAACTCATCTTCTTACAGTTTAATTTTTACACGTGAAATTAAACCGCATGCGCAGACTTCTAATTCGTAGGATTAAAGTCCTTGTACTGTTGCGAGTATAGGTAGCTAACTAGCTCGATCATATCCAGTGCCCTAGCTAGCCGCAAGCCGTCCACTTCCAGTACGTATTCTCGTGCCTACGAGGGTGATTGATGGGGTATAAAAGGCTTCGTGGCTAGGAGTACTTTTGGGAGCAGAGCTCAATCTTTCCATGTATCCCAGGCCCATGGAAAAGTTTACCAAAAATGAAGAAAAGAAAGCCGAACCAGAAGAATCTCCATCAGCCTGCAGCCGACCGTGAATGAGACCTACTTGAAAATTCTCTCGCTCGTTTATGAATTATCTTGGATTTTCTTTCCCATGAGAGTTCACGGGTATCGTTCCAAGGGGAGAATTTGACATAGGGACCCGCGGTTGCTTCTCAAGTCATCTACGCACACTAAAGCGCATCGTCAGAGCTTGGTTATAGAGGTTTATTATATATATCGTAGCACCTTCCTACAGGGGAATGTTCCAGAACATAGCATTGCACCTACTAGAACGCTTTAAAATGCCTAATTACTTAGTCGTATGGCGAGGAAGTCTATATATAGAATGATATATTCACAGTCCAGCAACCTTACCCAAACCAGATAACGTATAACGTGTAGTTAAACGCACGAGACATCGCCCTCGCACCCAAGACCCCGGAACGATCCCATTCGTCTCGTCTCCGTTGCTGAGGAAGAAGATTAAACGATGTCAGACGTCGTCAGCGAAGGGGAAGGACTACTCCGGTGAGCCGTTTATCCTAGAAGCCATCTAAGACCTTACCACGGAAATTTCGAAAGCCGCTACATACGATTAATACTAATCCAGTCACTCCTAATTAGCAGCTTATTTGACAATCCTAAATATTCCGACCTAATCGTAACTGCCGGTGGTGGCATGGATGTCAGCAGAAATTGCACCTGCACCGAGCTATAGTTTGTCCGGCTTCGAGCTACTTCGACGATGTCTGTCAAGCAAGTATGGCGACTATGAACGGCCTAGGATTGACAAACGTTTCCCTCCCGGACACCAGCCCCAGAATTTTCGAGATTGCGGCCCGGTGGATATACGGCGATAAAAAGGCTATTTCGGACGACCACCTCCTTTGGTACGACTATCACGACGTTATAAGCGCAGCAATGTACCTCAAGATAGAGCCATTAATCATGCATTGCGAGTTGCTGCTCTTCATACTCTCTTGGGTCTTTCCAAAAAGATGCTGCGAGGCCAATATAAGATCAAGGATTCCGAAAGTATATGGACAATCATCGAGAATGTTGCCAAATCATCTACGACGAACGATTGGGCCGCACTGGGAGCGTTCCTAAAAAGCGAGGAAGTTCCCTCAAAACTATACCCCCCTAAACGTTGGATGGCGACCCTTCGTGATCAATCGGAGGAAGGATTTCTGGCCGCTCTGATCCTACAGAAATATCGTGCGGCTCTTGATTTGGGCGTTAGTGATAGCTGTCGTACATCATAAACCGAAGAGTACTCAGACACTGAATTCAGCTGAAGGATTGTGGTGTTATTTCGAATCTGTCAAATGTGGTTCCGGACCTGTTATAACGTTATCGCAAGCTATATAGTGAACCGTGGCTTTCGCATACCATTCAATGTAACCCTAACCCCAGAATTTCGTACATCAATGGCGAGGATTGAGTCCGATACAACCGATTACATCGGATATATATTGGGTTTATGGTATCGCGAAGTGCACTGACGTACGTCCCAACTAAGCGGGGTCGCGTCGTGTTACGGCCGATGTCGTTGAGGGACGCAACAGGGCGTGATTGGACGCCAGCACGTGACGAAGGTTTCACAGAATCGGAAAACATCAGATCCTACTCAAGAATCGCGTCGGTGATCGAGTGCATCGTACTCGTTAAACCATCATAGCGAGTGTATATTAAGATATCCTATATTCGATATATTCAGGGCAAACAGCCTAGTTAACCTGTAAGTGTCGCAAGCCTAGACCCACACTTAATGCCCCCTCTTGCTCTCGCGCATCATACTCGCGTCCGTCTAGAGCGCTCTGGCCTGACAACTGTTGTATCTCTATCCCAGGGGACCAACCTATAGCGAGCGGGTTGTGAGCTATCCAATAAATATACATACTTGCATAAACCAGGCCGCGAAGATGCACCCCGGAGCCTCCGCGTCCGCGTCCGGGGATAAAAACGCCAGCACACCAGCCGATTCTGCCCAAAAACGCCGGCGAACTGATACTGAAGACCCCGGACCGACATTGGACCGAGCCATTATCCCGAAAGATCCAGGGAGCAGAATATTACTTCGGTACGCACCCCAAATATTAATCCTATCTCGCACCCAAAAATACGTTTATAAGCGGTGACGATTTACACAATGGAATGCTAATGCCACTACGACATCCTAGAATGCTCGATAATCCAAGCTACTCTGACGTCACCGTCTTTGCTGGACCTGATAGGCTTCCATTCAAGTTGCACCGAGATGTCATATGTGTGACCTCGGAGTTCTTCAATGTCGCCTGCAAACCCAGTTTCCAAGAAGGAATCACGGCTGAAATCAACCTTCCTGAAATCAGCCCGGAGATCTTCAAGCTAGTTGTCCATTGGCAATATGGGGGTTTGATTCAGTTTGCTGAAGGATATTGCGATGAACTTCTCGAACTCATACAGGCGGTCGACTACCTCCAAGCGGCGGAACTGAAAGAAGAGCTCGTGGAAAAATTTTCCATCTTAGTCCGTAATACGCTATGCCAATTGGATAGCGCGGAGAAGCAGCGGTGTTTCAACTATTTCATCAAGATTTGCGCCCTCTGTCATCCTTCAGACTTTCCCCACACCATCAGCTGTGCCGAGGTATTTTACCTTACTTTCGATTTCTCGGCGGAGGTCGCATACGCTCAATTAGAATCAGGGGGATACAACAATATATTTCTAGCGTCGTTCATGGCAGCCAGCGGCAAATTTAGAGCCGGATACGCTCACAAGTGTAGGCCCAGACCCCCAGCCCCCACTTCCCGCAAAACCCTGAGGCGTGTGGAATCGCACGCTATCTCGAGCTAGAGGGAGGGAGCGCGTTCGTAGCTATATATAGATATTTCTAAGCCGGCAGGCACTGTATACGCATATCTCTTGGGACAAGGCTATCCCTTGGGGTACTCCAGCCAGCGCTAGCGCTCATAAATGTCCTTTTCTTTTGTTAAGTGTATTCATATTAGTTATGACAATCCTGTTCTTTATCCTTTTGGTCTCTAAGCCCCGACCTCCGAACAGACCTCCATCTTGGTTATAAACATGGATCTTCGTGTACCAGCTTATCCAGCGCATAAATATCTAATCTAGCCACAAGTCACTCCTATATATACTAGTTGTACTCCAGATCCCCTAATAGCGGTCAAAAAGGGACTTTCATGCCTGGGGATACTCTCGGGAACGCGTCTCTTTACAGATACCCTGAGAACCAAGTAGAGCTTCCTAGATCTATAGAAGCTTCCCGCAATAGATGGTACTGCAGTTTAGAAGAATCTGGAGATAACCTTTAGGAGTCGAGATGTTACTCCATAACCAGCTGGATGCAGCAATCCCTTAGATAGTTTAGTACCAAATCTATATAGTCTGGTCTTCATTCAAGCTGACAACAACCACCACAAGAAATCTAGAATTCAAAACGCCACGATAAATCTCAAGGCTTCATCTCAGCTCGGACAGCTTGTCAGAAAATAGTACGATATTGAATACCAAAATAAACGGAAATTCAAATCCAGGGATCCAGCGATGGCAGACATTCCGATTGAAGGGGACCTCACTAGGTATCATACTCATTCAAATCCAAACATCTCCCGAGGTAGTCTGAGAAGCTGACAGCTTCCCGAACATAGGTTCTTCAACAATCCTGAATACGCCGACATCACCGTGTGTTTGACATGTACTCCTGAGAACGGGGAGGATGGAACGAAATATTACATGCACCAAATTATCGCATGCCCAAGATCGCCATGCCTTAGAGCGGCTTGTCAGGAAGCCGAAGCAGATGACGCCGGTATGAAGTGGTTATATTTTGATATGACCCCTAGAGCCTTCGAATTAATCGCTCTTTCCATCTACGGAAAGGATATTGGATTGTGCGAGGATATTACCGCTCTTCAAGACGCCCTCGCGTACACCCAAGACCCGGATTTCGAAATAGATAACACCCGAATGCGGTTGTTGGACCGATTTCTAATCTTGCTAGCGGCAAAAATTTCCACCATCCCAGAGTCCGATGCTAAATGGAAGCTCTTGGAGGACGCATCCGCCTACTTTCGGACCGATGAGATATATCTCATATCTGAGTTTACTATGACGCACCTACCGAATATTCGAGCCCCTTCCCAGTGGATCAAAGACCTCTCGAACAGAAATGTCGGTAGCGACCGCCTAGCCGCTGCCTTCATCCAAGCATTGCAACGGGCTCCGGAACCCAACACGTGCCGCAACTGCCGTACAAATAACCCAGCCCCAAAGCCACAGATCTCCCAGAAGCCCTCAGATGTTTCCCCCTTCAATTAGTAAAGTATAATATCACTTACATTTACTCACAGCGATGAGGACCAAGTTAACTGTTAAGTACGAGCCGGCTGCGCACTGCAGTAGTACTGTGTAGTTACGTAACTAGGGATTGGAGCCAAACAAGTTACAGACTAGAGTTTGCGTTGGTGCTAGGTTATTTCAATTGCTTTGGGAGCTTTGGATTTCAAATGTTGATTACACGCAATGTTTTTCATAACCATTTCGTCGACGAGACCTGCGTACTACCCGGCGCTCGCATGAGGCCGAGCCATCTTAAGCTTGTAAACAAAATGTCGCGGATAGTCTTGTTGCATTGTTTCCGGCTAGTTTACGAGGCAAAGAGCTTTGATAATAAATTTTTTTTTTGAAACTCAATAAGATATATACGACAAAGATAAAATCAATGAAGGGGTTAGGGTCAGAGGTCACCCCAATACTGGAACAATCATGGTATATTTTGGGCCAGCTCGGCAACCCCTGGCACCGAGTGCAGTTGTCTGTTGGATTTTGTAACTCTTCTGTGTTGGCCCCTGCTATATATATATATATAACCACGTGCACAGCCGTCAGCAATGCAAAGGATCCGCGGAGTTAACCCGTATTGTCGTGATTTAACATAATTAACCAATTTCTCAAGCGGTAGCTTGGAATCATATGATCATGGAGTGGTGATAGTAGCTTATACGTGGTAAATATAAAGTAGAATAATATATTTGCATATTGGTAAACAGTCTCAGTCTAATCGTCGATATTTTGCGAACTAAACGTGAGTATTAAAGAAATAGATACAATTAATCGAATCAGGTTTCTAGGACAGCTGAGAAGTACATATGTACGCGTTAGCTAACGCATGAAGATTGGATCCAAGTAGCTCTCAGATGAAAGAATTGACCCCTAGGTGCAAGAGAGCTTTGAGTCTTAAGTTGGGCACCGCTTTAGGCGGACTTCTTACGAACACAGACACCGGGGTAGTCCGGTCAAGATGGATTTTGACCGAGCTGGCAGAATTCATCAGCTCCGCAGAATGGTCCGACGCCCGGGTATCCACTGCACACCTTACCACTGCGCTTGGCAACTGGAGCAGGCACGCAGACACCGGGGCAGTCAGGGCAGGATGGGATTAGGCCAAGCTGGCAGACTTGGCCACTTGGGCAAAAAGGGCCGACTCCCGGATAGCCACTGCATTCTTGTTGGGGGGTCTAAGGTAACTAGGCCAGTAACCAATACAAGAGTATTTCTGAGATTTGAGGATACTTACCACAGGGATAGCGGTGATCATGCTGGCCAAAGCTGTGAGGATAAAGGCGGACTTCATGTTGAGGGCTTTTGGGGTGAAACGATAAAAAGATGGGTTTAAAGATTTTTTGTGAATATTAAAGTAGAATGAAAGTAAATTAGATGGTAAATTGTTTGCTTAAGCTGTATGTATGATCATATGAGTGATGTGATGATGAAAAGATGATGATGTTGAAAAGAGCTTGATGAGGTGCACACAGACCGCGTTTTATAGAAAGTCTGCCCTATTCTTTTTCTATGAGGCCCGAATCTCGACAGCCCGCTGAACACTGACGATGTAGAAACTCGTCGCCGCAATTCTCGCATTGATGACCTTTAAACGCGAGAAGTCCTGCATGCTTCGCGACGTTTCCACCTTAATCACAGCTCAGGAAAGTGGCGGTTTCGGGCCTGGGTCGGGTTCACAGACTAGGCCTGGGTAGGTTGTAGGCCAGCCGCATGGATCGAGCTAGCCTCAGTCTAGTCTTGTGCTGCGGACTCGGCCCACAACTGTCGCCTCAGTCCACTGTTAGCTGAAGACGAGGCCCTAAGGAGGCGCGGATTGCTAGAATAGGAATATAGTCTGGCGCGCCTAGGCTCGGATTGGCGCAAGGGCATTAACACCCGCAATCTGTCCAGGCCCCCGCTTAATTACAGCTGTCGATCAGCATGCGATCTGAAACTTTTCCCCATAGTGATTAAGGTAGCCCCGAGTCTCGGCGTCTAGGCGTTGATTAGCGGTCTCGCATATGAGGAATAGGGTCGTCGAAGTCTGCAAAGGCTCAATTATTTTCGGGAGCCGGCGGATTACCCTCTTTGTCAAATATGTGACCGGGTCGCTTTTCATGAACGTAGCCAAAGAGGCATCGGTGCCTACTGAGCCATGGTACCATATGGTTTCTACTCTAACTTTCTTCTTTATTAATACTTATATATTTCATGAATTCACGGTTCAGTGCCTCGCCTATTCAGCGCAGTGGTTATACTACAGAGCCATGGGTGTGCAGTATAAAGTCAATGGTTTTTTTTTTTTTTTTTTTTTTCATTCTCTTCAATCGGCTTAGCCAATAATTTCAAAGTAGACCTGGAGCGTTTAGTGGATTTTCCATCGGGGAACATCGTGACAAGCGGAGTAACAAGCTTGCATACGTATACGCCGTTAGCACGGAGGGGTTTCGGCGATTGCGATCAGAGACAATTCCGCAATGGCATTCACGAAAAGCCGAGCCCATAATAATTTCCGACTATGTCGACAGCTGATCCTTGATAAAAAAAAATCACAGCTGTATAATAATCCCTAGATCATACGTTAGTGTGGTAAAAGGAGCTCGTAGAAGCATCGATTTTGCGTCAGCCTTCTATGCGCAGCTTCTGGAAGTGGTTTTCGGCCCGTGAAGATACGGAACTTTTCTTTATATTGCTCTATGACTCTCTTGCTCTCTTTTTATGGTCTCCGAGCTTTACAAATTTGGAGCTCTTTGTAAAATCTCCAAGTCCTTCAATATCCCTCCATGTTGCAATCTCAAGTTCCTTCATTGTCAAAATGCGTTTATGGGCTTATCCAGCTTCTCATCCTCTACCAGGTGTCTGCTGTCCCTGAACACAGGTATAGAATAGACCAGTCAAGGACATATTCTGAAGCCCAGCGATAAAAACCTTGTTCTCGCCCCCAAAGCTCCCTCGGTAGTTTAGGGTTGAAGGTAGATTAACGATCAGAGGGAATCCTTGCCTGAGCCCTGTGTATGTGATGACCAGCTTCTCGTCTGGTACGTAACTGCAAAGCGACTTTGGTTTGTGTCAATTGAGTTTTTTCATCGATCACGCAAGTGAACGAACCGGCGCTGTTATTCCATGTTGATCCGATGGATGCCCCTTCACTAGTCCCACAGAAAATTACCGAGACCAGGCTGTGTACATGTATCGAGCGGAAACCGATCTATAGCAGCATCATCGCAAATCATATCAGAGTCCATTTCATACGCATATATGGTAAGGATCTGGCTAGGTGGGCTAGCTACGTTCTATCGCAGCGTTAACACCAGTTACATTAATCAAAACATAACGGGTTGGGGGTTGTGAGCTGCGAGGGTCAAGGCTAGCCAACCGCCACATCTAGAGCTCGAGCCCACCTAAACGGCTGGATCAGCATCTTATTGTTGAAAAGTTTCTGTAAATTACCAGACCACCATGTTCTCAAGTGAGAAAGACCAGCTTTTAGGCATCGCGTAGAGAAGTAGAGAGGAAAAACAGACGGCACCTTAAATAACAGTAAAATGCGCAGATGGTAACGAGGATAGGAGTAGCGGGGAATTCAGGGGCAAGATTTTCAGTGAGAAGATCTTGGAACTAGTTTACTCAAAAAGCCAACGACCTGCGCTTTCATCGTAGCGAGATTGCTCAAGGGTTCAATCTGGCCGTGGATCACGATGCATGATGAAATATTCTGCTATCGTTCCGAAAATGAGGATTATATAGAGTAATTATATCGAGTACTCACCACCCAACGAAGATAATTATATAACCTTGTTCTTGGATTGAGATCTCGAGATAAGTCCACACAGCCGCTTCCACTTACGTTTTTATACCTAAGAAGCTGACAATATGTTCGAGCAGCTCAACTCATGAAATATTCCAGGTCCGATCTCATAGCAGTCTCGACACCCACCGTCAGGTTCCGAGACTGATATCATAGGTGCCCAATTGACCAGGCAAACACGACAGGTTTGTTGTACCCGAGCTGGAAGACCAGGCAGTAGTGCCTCTATAGGCGCGCAGCATGTTTGTCCAGCGTCGTGCAACAATGAACGTATATCTCCACGACGTCACAGCGACCCAGTCGTTCGACGTAGAAACAACGTCGTAGAATTCCCATTTAAGCAGCAAACTTTTTTCAGCTCTCTTCTCTCCCTCCTCCATCAACCTTCCTTGATCATCTCTCTTCCTTCAAACCATCGACTGAACTTGACCTTACCTCATCCCAAACTACTTCAGATAATAAAATACCGGTGAGTGGCTTGTATAGCAAGTTCTCGCGTGCTTCGAGAAGCAGAAGGAGCCGTAGCCTGCTGACCAGTGCTGATATAGGCAAAATGTCTGGAGGATGGGGTGAACACCACCATAAAAGTGGCCACCGCCACAAGCACAAGAACCCAAACTCCTATTCGTACAACATGACCCATAACAAGCAGATTCCAAATCCTCCTCCAGGGTAAGTTGATACTACAGGGTTTCAATAAGAGATTCTATTACCCTTCTTCTCACGATATCAAAGACGAGATTTGCTAACTAAATTGTAACCAAATTTGCAGTGTCCAGCAATCTGAAGCTCTCGTCAAAATCCGCTTCGGCACCGGTGCACACGAATTCACCGCCACTGCCAACGAAGGACAGCTCTCGCACTATCCATACTTCCGTGCTCGCCTGGCTGGAATCCGCTACGGACTTCCACTGGATGCCGCAGTCGAATTCGTATACTCCAACCTTCCCCCCCATGGTGGCCACGAAGTCCTTTGCTGGATCCATGGTAAAGGGCTAGTAGATTGCTTGCACGAGCCAGGCTACAACACCCTGCTTACCATTGCTGAAATGTGGGAAGTTGCCACGGAGTGGGACCTTGGGCGGTTGAAACAAGAGCTTTTGGATATCATTAAACAATCCATCAAGCAGAGGACCATCAGCGAGTCTAAGGATTTCATCCAGCTGATGACCAGACTCTACGCTAGCGCGGACCCCAACGATCACAACGACATCTCCAACTGCATCGATACCGCTGTCAAGAAGATCTCTGTTGACAATTGGTGGTTCGCTATCCGTAGGGATACCACCAATTCTTTCTACCATCGTCTTGCTGGGATTCTTTTCCGTGATATGAGGGCCCTATACTGTGGCGATTGCACCATTGGTTCAATTAGCTACAATTCTGGCGGTTGCATCAACTGTGGTCGCCGTGTTGCTAAACTTAATGTTTAGTGGTCTTCCTTTTCTCTTTCTTTAGGACCCAGGCGTCGGAATTTCTATCTTCTCTTTTTATTCGATCAGGTTGCTTTTTTCTTCGCTTGTATCTTAACACCGAATATCAAATCGCTGGTGGTGGGGGGAAGGCCGAGGCAAGAGCTTTGAAACTCCTTGAACTCTTACCTTACCGATGACCCCATCATCCGATTGCAATCCCGCCTTCAATTGAATTCGCCCTCCAAACTATCTGGGCTTTGTGATCGTAGAGGTTATATAGGACTAGTAAGTGATCGCCATCCCACCTTATAGCCTCATAGCAACCATGGCCATGGATATGGACACCTACTGAACACTAGAACCACCCATAGAAAAGGTCTGGAAATGCCAGGATTACATTTACGCCTTCCATTTCGACTTTTCCCCGAACTACCTGCCTGCCTAAGTTTATCTAAATACAGACAGCAGAAGCCTCTCCTGATATCGCTCCCTTTTGTTCCACTTTGCTCCCGGCTTCCCAACACCCCCATCCGAACGTGGTTGTGGCAACGGACTCTTCCGTTGTTTGGGGGCAGCGTTGCCAAGGGATATCATGTGCTTCTGGTCCACATGGCATAGATGGCTACTTAGTAAGTACTCAGGACATCGAGTACCCACCCATTTGCTGGAGCCGGATGCTGGCCCCCTCCCCACAATTTACGTTGGGGCGGTTGTTGGATCACTGTATCTCAAAAGGGTTGCTTATCCTCAATGTCTCGCCCACGGCTAGTTACCCCAGGACATCCGGGGCCCCCCGCCCTTTTACCACGTTACACGGGGGTGCAATGCACAAGGAAATCTCCCCAGGGATGTCCCGGGGACGTTCATCTTCGCCAGGAGGATAAATGGGTTAGGATTTAAATCTCCGCTTTGGAAGGTATCAACGATTATACCAAATTTATCGACTGGGATTCGGAACTCAAGGGTCACATTGTCCCCGTACGTACGTGTACACGCAATGCAGCTGTTAAATGGGATGGAGGGTGCCAAGATTGCAATATCCGTAGCCGTTGTTGTTGATAAAATATTCGGGTTCCGTGGGTCCGTTGAAAGATTGAATCCGATGACCACCGCGAGAGATCAATAACCTATTTCTACGAGGGTTGGTCTAATGGCACATCGTGGCGTTGAGAAAGAGCATCCATGACTTTAAACCACTTTGGTTGTCGGCTCTACCTCTCCGTGACCCGGTCTAGGAACTCAATCCGTGCCTTACTGAAGCCCCGAATCGAGACCCCGTGTGCACGGAGAGTTAATAAACGAAGTCCTGAATTTATCAATACTTAGGCGAGGTGTGACTTTTTATAGATTACGGTGATTAAGAAGAGCCCAGTGTGGCCTATCGGTGCGGGTTTCAGCGTAAGTCTCTGTTCTGGAGGCCGCTGGAAGCTAGTGGTGCCCGGGACCATTGAGCATCGGCGACAGTTGAGCACGTCGGCCTCTCAATTTGTCCCCCTATGGCGTGATACCATGCGTGAAGGACCTGTGAAAACATGCTTAGCTAGGGAGACTTGTGTTATATATGGAAATCCACTTCGTTCGGGAAGTAAATATGACGAAATTATTAACGCGTCTCTGTCTACCCAGGTATGTGTATTATCTACGTATGGATCTGTTTAAGCGGTACTTCCGTCAAAAAACTTGACCAAGTTGCTCCGGGTCCGGATTCCTGTCGAGGTAGTAGCTAGTGCTTGTCCAGTTATCCGTCTACTTATCTAGGCTTTAGATACCTACCAACCACTAGCTTACCCACCAGCTTGCCCACCAGCTTGCCCACCAGAGTCGTAATGCAACTCTTCTATAAATTCCACCCCGTACGTAGGCTCTATCGATAAATAAGCCTGCTCACAGGCTTAACCACTACTCACTACGTTTCCCTGTTAAAGAGCAAACTTGTAGACATCAGACATGGCTACTAGGTTGCCTACTTACTTACCTACCAAGGTAAGTAACGCACGGGATTTGAACAGCACTGGGATTGCACCCTAATTTTAAGACAGGTTTTACGGCCCTCTTAATGAAACGATAGTCTTGGGAACGGGATGAACTACCTTGTTGGATCGATTTACAGGACTTATTTCTGTGCTATCGTTTGTGATATTTATGTAAGTAATTATGCCCGGGTGGTATAGAGTCTGTTACCGTGTCAATTTCGTTGATCAATCGATAGGAGAACGGTCATGAAACAGTAATGCAATCAAAATAATGTTCTGTACCCTTCCCCATGGCTCTAGATTAGTCCGGCAATTGTTCTGATCAAAGCTCAGTCAACCTCCTTGCTTCATCTTCCCCACAACTAGTACAGGTCACCCCCATCATCATCCTACATCACAGACAACCACCAGCGGGAGAGTATACTTCTAGTACTCTCCTAGAATTAAAGACACTATATATATCGGCTCAACGGTTCTCCCGGAAGTCAGAAAGATGGACTCATATCCATACGCAACGGTTTGGATGGATCGCGCAGCCCTGCCGTCGACAAAGCAGATACCCGTGCCAGGGGACGAACATGACGACTGTAATAGAGCACAAGATCGAGTACAGGTCTGTTTCGGGCAGACAGGCCATCGCCCAGTGGGTTTTTGGCGGCTTGCCAGTTTTCAACCTTCAAAACGCGGTAGGGGATCCATCAACCATGGCCGCCCAGAAGTAAGTGAGCCGATCAATCATCAGACGCGTCCCCCGCTAACCTAATCCAGGTGCGGGGGATTATACAAATGGATATGACAACGCGCATGGCTCTTCTATCTGCTTCAGATGAAGACAAGGCCATCGATCGCTGCATCGACACTTTCCCGGCATCCGAGTCCCATATATATGGCAGCCTTCCTAAGACTCAGGTTTCCATCCTCTGCTATGGAAACTTACATCTGCACAGGCAGTCACTATCTCGCCATCCGGCTCAATTTTGATCTCGACGGCTGTGATTTTACTGTAAATAATACTCCTTAAGACAGTGGAGCGTATGTCGGCGCTAACAACACCGGGGCGTAACTAGTCGACAGTAGCTTCCTCGAGTTAATAGTAAACGTGCTTCTCCACAGCCCGAGGAGCGAAAAGGGCCAGAGAAACCGTAACAATCAATAGCAGGCACACCGCTCATTGCTATTTCGAGATATTTAGGCCAGCCCTTCTACGAAAGCAAGATTCTGCTTCTTGACGCCGCCCGGGGGGGGATCTTTTCGGCTTTGTCGAAAAGTTCAATTTGTACGCTGCTGCCACTGGACCCCGAATACAACCCAGCAGCTCATGCGCTGCTATCGCGGTCGAAAAGTGATGAAGATTGAAGGTCTTCGCCTAGAACCTGTAAGCGTCGAAATGATTTCTTCCCCGGCGATTTGTAGCTTTTCGGAAGCTTATATATTGTGTATGATAGCTGTTCCCGACCGCCCGTCGGGTTCGCCACGATTTTTAGCGCCCTGGTCAACGTGTGTGAGGTGCACGAAATCGAAAATGCCAGACAGATCTTGGAGATATTCAGCAACCAAAAGCCAGATGGTGGATCGTTAAACATACCGTTCACTTACATGAATAACCCCGTATTCACGGGCCACGTGCTTGAGGCCATCGTCTGATGACAGTGGGATACCGTCGAACCAGGCCCAAAATATTTCTTTTTCGAGAATTTCCCGCGAGGAAATATACCTCGAGGGGGTTTTCAATGCTGCAGGGTGACTATAACAGCAACTTGAGAATCGAGGGAACAAACGAGTGACTTTAGGCCGGAACTGGAGGTGACGAGGGGCACATCCGCGGTACTTCACCAGATCGAACACGGTAGATCGAAGGTCGACGGGAAAGGTACCGGGAGGCGCGGCGAGGGGGCATTCGACCCTTGTAATAAAGGATATTCGGTTCCACCAATGCAAATTTTACTTCCCAATAAGATACTATTATATTCGCAGAAGCGTTCACCGGATTCTCTTCAACAAGGACGGGTCATTGATCCCTAGCTTTGAATTTATATATGCGAGTTAAATGACAAACATGAAGACAAGTATTTCTCCTTTTTGTAGCTAGATAAATATGATATTCCCCGAACAACATCACCTGCGGCAACAGGCCTAATATCGGCATCCGTGGCAAGAGTGCGCGCATTCGGGGCAATAGGAACCTCCCCCGTAGTAAGGACTTGGGCCACCGTAGGGATATGGGTTGTACATATGGGCCGGTACAATGACATATACCGGCGGTGAAGCATGTCCATATCCGTTCGGTGCTGGGATATGTGGGCTTGATATCGGTGCAGTATTATGTGCCTTCGGGATTGGTGCCGAGACGGGTGGCTTCGCCACGGGGACAGGTGCAGCGACATGTGGGACCGGCGCATGGGTATGTTCGTGACCGTGTTCGTGGCCATGTTCGTATCCATGTTCATGTCCATGTTCGTGACCGGGGGCGGGTTTGTGTGTGGTGACTGGTGCCTTCGGTGCCGTCGGTGCGGCGGTCGGCTTCGTTTGATGAGCAGGTGCGGGGTCAGGCGCAGGTCGCCCCGGAAGCACAACAGTATTGTGGATCCAAAAATCCGCAAAATGTTTCATCTGGGGCCCGCCGGGAGACATCGTAAACTGGGAGTAGCCTTCATAGACAAGACCTTCCAGAGCGTCCAAGGAGCTTCCATGAGCTGCAAGGTGGTCTTGAAGCCCCTGGGTAACTCCCCTCATGCCAACCTCTGGGCATAGGGAGATCGTAAAGAGGAGTTTAGCCTGATTGCCGGGTAGGTTGAAGTTCTCTGCATTGGCTTTCGAGACGCCATACAAAGCATTACTGACCTGCCCCGCTATCCTAGATATCGATTCCGGTTCTTTTTCCCCGCCCATCACCGTGGGGTCTAGCGTCCGAACCACCATATCCACGGTCTGAGATATCTCGGCATACCGCTGCGCAGTCCACGGTTTGTCTGCGAACCCATTCGTAAGGCGTACGGAGAGCTTCCGGCCCCCGGGAACACAAGCGGTCTGTTTGACCTCCTTCAGAAAGTGTACAACAGCCTCGAAGTCGAAATTCTGGCTAAGGTTGTAGCTTGAACCCGAATACAAAAAGAGCTGGACACCATGGAATTTCGGCTCCGTCCAGCCCTTGGTCAGTCCGTTTGGGTGGAGGAGCTGTTGAAAATCGGCGACGGCCCTAGCGCGGACTTTCGCATTCCCGAAATCCGCGTACTCGTCCGGATTGAGTGCTTTCCCGGTAGCTTTAATCTCAAGGAAGACCTGACACCCACCAGGTAAATTGAGCTGGTCTATGAATCGCATGTACCTGGCTAGAGCGTTGCTAGGCCCATCGGGGCTGCCACCGAGGGTCCCATCACCCATCAGCGACAAGAATGTGAGGGTGACGTATTTAATCTTGTTCTTCCTCACGAAGGTACTCAATTCCTTGGCAGCCTCGGCCTCCTTATGAGTATTCGAGGCGCTTTCGTCGACCACGAACTTCAGGCCGTTGGCAAGGGTCTTGGAATGGTCCCAGAATGCCATGTTGTATCCTATTCACTCAAGTCGACTATTGTTGATTTGATTGGGCTCGTCCGTGAACGATTGAATCGAGGCCGTGTTCGAGAGTACTTGGTTGTCTAGCTTCTGAGGCTACGGCGGGTATTCGATTGTGGTTGTCTACTGTCTGCAGTCCGGAAGCGGGCTCTTTATAACCGTATTCTCCCTCCCCTTGTGTGATAGACCCTCCGTTGCCACCTATTCCGTCCTCTGGCGGAGGATATCTGTGATCCGAAGGGACCACCTACGTCCTCCTCTAACCGGCCCACCGTCCTATAACATCCCCGCCGTAAAACGGGTATTAAACGTTATCGCTATACTAAGTATCCGCCGACAAGAGGACACTAAACGTAAAGTGGTACTTTCGATCTCGTTAGCGCAGATAGTGGAACCTAACTAACTGGAACTCTAAATCTCAATTCGAGTGGCCAGGAAACAAAATCGGGGTGGCCGGAAAGTGGACTCCGAGCGAAGCTCTGAATTCAAACCATATCAACTTGTTTTAGCAAATAAAGCAAATTGCCTATAGCCAGTCTATTCCGTTCTTGGAACGATATACCAAAACCAAGATGTTTACCATGGTGGACCGTTTGTTTCAAAAGATCATGGACCGCAAAAGGATGGATGGATTCGTACTTGAACAAGATGGGTGTATACTCTAAGCGAGAATTACAGGGGTTTTAGCGGGTGCTCAGGCCGGTCTTCATTTCAAACCCGGCGACGTTCCAGGCCTGCATGAAAGGTGTCCGATTTCTGTCGGAATACCACACATGCACATCCTGGCTTGGTGTTGAACAGGTAAAGTTCGCTTTTTAAAATCCACAATTTCAAAAACATGACTAGCCTGATCCAACGAGACCAGACTTACGCTAGCCCCACGACCCACCGTGCAGGCAGGCCATCGTACAGGCAGTCTGGCGTGTCGGCCGTGTTTTAGCAACATGCAGTGCGGGGGATGTAAGAAATTCAATATGACCAAGCCGCTCTTGCAACCGGATAGATATCGGACCCAATCCAATACATTTTATACCTTTACAATGATATGTATGATCAAACACCGTAAATTTGAAGGAGATTCACGGATCAAATACGATATCCGATTTTTCCAGCTGCGTATCGTGATATCATTGAGGAAGTCTTCGTGATGCAAGCGCTAGACCTATCGCGAAACCACCTTGGCGGGCGGCAGCATCAGCTGTATGATGACAGGCCAAAGAGAAGCAATCTACGTGCGTAAAAGTCATGGGTTCGCAATCAGATTCTAGTGTACCGGATTCAAGCTCCCACTAACCACACTCAAAGCCATGGCCAGGTCAGCCACGACGGAATAGGTAACTTAGACAGCCGCGTCAACTTAGGTTTTATGCGCTACCCGCCCACCCGCACACATTCCATATACCTACCTACTGATCTAGTGAAACACCTAGATAATCGATAACCATATAGTGAGGGATCCGGTGAACTAGCTACTTGCCTGGCCATAGAGGCATCTACCTACAGCCCGAGCTACCTATCTACCCACCAACCTCCCTACTCCCTGCGAGCGAATATTGCCGTCCACAGGCCCTATCTGAATACCTAGGCGAGTCTCTCAATAATCGCTGTGTCGTCTCGGTTTTTAGCATCAACATATGACACCTGTACACGGGCCCACGGTTACAATTAAAACGATCCCAACCATGGTATATTATATATAGAGGAGCCTTAAACTTGAGATGATTCCCAAGTTATTATAGGTATTACCCTGCTTAATCAATGCAATGTTGGTTGCCTATATAAGTTTGAATCCTATCAGTGAGAGACCACATACCTACTTAGGTAAGCAACGGATGCCAACAGGGTCTTACGGGGGGCGGATAATGTAGTTTGCGATAGATACTAGTACTGGGATAGCCTTCCTCCACACCCTTAACGATTGACTCGTCTACCCGACCCGCAGCCGGGATCTAGTTGGGCAAACCGTACAAATTTTCCACCCAGGGGCCCAAAAGTGCCCCAAGAGTTGTTGTTTTCCCGGGGTCTTCTATCAATTAGATAAGTACTTAAATACCTAGCCTTGCCCGTCTTTAATTGTCCTTAAGTCTTGGTTGCCGTCAGGGCAGCACACCCTCCCCCATTAACCCCACTGCCCTATTTGCCAATGCTGGCTCTATTTTGACGATTCCAGTGGTTACCTCATTTAAGTCCTCAGTTCGGTCAGTGTTTATCAACTCCACGGTGGAATGCATCACTTCTAACCCCGTCGCCCAAATCTCAAAGCACATAAGTAGTCTGAAGACCACAATTCTAGTCCCTATTTTCTAGACTTTTAATATCATAAATATCCATATCTTCTCTGTCGATCAACCTAATCTAAGTCGATATTAACTTTTATTCAATTGAGTACTAGTACTAAAATATTGGCTAATATACTTTCGATTATAACATGTGGGTGTTGATGTGCCGTATCTCTAACGTTGTTTTTGGAATAACCGGATCGGATCATGAGATTGATACCTCACGAAAAAATTTAAAAGGCATGAACGCTCCTGAACCTCGGCTTTCCACCGAGGGGTGCTGATAAGCGGTTACTGAGTAGTAGCGAACTAAGACCTTTGGCTTTTCGATCACTCGAAGTCGCATCTAGAAATTGTCTTATTCGGGACTTCTAAAGTCATCGACCTGAAAAGGAGCTGGGTACAGGCCAATAAGGGGTAATTTCACAAAGACGGACTTCTGGGGCGAATTTGACTTTCCCATCTCTCATATATCAAAATGGCATTTGCCACCTTGAACGAAGGGAAAGTGTACACAGACTGTCTCAAGCTAGTCCCAACGGCAGCGCGCTGACCCCATGTCGATGTCTAAGAAAAGCAAGGGGAACATACTGACAGGTCCGTGTGTAACACCAAAAATCCAGACCCGGTTCTCTAGCGAGCCGAAGTAAGGACCAATGCACACGGAATTCCATGGAAGAGGTTAGACTTCTGACTATATGCATGTTCGAAATCCTGCACTCGCGCTAGCCTTCCAATGACGATGCGAATCGTCGTCTGCGTCCGGCATAGCATTCATTCCGGATTTTTACTGTGGAAATCCTGAGGGAAAAAATGATGAGGGAATTAAAAAATTACGAGCTTCCCCCACACGTGCAGACTTTTCTGGCCGCAACACTCCACAGTCAGGTTACAAGTCTGCGCAGCCTAGCTGCACGTGCGTCTGTCGACGTCGCGTGCGTCTTAGTGACGATTTTTCTCGCGGTCTGTGTTAGTATAAATTACCAGAAAATCACATCTGGGTGCCCCTTTCTGTTCCTCGTAGCCCCTATCTATATCCATATTCATTCTACTTCGTCTTTATGACTTTTCGAGTCCCTCGAGACCCTTTAATGCGAACGTCAGGCGTACTGTCTGAAAACAACACAAGACCAATCAAAATCCAACAATTGAAACGATGACCGCAACGAAACGCTCTTCTCTTGGAATCCTGAACGACTTGGAAAATGAACAAGTCCCAGGTACGGCTTGATATTATTTCTAAATATACAGACGCGTTAATTTATAGATCCATGCTTATGTGGAGTACCTAGGGTCCATATTGTTACTATCCCAAGACGATGCTGCATCAGAGCTAGAGGACCGTAGGAAAGGTCCAAATGGTGTCATTCTTGACCCTCAACCAGGTAGTTATACCCCACGCTTCAAAAAACATCCAGAAGACCGATGGAGAATGAAAACACTAATTCTTCCTGAGCAGATGACGTAAAAAGTGACCCGTGAGTTATAACCATATTCAACACCGAACTTGAAAAGCCGTCGCACCAGAGCTGACGTACTTTGGCCACACCTAGACTTAACTGGCCCACCTGGCGCCGCGAATGCGCACTTCTTGTAGTCGGCCTGTATTCCCTCCTCGGTGGTGGCCAGACACCCATATTAGCCGCCGGGTTCCACAGCGTCGCACACACTTATAATGTAACAACAGCGCAGGTGGCGTTTACCACAGCGTAAGCACTCCATTGATCCAAACCCACATCCAACCTTTGTATGGGTTATTAGAAACTTATACTAAAAATCCGTGGAAATTACGTAGTTCCTACGTCGCAGGCCTTGCGCTGGGTGTGATAATAGTCGCTCCCTTCGCAACAATATACGGGAAGCGGCCGATGTTCCTCATTGGGGCGATGATATTCTGTTTGGCGTCAGCATGGTCCGCCGCATCGCCATCTTATACAAGTCTACTGATCGCGCGACTTATAATGGGTATCGGCGTCAGTCCTTGCGAATGTCTTCCCAGCGCATATATCTCCGAGATCTTCTTTCTGCATGAGAGGGGGTTTAGGCTGGGAATCTATACACTCCTCTTGCTCGGTGGCAAGAATCTTGTTCCGTAAGTCGTATAATTTCGATATCTATAGTGACATCTACTAACGTCACACAGACTCGTTAGCGGTGTTATCATCGAAGCCCTGGGTTGGAGATGGGTATTCTGGATTGTCATGATCCTTGCGGGCGCCTTGATATTCTTGATTGTACTATTTGTCCCGGAGTCATGTTGGTTCCGAGGCATACAATTGGAGTCGGAGCCGATGATAGTTGGCAAAATAACTGCTTTTCACGGGAAAGCCAGCAATTCAGCTTCTTCGTCCACGCATGGGGAAGCTAGCACTACGCTAGCGGAGAAGAATCATGGACACTCGACAGAGAATCTGGAGGCAGGATCAGATAGTGGTAGTGCGCACGAAAACTTTCATCCTATCAAAGCAAAAGATCATGATGGAGAAGGAGTTGAGAGTGTTCATTCGACAAACTCTCCGGCCCACGCTCCCTCGCCAAGTCCAGCTTTCAATCTAAAATACAGTCGATACGGACCCGAGACATCATTCAGATCCCAGCTTTCGGTCTGCAACGGTAGAATCAGACAAGACAGCTACTGGAAGGACCTCGCACGCCCGATAGTCCTCCTCACATATCCCGCCATACTATGGTCCACCGTCGTATACTCCCTCAGCGTTGTCTGGTTAATCATCATGTCGGAGACAGTGGCTCATATATACCAGGTGAGACTCTCTTCCGGACGCATATCCAATGATGCGGGCTGACAAAAATATTTTAGCGCCATCCCTATGGTTTTACCCGGCTACAAACAGGACTGGTATACGCATCTCCATTCATTGGCGGCCTGTTAGGGTCAGCACCGGCTGGGATGCTGTCCGACTTCATTGTACAAAGGATGGCGAAGAAAAATAATGGATTATATGAACCGTACGTATGTCGATTACCACTGTCTTCCTGCTGTTACTAAAGTGTTCGATAGGGAATTCCGACTAGTTATGGGAGTTGGAGTGGCGATTGCTACCTCGATAGGATTAATGGGGTAGGTTTACGCAGTACCTAAAAAGACATAAAGTCATCGCTAAAAAGTCTTTCTAAAATATAGCTTCGGGTGGTCAGCATACGAAGGCGACAGCTGGATTATACCCACCGTATTCTTCGGTGTCATCGGTTTCGGTTGCTCCCTCGGAGGAGCCACCGCAATTACATTTGCCGTTGATTCATATAAGCAGTACGCTACGGAAGCTCTCGTCATTCTGAATTTCTCAAAAAGTATGTCGACTCCTCTTAATACCTACTATAATACCGTCTCTAACTATCATTCGTACCGCTTAGGTATCCTTGGACTCGCGTTCTCAATGTTTTGGAACGACTGGTTAGAATCATGGAACCCGAGATCGTGTTTCCTCGTTTTAGGTGGATTGCAATTGTTTTGTTTATTATGGACGATACCGCTTTATAGATACGGAAAGCGGGCGAGAGCGTGGACCGCTCGGAAAAATCTTATGGCGGCGTTATCATGATTATGAGTTTTTAATCTACGAGTTTCGATCTTTCAACTTGCGAAGCGATTCACGTTTTGTATATAGCTTATGCGTTCATAGACTTAATTTTTTAAATTGCCAAAAGCCGGCTCAAAAACCACAGACCGGGGAGTACTCTAAATCCAATCGTTCCCGTCAAGGCAGAGATCTCGCTATAAACCCCAGGGCAAGCATTTCGAAAAATACATCAAACTGCCAGACTTAACTCCCTGATTTTTCGCACGGCGACTATTTGCCTACTTCCTTCCCAACCAAATCCCTCCTAACCTCGCTCTTTCCTTTCGAAAGACAAACCACTAAAGTACTATACATAACCGCCAAGTCCAAATCGTCCCCCGGAAGCTTCGCCAAAATATATTCCTTGACATCAAAAATTGAATAATTGATATACCCTTTGCAAAGCAGCGACTTCAATTCTGCAATCGTTTGCTTGTCATCCTTTGGAACGGACCGAAACAGCCCCTCCAAGATGACGAAGTAGCGTTGGCAGGAGTATAATCCAAACGATTTGCCAAGTTTTTCGATGGTTTCCGGAATGTTTTTTGTCGTCTTCGCGGTTTTTTCGAGCTTCTTTGGCTCTTCACGAATTTCAGGCAACGAAGAGGGAATTGTGGGCTCTGTAGGTCCCTCACGGATGAGAATGCAATCTTCAGTGCTATCGGGCACTATAATAGACGATTCTAGCTCCTTTAACTGGTAGATACCATCCATCTTTCGGTCTAGGGTCTTATAGACCCCTTCTGATTTGTCAGAATATCCCAGGCTCGGAGGATTCGGAATAGCTGTCAAAAAGCCGCCCAGTTCGTCCTTTCCAACTGAATGTTTTGATTCTTGTACTTCGGCCGGGTGAATCAAGGTTTTGGTAGACTCGGTGCTAGTGGTACTCTAGTAGATTTAAAGCGGTTAGCCATTCATAGGATCCACAAATATCGAACACACGGCTACAGCCTCACCCGAACCATATCGTCCTCCAAAAGATAGCCTTCCATATCAAACAAAATCCCCGGAAGATACGGCATCTCGCTGACTTTACAGCACGAAGTCAAGTTTACTCTATAGTCCTGGTGGGTCGTGCTATGATGTTGAGTTAACTTGGTATCATATCTAGCTCAGCGAGAATCCCTAACGAGTATGTATTCGATATATACAACATGACAAACTTCTAGAACAAACGATATAGATCTATAGAAGTTATATTACATTAAACAGCATCTTCTAGATACTTTTCGTATACTCCAACGCCAAGTCGGTACCAACAGCTTATCCCACCAAATACAAAAATGCCGATTGAAGTCAAATCGATAGAGCATGTACGTATATCCAGAGGAAGAAACATATGAAGAAATTGAGCCTCTAGTAACAAAACCCGCCACAGAACATATAAAACGTAAACCCATGAAAAAAGAAAGAAAATAAAGACCAACTCTCATGCTACCCTCCACCTGGAGGGTTGGCGAGATACCCCTTACCATTTGGGCAAGGAGACATGGTATAGGTTTTGGCCGCCTCGGTCTCGATAATCCGATACAGAGCCTAAGCTTTCCGCTCATAAGGATGCGGCTGGCGTAGAGAGAGTCAACCCATCGCAGAATTTCGACACCAGGTTAAGTATCATATTCGATGATTGAAGTGGTATCGATCATAGAAGAAGTCCGTAGACGGTGGCTCTCATCGCTTTGAACCTTAGGGAGGCAATATATATACCTAAATATATTCATATAGATCTCCAATTCATATGATCGCGATCCAGGAGGCCCACACCGATCCATATAGTGAGACCGGCACAAAGTTTGTTTGAAGGGGATACGCCACGTAGTCTTCGTCGGTATCTCCCTCTGGGAATCTGGAATCAGTCTCAGCAGAACGCCACGCCACTACTAGCAACATCGCTAGTGTGACAAAGAGTAGTAAACGGAAGTGAAACGGTGTGGTAGAAGCCAACGAGCACATCGATCCTAGTAATGTGGTCGGAAAATAGCCACTGCAGTTTGGCTCCGTCGTCAAGTTCATCATGTTCATAAATAGTTCGCCCTCGCGTATATATATTATATCGCTTGCCTCAACATCTTCGAAGTCGCTAAAAGTTTGTGGGCTGTATATCTCATTAGCTTGCTCATAGCAATTGATGGTTTCAGCTTCGGGTCGTTCGTATTCGTTGAGCTCGACTTTGCCAGCTTCTTGGGGCTTCCGCCGAGAATTGATATCCGAGAAGTCATGTAAATCCAAACACCGTAACTATACGCTCTCTAGTAGTAGTCGGAGTCTGCGTCAGTTGATGTGACCCATACCGTTGCAGGAGATAATCTTGATACATACTTATGACCCCAGCCACCGTAACCAGGGATGCGGAAACGTAAAAATATTATCTCTCAAAATCGGTTTTACCTCTCGATCGCATGCACCACTTGATATAGAAGACGCTTGAGTCCCAGCTCATGTGCTAGTCCGTATTGTAACCTTTCACACCATTATGGGTGCCACTCAAAGGTTACGTTGGAGCCAGCTATCGAGGAACGTTTCACCTGTTCCTCCCGTCTTCAAGGTCTTCAGAGTCCGTTGGAGCTCTTGCTCCATGATTTTAAACCTTGCGAATATTTTTGCTCTTCTGTTTCTGGCACATGGTACCGAGTGTAGGTACCGGCAGTACCATAATCAGTACCGGGCCACTGAATGCATCCGAGTTCCAAGCACATCACGTGCTGTCGCTAGAGTGGCCATCCTTTCGA
The DNA here is from genome assembly GCA_036971245.1 of Arthrobotrys sphaeroides. Lineage (NCBI taxonomy): Eukaryota > Fungi > Ascomycota > Orbiliomycetes > Orbiliales > Orbiliaceae > Arthrobotrys > Arthrobotrys sphaeroides. The sequence continues at coordinate 750,726 of JAJTTW010000011.1, read as the reverse complement.
CGTGGGATTTGACGGCTGCCTGTACCACATGCTTCCCAAGCCCTCCGGATCCTCTAACATATATAGTTTTGAGAGGTATATATCGAGAGGTACCGTACAGAGTCCTCGATGCTAATGCAGTACATCTGACGAAAGTTGGCTTTCTGGATTACCTATATTATATGGTCAGCAAGTATCCCCTTTACACATTTCTCTGAACTTAGGGCATGATTGAGACTAATCTTCCACGCACATACCTTTAAGGTTTTGGCATATGTTCTTAAGGACATTCGAGCTCTTGCTCTCAGCGTATTCAAGATCTCTGGGTTGCCTGGAACTTCTTGTTCGATATCTTTTTGCTGTACGATCTGGAGCCGACGGCTGCATGTCTCCGGGATAGCCCCGTATATACATTCGGGCCTGGGTAGATTCTCCGTGGTTTTCGAACTTTATAAATATTTCGCATCGCGTCTCCGAATCGATGAAGGACAGAAAACCTCGGAAGGAGGCTGGCCGCCAGCCATCTTGGTCTCCACAGCTCCACAGGTGTCCCGCCCACTCATAAGCCAGCATTGCGGTAATGCGAAAACCTGGTTGAAGGGTAAATATAAGGTATCCACCAGTGACTTTCATGCAATCAGGATTTATATCGTACTGCATTGTATCGTTGAGTCATTATGTAGCCGTGGCACTGTGAGAGAGGGACCAGTTGTTCCTGTCGCGCATTTTCCTCTCCGTCAAACTTTTCAGACATCTTGGTGATAAATATTTCGCCGCAAGATCGCAGGTCTCGGTATCCTGATTCCGAGGCAAAGCCCCAGGCCCACGCTCATTTGGACATGTTGCATACATATTTCCGGCCCGGCCTTTATCGCTGGCGACCATTATTCGGCCCAACGACATGCTCCAACTTCTCTTCCAAGTCTGCCCCATGAAACTGCTGCTGCAGCTGGTGCTATATCAGCCCAGGCGTTAGCGTTATCCTACATAGTAGATAAAGAATGCGGAGAACGCTCACCATATGAAGATATATATAGTTAAAATCATGAAAACCTTGTTCCAAATAATTTCGCCAACAACCACACACTGTGGGTTCTTATATCTGCAACAGGCCGACCAATATTTCGCTCTGGGTATTGGCCGCCTTCCCACATACTTCGCACCCAAGATATATCCAAGTCTGGTGATGAGACTGAAGATATATATCCTTGTAAGCCGAGAAAACACATTTGTTGGTGGTGTCGGTTCCGAAGATATCAGGTTTGTCACACTCCCTGACATTTCAAAACTCTTCGTACCGATGTTTTTATTAGGTATTTCGGGCTGCCCACCATTACACCCTCATCCAATCGCTCATATATACCACGTCGCCTCCAGGGACCACCTCTGTTCCTGATGGCCAGGAGAAACATTCGAAAGAAGGTATATATAGCTATCCGACGATTCGATAATCGTATATTATATCAGCACATATTCAGTAACCAAAACATCGACAAGCAACGGGTTTTAATTTTCGCTAACCTACCTCGGGCTTAACATAAAGTAGTTGAAATTCGTTTTCGATCGCGGGTACCACTTCTTTCCCAGTAGCTCCCGGCATGCATAGGTTTGCACCGATACCCAACGAGCATATATTATAATACCGTCGATGGGAGTCAAGATACTCTCAAAGAGTGTCAAAGACAGCGCTGCAACCATATACCGAAGAAGCACACATCGAAAATGCGGAGCTTTGGATCTGTTGGAGTTCCCAGAGCATATATTCTTGGAATTTGCCTGGGAAGAAAGGGACACAAGCACACATCACCGATGTGAGACCTAATTAGGCCTCGTCGACTTGTGATTGTTGATAGACGGGCCTTTCAAGGAGATCTCGGAAGAACTAAAGAGTTGCGGGCGTTGGTGATACACCTGGACTAAAACCTGTGGGTGGATTTGAATTTTGAGAGGAGGAGGGATGATGTAAGGAGAAGAAGGGGAAGAGCAGGAATCTGGGGGGGAAGGGGTCCTTATATACTCAGATTTCCGCGCAGGCGGTGTTTACGCCGGAATTTTCCAGAGGCTTTGGGGGCATTCGTGCGATTGACGACATTGATAGTCGTGCAGGATTGATCCGGAGCATATTGGGCCCTTAGGTCTGGTACCACTGACATGCTATGGAATCCATACGCTTATGGCAGAGGGTATCACGCGTATGCGTGCATGGCGTGGATCCGGATATACGACAGGATATTGCCGCGTAAAATAGACGCTAGCCTACTATAAAATATGGTTCTACAACTGTGAAACTATATCTACAATCATGGCTACCATTTATCATAGAAGGCGGAAATGTGGATTACTTGTATGTTCTATCAGGGTCGTGGGTATGTATCGATATATCTAGCGATATCAGCAAACTTCCTCGGCCATATGCAGATAACTACTTGTTTCTAGAATACCTAGAACTCACGAACAATATCTAGCTATCTCTTTGAGTCATATACCACCATGTTGTGTTTCCACGTCGATAGCACGACACTACCCATGGACGGAACCCCCCAGACCTGGATCAGGACACCATACCCGTAGGTATTGAGACTGAGGCGTGCGCACAACATTTTACAACGAAGGAATATCCAAGCTAGTCTCGCGTCGCCCAAGACAGATCTACGGAACCGTTTAATCCACTGAAATATTCAAGTATTGCAGCCTCACATGCTTAAACCCCGTCCAGCGACGGAACTATACATCCAATCGCAGTCAGCGGAGAGCCCCGGCTTGTTTTTCCGTTTGAGGCAAATAATCCATCACCCGCAAATTCTAGTTTAGCAGCCAGACAGACAGTCCAATGAACGGCTTCCGGGCGGCCACCAGCTCTTTCAACATACAATTGATACTTACCCACCTGTAATATTAACATAAAATGACTCAACCGACCGAGCACGCATCTGCAGGACGCCCATCTACCCGCTCTCAGAGTCATACGCACTTGCATAATATACCCACGATCGATCTCACACGTCCCTTCAAATCCTCCACCTTACCACCCCCCAGTCAACCCACGCCCAGAACGCCACTCCCACGGTCCCACCCCCCCGCATTGCCAGGGCCTACCCGTCACAATGCATAAACCCCCCACAACTCTCCGTCGCCCGATGGAATCCTCCACAGCAGATCTTGCCAGAACTACCCTTTTCCGGCCGCCAAGTCCCTGTGCAACCATGGAACGACAGGTCTTGGCACGCATACACCCTGTTTTTTTCCCTTCTCGGGTTGAGGAAGGGCAACTGTGTTGTGTTGTGCAAAATACCACGTTTGCTGTGATTGGCCTGACAAACGCAACGCAGTGTGTTGGGTTGGGCTGAAGGGTTCCTCTTCCTTTCTGCGCATTTGGTGGCCTCTTTTTGAGGGTTAATTCCGGCTGCTCGCAGGCTTTTGCCAGGTTGGACTCATCCGAAATGTGATCCTGGACGAGGCTAACAGGGACGGATAAAGGAAGAACGTGCCCCTTTTAAGAATGCCTGCTTGTTTTTTCTTCAATGAATGGGGACTTGGTGTCCTGATCGGGCCGTAGGAGCATGCAGGATTTGGTGCGATGAGATGAGATGACTCTGGCATTACTTTTATATCGATAACGAGGAGATTGCGATCGCATTGGTTGAAGACCATTTACATTTAAACATCTTCCTGTCGCGGGGTTGTTTCTTCCTTCCCTCCATCATCATCCTCTCTTCCTCGTCTTCTCCATCATCCTCACCACCTCATCCACCTCTCCCCTCATTCGCCCGCTAGGCCTCTTCAGGCAAACTAAGACAAAGATGGCGACACCGACAGCCTTCGACAAGCTGCCGTACCTCAGCGTCTTCCCTCTCGAAATCAAATTCCCATACCTCACCCCCGACGACTCGCAGAAGCGTCTCAAACCAGCCACCCTGGCCTGCACGCGAGTCGCCATCCTCGGATCCCTGAAAGCCAGTCGTCTGCAGGGCTCCCACGTCGGCTTCTCCAACGACAGATATCCTCCTCAAAGCAGGAACACCATCAATGGAAAAACTAATAACAAACCATCCTCCTCAGAATCTCACATCTTCGACCTACTCACAAATCCCATAACCGAACCCATCCTCCTCTCCCACCTCACAACCCGCGATCTAATCTCCCTCCGTCAAACATCTCGCTTCCTACGAACAAACATCGACCGACAACACCGTCTCTGGCGCACCATAAACCTATCCTGCCCACGCACGGTAGTAGCGCCGAACACCCCGTTCACCTTCAAAAGCAAAAAAGTGATCGATCCGCTGCTGTATTTTTCAAAACTACTCAACAACCATGCTCCCAACACCCCGATTTCGCCGTATTTCCACACCAGGATCTTGATTCTTGATAATTACCGTTTCAAGTCGACCCACGCCCGGGTTACGGAGGATATGCTGAGACATATATTCACGAATCAATGTATGTGGGTTAATCTCAAGCTACTTTCGATCAGGGGATTCTGGGACTCGTATATCTACAAGATTCGCGGATATCTGAGGGACTGGGAGGTCGGTATGCGAGGTGAATTTCGAAAATCTCATGGGTGGAGATTGGTCGATACACCGGATGGAGGGTTTCAAGTCCTTGATAAAGACGGGAAGGTAGTCGAAAAGGAGGTATGGACTAAACAGCGAGGGTGGAGTTTGGAAGTGTTCAGGTTCGCGGGACCGATGCTACTAACCGGTGCGGCGGGGTATCCCAGACCTCGAAATCAGAAGAATATTCCGGTCATGGTACCGAGTTATCTCAGCGTTCCTGTCGACGAGGAGTACGATGAGAATGGAGATGTGAAGGGGTGGAAGAAGTATAAGGAGTTTTATCTGCCGGTTCCGTTGAGGAAGTACGATGAATCGAATGCGGCGGAGTTACTCCGCGCTATGAGGTTGGCGGATAGGTTGGGACTTGAGATCGATGTTGGGTTTTGTAAGAATGAGGAGGGGCATAAGAAGTTTAAGGATGGATTTAGTCAGCCGAGTGATCGCTGGTGGGGGGTTTGTGAGAGGAAGTGGGAGGGGTGTGTTATTGAGGGGTGTAGGTGGGAAGGGTGGACTGAGGCGTGCACTAGCTGTCGATGGGACGAGAACATGTGCTGCAAGGGCTGCTTCGGGTGGGTGTGCGAGGATTGCAAGGCGAAGAAAAAAGGAGACTTTGGCAACGATGGGGTTTGGTGCGGTGGTAAGGCGGAGAAGTGCGCTGTTGTGGAGGAGAAGGTTATTCCTTCTTGATCTTACTTCACATCCAGACGCCGGTTTTTCCATCTTCGATTGTACATTTTTCCTTTTATGATTTCTTTTATTCTCTTCCGCTCCCACGTTTCCGAGCGGTGCTCATCGCCACGCATGTTTAAGGCGATTATTTCTCATTTTCATCTCGTTTTGTTTTGTTTTATTTCTGGAAGCTGCTGGCTGCATACAAACGGCGTTTCATGGCGGTTGACGCATACGGCGGCGTTTCCTACTTACATCCTCTTCCTTCGGGCTTGCTTTCATGAACTCAACATTATTACTCATGAAGGCAACATTACTACTAGCTCATATATTAAATCTATGCTGTATATATTATCTTTCACAGCCACTCGGCGGAGGCTACGGTAGCAACCGTAGATCTTGAACGCTGAATACGACTTCAACCCATGGCCACGTGGTTTTGATACTTTATATAGTAACAGTAGTAGTAATAATCCCCTCGTAGTTACCTAAATCCCAAGTACTTAGCCTTGAGGCCGGAACGTATACCGACAGTGCAGTTCCTTCGTCTTTAATCTATCAACCTGTAACATATATTCCGATAACAAGTATTTTTCGACTATATATATACCAAAAAATCCCGGCGAAATTCGAAAACGGTGGTTTCCTAACGACAATTGTATACAAGCTAGGGATCTTGGGTTACATCAGTATCTTAATTTCCCAAACGAGACCAGTTGCCCCGGTTGATCAATATTTGATTTTATTAATTTTCTTGATCCTCCGTCTGGGCGTATACACTTCGCGAAATTCGATCGTCGGATCTGTCATGGAGTCATAGAATACTTTTAATTATTTTACGGTGGTATAGTATATTAAAGCCCACCTCGGGCTTTTACTTCTTTATCCCTTTCGAACTTCTTTCTACATCCACCAGCTTTTCCACATTCATCAACAAGCTACCACAACGAACAAAATTATCTACACAAAACAAACTATAACACAAATACACAGACTCTTATAATTATACACAAAGATGTCCTGTTCAGAATCAGACCTCGAGTTCCTTGCGAGGGAGTGCTCAGTTCTATACCCACCCACAATGCCTGATGGCAGAAACCCCATTCTTGAGGATTACTACCGTCTCCTCAGTCGCCCCAGCAATTCTACGGTGGTAGCTCCTAATCAAGGTTATGAACCGTCTGCATCATCGGAAAATGATGCCGATGATACATCAGAGGATTCAGAATATTCCGAGGATCCATCAGAGGACTCCGAAGATTCCGAAGATCCAGAAGATTCCGAAGATTCCGAAGATTCCGAAGATCCAGAGAACTCAGAAGACGAAGAACCCACAATGATAATATTCGACGAAGATTCCTCATCCAGCTCTGACGAAGATACATCCAACGACGGATGTGAAATATTAATAAGCGGTGGTTACGAAGATATGAATATAACCATATACTACGACGAAGATTCATCGTCCGATGATAACGAAGTTGAACTTGAGTCCGATGATCACGAAGTTGAACTCGAGTCGGAGGACGATGAGATGGATAGTTCATACTCCCCAGGTTCCAGTTCCTCCGACTCTGAAGAATATTATCCTCCAGAGCCATATACCGATACCGAAGTCGAGTCAGAGAGTGATGACGTGGATTACCCACCCGAAATGATACCCCCATCCTCAGAATCACCAGCGACTTCATCAACAACTACACTACCCGGTAGCACCCCACCGTCAGAACATACTTCAAAGAGACCAAAACACACCAATAAACCCTCAGTACACGCCCCACCCCGCCGAAGCATCAACCACCCCAACCGTCCCCTTTGGTACGAAGACTCACCCACTCGATACCGTTACAACAGCCAAAACGTCCCGTGGGTACACCCACTCGACAGACAACTCTACCAAAACTTCAGACGAGCGGAGGAGATGAGGCGAACTCCATACCCTGATGAGGGGACTGATGAACCGAAAAAAAGGAAGAGACGGCAGTCCAGTGACTTGGATAAAACCTCATCTGATTCAGGTGATGAGGGTAAACTCCGACCAAAGGCGGCTAGATCAGCGCGGGAGGACCCGTATGATGGACTGTCCTTTAGCCAGTACGTGCTAAGAACGCTGATGAGGCCGGAGTGTGATATCGCTCAGTATTGGAGGGAGACGCAAGGGAAGAAGAGGAGGAAGAGGGATGATGATGACGATGACCGCGAGGGGATGAGAAGGAGGTATTAATTGAGGATGTAGACAGTTTATAGTCTCGAGGAGACTGATATCGCGATCCATATATCTTAAATAACGCTCTTGAGACTAAGTGTTAGCCTAGTCCTGTACTTACCTATCATCACACGGTCATGGATGTAGAGTCTGCTGTCTTAGGTTGTGAATATCAATGAATATCAGCGCGCGTGTAACATTTTCCGCTGTATTACACCAGCATGTACAGTGTAATTTTGATCGATTATCCACCGTACTATGCAAAAAATGTAAAGGGCCCTAGGGTCGTCTCACGAGATCACCCCCATCCCCGCCGGCCCTATCTCAGATGTACGTGGAGTACATCTGAGTTGGTGATACTCCGCAGCTAGCCTCAAATCCCTCCGCAGCTGAGCTTTAATCCCTTCGTTTCGAAAGTGAAAGATATCAGCTGATCCAGAGACGTGCTTCGTCAATGTGTCTGAAGCGCCACCTCACGAGCTGACGAGCCCACATCACCCTGGACGCACTCCACTACTCTTCAAGCTGGCGATAACTCCGCAGCTGAGCTTTAATCCCTTCGTTTCGAAGCTGAAAGAGATCAGCTGATTACGGAGACGTTCTTTGTAAATGTGTCTGGAATGGAGGGTTATGATAGGGACGGCTTGGTTTCTAGAGTAATGGCTAAGTGGTGTTTTAGCCGTAGGTACCGGATAAATCCCAAATAGAGCACTACCCCCCCCTCTATAACCCTCCGGAGATGCCACAGATTAATCTCGTATCCATCCGTAGGATGCTCAACAGAAAACCCATTCACCTCCCCACCCAACGAAGGCTGCCCTTGGAAAAGCTTGTGTTGGAAATCTAGGGCAGTAGCCAGTTGTCCGTTTTGCGGCTCCGGCTGCTGAATACGAGGATTTTGAGGGGAGATCGTGCGGCCAAGGAGCAAAGCAGTGTCGATTTCGAATCTGAGTAAATGGCCGGTTCTCGGGCGGTTTTTGGTGGGTCGGGTCTCGTGGAGGAAGTGGGGATAGTCGGTCGCGGGATAGGCCCCTCGGGATAGCGAAGGGGTTAACGGTTCGGATCGGTGAGCCCTAGTTCTATTGTTCCTAGTCCTACTACCTATTAGTTTGGGTTATGAGAGTTCGAAATTGGCTTCCCATTCTCGTCAGTGCTTTGTGGAGTTGATTGAACTCTTGAGCAGAGATCGTTCCGCTTCCATGAATATCAACAGAACCGCTTCCGTTGGCAGCCGGGGCCCCCGCTCCTGAGATTAAGAGTATATTGGCAACCTTGGCCGTATACCGCCCCCGCCCGTAAAGCGTACCGAAGTTGTGAGAATTCATCCGCCAGGGAGGTAATTGTTATCATCTTAATTGAGGAGAGGTAACGCGCGGCGGTTGTGTCTGTGGCGATGGCGGTGGTTAGGAACATGGTGTAGTGTTTGTGTTTCAGTTGTCTGGGCGGCGGTGGTTGGGTCGAAATCGATTGGTAAGCTTTGGAAGAACATCTAGATCTAGGTAGTACCAAGGGGAGGAATAGAAATATTCTTCATATGGCGATGATTACTGAGCCAGAAGAGGGTAGTTTCCAATACCATTCCAATCCAAATTACGTGACAACTTTCGCGCTCAATACCATTATAATATCGCATCATGGCCCAATACCGTATTGGGACCGTATCAATCTGCCACCCTTTTTCTGACACAGTATAGACTATGGAAAGAAAGAACAAGCCACATCGTTTTCGATTGTTAATTGAAGAGAGGTGAGATCCTTCACCCTCCATCCCTCCTACAGAACACAAGCTACCGTTTCTCCACCCATACGGCACCTTTTCGCGTGTACCGGTGACATGTCAAAAATAACGTGGTATGTCCCGGTACATCCGCACGTTCGTTCGTGGAGATACCGCCTCAACATGTGAGTCCGCAAGCATTAGGCCACATACATGCATGCTAGTACGCTGGCATATACCCCCCCTCCGGCCCCGGGCCGATTCGAGGCTACCCCGGGCCCCGAACATAGTGCAACCAAAACCACCCACGTGGTCAAAAAGTCGAAAATTATTTCTCCGATGGGAGTTTGTCGTGGAGTAGGATTCCGACGGCTAGTTACCTTTGCGGGTATACCCCGCTACTACACCTCGCGAGGGTGATATGCGTTATGATACGATATATCAATCAAACCGTTCGAATTTAGTTCTTCGCACACCCGCATATAAGGTAGTATCTATACACCCTATATTTAGCCCTAGCCTATTACGATATTGGCGGGGTACTCTTCTCTGTGGAGTAAAATAGAGCAGAGTAAGACATTTCCCCGCTCTGAACACCGTATTCATCAAATACCCCCAGTGTCGTGGTTCGGATTAACACTCCCCTATCCTCCCTAAGATATCCCAGGTCAATCGTTCTGCCAGCACTGACATTGGCCAACTCAACTTGCATTGCATCTGGAAATGCATCCCGACTTGTTGGTTGGCGTTTAGAGCGGTTCTTGTTGTAATAGTTGGTTGGTAAAGGGTGGAAGGTATCGTGTGGATGGCGGATACGTGTTTTCTCTTGTAGGTGGATTGGATTGTACTCCTTCATTGCGAGGTTCTAAGACTCGCGTTGGCAGTTTGGCTTTTAATGTGTTGAATTTGTGGAATTGTTTTGGCTATGGTTTGGAAGCAGTCTCGGCACCAGTCTGGAAGAGTGGTCTCGAGGTTGTTAGAAAGACGAAGTGGTTTTATGCTAGGCTACGTTACATTTTCTTTATCTGATCATAAAGTTTGCGTGTAAGAATAGGGAACGGTGGGGGAAAGAAAGGATAGAGAAATGGAAAAAGGAAGGGATAATATTATCGACAATGAACGAGGCACAGGTCCAACCAGCCGACAAGGTTAAGTTAGTATGGGAAGAATGCGTCAGTCCCACTTTCGTCTCTCTTCCTCCTCCCGGAACTCCTCGACGAGCGTGGAGACCCAATCCTCAAATATGCTCTTCATATCCAACTTCTCGCGTCGCCGCAATGCTTCCGTTAACTCGTGTTCTATCGTTGGTCGCCATTCATCGATTTGATACTTCATTCTCGCCACTGACTCCTTGGTAAAGACTCTAATATCCTTTTTGATCGCTTCCCAATTCTCATTCGAGGATGCGTTTCTCATAATGTTCAGACAGTCGTTCAGAAATTGTTCCCTGAGCTCGGATGAGTCGCCGCGGTCGCCGCGGTCGCCGTGGCCGCCGTAGTAGCCGTAGTCGTCGTAGTCGTCGTATTCGTCGTAGTCAAGGTACCTGGCGGTGTAGTCGGGGTACCTGGCGGCGTACTGATCCCCAACCATCTTTGTGCAAGCCTCTATCCGGTTTTTGAGTTCGTTTTCTATCTCTTTCCTTAAATCCTCCCAAATGTCGTCGACGATTGATAGGCCACGGGGCTCATTAGGTGGATCTTTAGGTTTTGATTCGAAAGCGTCCAAAAATTCGTTCGTCACGGCTTCTTTGAGGGAGAAATCGGAGTTTGTAGCCGCGGGAAAGCTATTCGGAAGACGTGTGATCGCCCGCGCAGATTCATCTAGTCGCGAGTTCAGCCTCTTGGAAATATCCGCGAGTGCGCGGTGTAATCGTCGTCGTATGATCGCATCGACAGATTGCTTGTCGAGATGAGAGTTGTTTCGATGAACGCACTCATCGATCCAAGTAGGGAAATATCCCACGCCGGAAACCACGAAACGTTTTAAACTGGTCACCGCAATATCGTCGATAACGAAATGTCGGCTAGTATCATGCGGATCCGACGGATGAAACAAAGGGATTTCATCTCGATAGTAGTGTCTCTCAGTCGTTTGAATAAGTAGAGTTTCGACGTTGGTGAGCGGGAAGGCTGCGAACTGTCTCCACCAATCCGGTACCTTGTATCCGATAATTTCGATCACTTTGACACTCTCTGGTGGTTCAAGGAAAAACAGTGGGTGGAACGGACTTTTCTTGAATGTGATCGAGCGTAGGTATTTGAGCTCTGAGAAGACGATTTGTAGGTCCGCTATATAGGGTGCCAGTCCAGCTATGGGTACAAGTTTCTCCAGCGGCGGGTAGGTGACTGCATCCCAATGAAGGTGTCGCAGGTTGACCATTCCCGCAAAAACTGCCGCGAGTTTCTGCACCTCGCCGCCAACATACTTGAGAAGCTCAGAAGCAGATGACGAGTAACGCCAATAACGTGGATTCAGGCTGATTGAGAGATCCGTTATCCTAGAGAGGCAGAATTTTATGGCGAGAAGAGTCGGATCTAAACTGTCGGTCCGAAGCTTTACGGACACCTCCCGAGCGGACTTTGACTCTACATATTCCTTGAGGCGTCTGAGGATTTGGGGGTTCGCACTGCTAAGGCCTGCAGCTATAAAATTATCAGCCATGGATTCCCTCTAGTGTCTTTCCTTGGAGGCTCATGCAAGAAGTGGGTGTACTCACGGTCGGTGCGAAAAGTGATAATTAGATATCGAAGGTTTAACCTTCCAGCATCAAGAAGCTCGTTCAGGGTATTCTGCAAAAGCGAAGAACGAAGGCGTAACTCCTCAGACCCAAGCCAAAGCACCCTGGTATGTTCGAAGCCCACATCACAAGCGTCCGTTTTGCCGCGAAGGTGAACCAGCGCTCGAGAGAATGCATTCCGATCGATCGAGGACCCCGGATACCAAGGTTCCCCCTTCCCTTCGCTGTCCAAAATCAAAGTCGACCACAGGCGGCGGTAACACGCCGGATACAGTGACTTGCAGGTCCTGAGAAGGTTGTACGTGTCGCGGTGGGGGAGCCATTCGATAATATGGTCGACAAGCTCGGGGGCTCGCACTAGCCCTATCAATGGAGACGAAGGCATGTTACAACGTTGTTAAGAGTCAACCGCGATGCCGCAGTTAGGAAAGATGAACGAGGTTAAGATCCTGCAGTTCGCAATGTAGATGGATCCCAATGGAGGATGGTGTTAGGGAGAGGAAATGGCAGCTGTGGAATCCGCCAGACGTCCATGCAAATATATCCAAACACTTCCACACAGACATGCCAACACAAAACGCAGCCTAGGAAACAGGGTATTTTGCGTTGCCGTGACGTTTTCCAACAGACCGAATCGGGAAGGCTTCTTGGCATTGGATCCCACGAGCTATCGCGACGACCTTATCAACAACCTTGCCTCCCCAGCTTCATCACCCCATCGCATCCAAGGACCGACCATCAGCATGGATTCTCCCGAGGAGCTCTGTTTCATCAATCTCCTTCCTTCGGAGCTCATCTACCGTATCTTCACCGCCATTGACGACCCTCAAACCCTCTGCCGTGCCGAACGAACATGCCACCTCTGGCGCTCCATTATCGATAGCCAGGCTCTCTGGCGAAACCTCGCGACCAAGCTCTCAAGCGCACGGATCCTGCCTGAACGCTTTAATGAGCTAGGAAAAGGCAGTCTGATCACTGGTCAATACATCGTCGACGATCAAGGCGGCCGTTGGGACTATCTTTATAGAGACCTCGTCCGAAATATCCACTCGTGCAACCGAATCTCTGGAGCAGACTACGATACACTATGTCGTCAGCAGATTCGTAGGAATCCAGGCCTTACGTACGTCGACTATGGGCCAAACATCACCCAAGTTATCTCATCGATGGAAGAGCTCTCGGAGCTTCCGAAGGATTACAGTGGAAGCAAAGATGCCTACGTTACTCGCAAGATCGATTTCACTTCGACAGCTATAGAAGGAATGAGGCAGCAAGCTCGACCGCTAGCTATATCTAAAACTCCACCTTTCACAGATTCCCTATGTCCTGGCGAAACTTCATTCGACGAAACGGCATGGGTTTACATGGCCGATCAAGCTACATTGTGGCCTCGGCCGCTCGGTGATCTTGTGTTTGAAACAGCCACGGCGGAGAAGTGCCAGGCGACTCTGCAAAAGGGAGTTATCAGGGCAGGGACTACAGGTCTTTTCAACGAAGGTACCTGGGGTTGGCAAAAAGCAAAGTCGCCTGATTACTCGGATGTTAAGGCAGATGTTCCGTCTGAAGAAACCGGCACGACCGACGCATCTTTAGCTGAAAAGCAACGGCAATGGAAGGTATTTACTACGAAAGCGAGATCCAATGCCGCCTCGAACTCACCCCCACCCTCCAGTAACTCCGAACAGACCGTCAACGACCCCACTAACAGCTCCGGGCCCCAGGACGGCGACAACCCCCACGACGATCCAGCACTCTTAAGGGAGCTTCGCCTTTTACAAAAAATAGGATTTTCGCATATTCCTACCCTCCCACGGCCCCCGGGACGCGTAAAATGGGGAGCAGCCATCGATACATCCAAGACGATGCCCCACGCCCGTCGCTGGGATGAACAACATACGATCTTGAGCTCATACCGAAACACCTTCAACCTCACACCCGAAGACAATCCCGAATGCAAACGCCCGCTTGTTGTCGAGAACATAATAAACACGCTAAATGGCGAGATGCAGAGCCAGGCACACTCGGATCCCAACTTAAGGATAATCTACAAGCGTCTCGAAGGGGATTCCTCCGCCACGATAGCGACGAAGGTCGAGAGACTTGCCCTGCCGCCGTCTAAGTCACTCCAGAGAGACGCGAGCCACCCCATGGAGCCTGTTCCCGTGGTCAATCAGACTTGGAACCTCTTCGGCGCTGCAAAATGGAGCTTAAACTCAGTGCCCTTTCTTAGAGAGACTGAGGCGTTAGAGATAGAAGGCAGAACCCCCAGTGCAGACTCTTCTTCTGAGCCTTGGTGGATACACGAAACACGCTATAAGACCCATGATGAGGAGCCTCCCCACGTCTGGGAGAATGCTCATAAGTGGGAGTACCGCAGCTGCGGCGACTACCTGATCATTTCAGATGATATCGCGATGTCCGGCCCTTGCACCATCAGCTGTTTCAAGACCGGATACCATACTGAAAAGTCAACAGTCGACGCACAGACGTACCTACGCGGTGCCGCACTGCGAAATTATCTCGCTGCCGGCCCGTCGTCTGACCTTATCTGGCAGAAATCCTTGAAGTCGGGCGGATACACACTAGATTGGGCCAGCTTATCCCCGGTGCACGCACTGGAACACCCAGATCAACCTTCTGGCTACCCATCTTACTTCCTAGACAATGATGGACTTGCCCTGAATTCAAAGGTTATCGTCTTCGCAACACGCAAGAAAATATTTTATGCCCTTAACTCGAACAGTGTTCTCGTTGAGGAAGTTTCAGGACAGTCGCTTACGTGCATGGAATTCCACATCATCGCCATAGAAAACGGCCAAACGATCAGTATACTCGATTTGGATCACGAAGTCCGCGCCCTCGGCTTTTTTGAATCCTGGTATGGCTGGACGAGCTTTGTCATCAGTGATACTCACCTAATGGCTACGGTGGGTGGGCATGTTCATGATACCCAAGGCGCAGAACGACAAGACAACCACACCGTTAGGACGTGGAGTCGCAGCAACAGATACGGACGCGAAGAGGTGTTTATCTGGCCGTTGGATCTTCCCGATCAGAATCTAACGTTGCCCCCCGAAGATAGAAAAATTCTACCAACCGGAAGATTGGCTACCGGGTTTAATCAATACAGATGGTGGCAGAGGGATCGATATTTATGCTTGAGCCGCGATGGGAGGTTTTTGGCGGCTTCGTCGAAGTATACGCTTGTGGTTTGGGACCTGTGGCTAGGCGATGATAAGGGTGTGATTTACTATTTCGATGATCGATGTAAGCACCACTTCAGCTTTTCCTTTGTCGCATCGGGAGATCTAATCCAAATTCATCTACAGCTGGCTCATTAGACGGATACAACATTCCAAGAGTGGGTGACGTCGCATGGAACGGGATTTGGCTACAATACCGCGATATCATCGTCGACCCAAATCATAAAACCCTCACACGCTCGAACCCAAACCACGAACAGGAACTCTTGAGGAAAATTATATTTATCCCAAACAGCGAATTGCGATTACTCGTAGAAGGCGCGGATTGGGACTTTGAACTCACCGAGAAAGGGAAGAAAGCCGCGAGTGAACTGAATAGTAAACTGCATCGGCGATACCTACCGGGCACTGAATCTGATTCCGACAGCGATAGTGATAGCTGGGAAACTGACGACGATGATGATGAGGACTATGAAAATGACGACGATTCCGATGATTATGATGAGGATGGTGGAGGGTCTAGACTTCATCGGTATGCGGACGACTATTTTGATGATGACGGTGATGGCGAAGAGGAGTATGACGAGGATTATGGAAGTGATGATGATGATGACGATGATAGCGATGACGATATGGAGGGGTTTTCGGTTCAGCGTGTCAGCCAGCCTAGTGACAGTCCAGGAACGACTTCGAACTTTAAGAAACGGAAGTTGGAATCCACGGATGCTACGGAAGCTACGGCTGGTGAAACCAGCGCTGCTGGAGGAGCGAGGAGGAGGAGCGATGATCCTGTTCCTACTGTTGGGTGGGGGATGGAAGATAGAGAAGGTGAAGGGGAGGCGGGTGGGTGGGGTCCCGATAGCAAGGATGCTGTGGTTGAAGATTCTTGGTAAATATTTGGGCTCCTTTCCTGTGAAGCCGAGGGCGTATGGCTTTGTTAAGATGTGGGATATGTATTCTATTCGAGGAATGTGTAAATATTAGGTCCTCGTTTTGGATGGCTTTTATTATATGCATGGCCATAGCTACTTTGTACCTCGAGCTCCAATGCTGTGAAGTCATGTAGGACGAATTGAACTATAATCAACATCAAAAATTTGATACAAAATCACTACGTATACCCCACCCTGTATGTATGGCGTTGCCATTCTTCGGGAAGCCCTAGAACTTTTCAACAAGTTTTATTGTTAAGCCTAGGGTACGTGATTTTACAGCACAAGCGTATCGCCCCCATGCCTATCACTGGCCTACCAGTTACATATATCGGTGATTCCCGAATTCCCAAAAACGAGGACTTAGATTACCTCCAAGCGTTCTAATTGATCGTGTGCCGACCCATTTTGTGACGTTTAGGTACGAGACTAAGGTTATGTATACCTATTTCCTCAGCCAGCTTCTAGTACTATAGTAGTAATTAGTGCAGTAGCTAGCGCTAGCCTTTCCACCTTCAGCCTTAGGGGTACGCCTAGGTATATAGTACGATTCACAATCTAATATCTAAATGAATGGCTAACTTGGCCAGCTTTATATAATTATATATTTAACCCGGACCCCGTGTAGAATACTCTCCAATCAATAATGAGAGGGTAGGTTATCTGCTCACATCGCAATCGATCGTGATCATCGATGAGCCACTCGTGGGCCCAAATTTAAAAGATTTTGTGCAGGCGCGGGTTAACGGGTTAACGTTCACCCTGCTAACCTCCAACCGGCTTGATATACTTATGAATTCGCTTCGTAAGTCTATAAACCTACAAATTCCTATCAAATACTTTGTCCATAAAATAACTATTCACAAGATTATCGGTACAAGTACCCACTGGATAATATACGTACATACATAGTCTGTGGCAATTGCAACCATGGCCATGGACTTGACTCGCTATCGAAGGTCCAGACAGCCGTGAACACTGCTATATGATACTAAGATTATTCTTGCCTCTAACTAGCTTCAATTGCAATTGATCAATTGATCAAGCAATATTAACCTGCAGGTCCAGGTTCTTTTAAACCTTCATGCTTCACGGCTGGCCTGCGTTACCAGCTGAGCTAGCAGCCAATGTAGTACATACAGTTGGAGGTGCCGGCACCCAATCATCGATGGATCTTCGAAACGCAGTTGTCAACCAATCGCTTGTGATAACTCAGCTACACGTGAACTGGGCGGCTTCTGCAGGGGTTTTCAAACCAACTGCATGGATCCAAATTGTACAACTGTCTTCAGAAAAGGAGGGTCTTTAATTAACACCCCCATGCCGTTGAAGGTGATTTGGAGTTGAGGGGTTCAGCAATTAATTTTTCATGCAAAATTCGGTCGTCAACGCGCGCGGCGCTGCTTAAGCTTGTATACAATCAGGAAACTTCGCAACGATATATGCCTCAAGCATATCGTTAGGTCCTTGCCCAATAGCTCAAAACCAAATAGCCGGATTCAAGATATGATCAAAATAATGTCTACAAAATCTCGCGTCTTTTGATCCAAAGGGTCTAAAGTTATGATGGAGGTAATGCCATCTTTAAGATGTCAATCTACAACACTTTGTGGACAAAGATGCACGCTCAGACAGAGGACTAGAAAGGTTTTACCACTATTCACTCATCCGCCTTGTAATAAAAAACCTGTGTAGCATAACCCAATCCAGATTTAATTCTTACCTTACAATCAATTCAAGCTATTCTATAGACCTACTATATATTATTGATATCCAGTCGATTTATTTTACTTATCAACAAGATGAGTTTGGAATCCGGAAGCACCCAGACCATCGTCGCTATAGTCGGCGTACTCGTCGCCATTATACCCATCGGTTTCAGCATCTACGGATTAATTCACATTATATCACTAAAGCGTCAGAGGAGTAAGTCGAATAGCACGCAATATCATTAGTTAACATTTCCTAAGCCCTTTTCATATACCTTCCTAACTCTCGTTACGTTTAACGTTTTAACGTCCATAGATGCCACTCCATCCGCGCCATCACAAAGCACCGGTCCAGCCTCGTCTGAACCTTTACACGATCTCGAAACATCTACTGCGACTGCTTTTCTATCACTTCCTCGTAAGTCCGTAGAGGGCCCGGGATACGTATATAAAATACGGAGTAACAACAAAATTCCCACTTCCAATTCCAGAATTCCGTTATACCAAAGG
The DNA here is from genome assembly GCA_036971245.1 of Arthrobotrys sphaeroides. Taxonomy (NCBI): domain Eukaryota; kingdom Fungi; phylum Ascomycota; class Orbiliomycetes; order Orbiliales; family Orbiliaceae; genus Arthrobotrys; species Arthrobotrys sphaeroides. Next base: position 732,505 of record JAJTTW010000011.1, on the reverse strand, counting down.
GCCTATTCGCTCCTAAATACATATTGCGAAGGCTAACGTATCAACAGCCCCGACTGATGGTCAGATTCAACCTACCGTTCCCACGCCGGCTCATGTCAATATGAATCGACCCAGCGCTACGTGGTAGTCTAGCATCCTATCTAGCCTCGTTCCCAGACGCCAGCGGCCACAAGTGTTACCATTTCCACAGATCCAAACCACAGACTCGAAAACTTAGAAACAGGTCAAGCTTGATGACAGCATCAAATTTAGGGACGATAATTGATCGTAGGAGTTTAGAGCAAAGCCTACACCAACTTGCCGACATTTCGTTATATATATCCTTCTGTTCCTTACGGAAATGGTCCAAGACATGACTAGTCAGAAAGATCCATTTGAACCCCCAAATCAGTCCAGCCAGTCTCGATCGATGTCGAGCAGCTCAGCGAACCGATATATAAGAAGCTTGATTGTTCTTTCCTTCAAAAAAAGGGGGCCTTGTGATGAAGGGGGCTTGACTAAGAAGTGTAGTGTGATTGTAAACAAGTTCGCTTTTTCTTTTTACATACACAACAGCTCAATAGTTCTCTTTGTTAACCCTGTGAAAAACTAACAAAAAAGTAGTCACAGTGAATATAAATAACTACTAAGTATAAAACACACCCCGTCGGCAACATTAACATACCCACAAAGTAACCACACCCCCATCTCAGACTTCAAAGCCCATACGTACCCCCACCGAGCCCAAAGGCCCCCGCAATCTCCATACCCAAATCAGCGAGCATATACGCCCTCGGACTACTCGGGCTGGAAAGCTCGGACCTATCACTGCCGCCAGGAGAATCTTCCAAGACCCCTGTGATCTGGTTCTACCAGTAAGCGGGGCGTAGTCCCGTCAGACCGCTCATATCGTCATGGTCGTCCTTTTTGCGTTGACCGGTTACCTGTGAAATGAAGAAGGGGACGTCATTAGCACTTGTATTCTATGGTTGTCGAGGAGTGTTTAACTTGTGTACAGATACAATGGGGAACAGGACGAAAGGTATGTGCGGTTGCGAAAAAAAATATTCCATTTTTTGTGCCAAAAAATATGCTTTGCACGACGCAAATGATCTATCAATCGAGCATTGAAGCCCTCTTCCACATCTTCTAAAACCCAGACCCCCCTCCGCCGTATCGCCATGAAAAGGGAGGTCGATAAAGAACAAGATCGAGAGATTAAAGGGTAAAAAACCGATCGAACTACAATTGCTCGAAGAGAAAAAAAGGAGTGTTGAGCTTTAAAAGATCGCGAACCCTTTGCCTTCCTTCTCCATAGCACCTTTACTTACCTCGAGTTGGACATTTCTATGTATCCCCGCCAACCAATCCACGTAACTCTGCGCCTCATTATTTCGATCCTCGACGAGAAGACCCGCAAACTCGAATTCACTTCCGTCCAGTCCCTGCCTCGCGAGCGTGACAGTGATTTTCCTACCCGCTCTTCGCTCCTCCATCCATCTTACCAGGTTCCTGGTTTGGGCGTTGAGGTGCGTTTCTAATATAGGGATGATCTCAGGTGCGAAAGGGTCGAGAGCCTGCAGGCTTTGTTTGCCTTCGCCGAACAGATCCTCCAGAAGATTAGGAGAGACGTGGGCATGAAGCCATAGGAGACATGTTTGACCGTTATCGACGAGGTAAGCACCACCTTCTTCGATTCTGGCAAAGGATGCACGAATCTGAGAGGGGATGGAGAGAAGCCCGGTGTTCGGGTCCGGAAAGCCCTGCTCAGGCTCTAGTGTGTGAATAGGGAGAATACGTGGATACAGGTAAGAAAGGAGTTCGGAGGGTGGCATTTGTTTGATCAACCGCATTGCGTGCGTTCGCATGTCGCTGGAAATGGGGCCAGCTGTAGAACGTAAGTTAGTTTTGCCAAAGATACGGACAGGAACGTTGACAAACCTCTAAAAGCTCTGCATTTTACAAGTGAGAGCAAGTACATTGCAAGTTCTTTCATACCCTCTGGAAGAACCAGCTGGCCCGGCGGCGTTCCAGTCGAAAAGTGTTTGCGGTAGTTGGCGAGAATGTCGATACACTTGTCTGTGATACTCTGGCGGATATCCTTCAGGTTTCGGTCCACCATTTTATTTGCCGCTATAAAGGTAATTAGAACCAATCGGATCCTCAGAAAATGACGGATGGATAAATACCCTCTTTTGCGATTATCGAAACCACTGCTTCCTGGTCGACAAATCGCAGAACCTCTCTCCCAACTTCTGTTACCGCCGCAACAATGTTCTGTACCCTAACCCTTCTCTGGCCACTCGCTGTCGTGTATAAAAGCGCACTTTGGAAATGCGCGTCCAACTTCGGATCCAATTTACCATCATAGGTAAACATCACTGATATACTCTTATCAGCATCAATAGCACCCATCTCCAAATCCCCTTGGAAGGTCTTTTGCATAAAGTTTCCATGGTAAGAGTTAACTTGTAGACCATTAGAACACCGGACTTTCATCAGCGCCTGGAACCCGCTCTCACGAGTTATCGCGTGCGCAATCTCCTTTTCAACTTTGGGTCCATCACGGGTCGCTACAAAGTTAGGGAAGAAGAATGTATCACCGCCTGATGTCGCAGATAGATGACCAAGCGTGGCAACGTCGATGTAGGTCGAAGGTCCAAGCATCATATCGATACCTATGCCAGAATCCACAAGCTTTTTAGCAAGGGCGACATACGTTGGATTTTCGGTCTTGAAGAGTTGGCGTTCCTTTTCGCCTGCGTGCGTGTTCGGGTCATCGCGCATCACTAAGCTCCCATGCACCTTTAATGTTGGGAGTGTAGTCATGCAGCACAGTATTCTACCGCCGGTAGCTTCGAGAGCGGAAACAGCGGCGGTAAGGACTGGAAGAATAGCTGTCTCCTGAACACGGGTGTGCTCGTGCAGTGTGGGAAGGAGATCAAGGAGGGCCTCTATTTGAGTTCTGTGAAGTGTTAGAGCAAACTATCACCGCTATCATGTAAAGACTAGACATACCTCGATTCATATGGATCAACGAACAGACCGTCCTCCAACGGGACAAATGGTTCTTCCAAGTCCGTCATCATCATCAACTGCGCGGTGTCCAGTTTCGGCTATATAACTGTTAGTAGAGTCCAGAAAACAGGGCACTCTCGTCCTTACACTCAGATTATAAAAGCCAATATCCTTGTCGAATGTCACAATCCCAATTTTACATCCTTTAGGTACCTTCCTGCCCTTAATCTGTGTAGTCGGCTCTCCATTCTCGTTCGGTTCGCCCTCCTCCACTTCAACACCTTCATACAATGCGGACTTGATCGCTTTCGAAACCACATGCGTCCACCCCTTATCTATCGCCTCTTTCCCGGTCTCGATGATAAAGAGATATCGCAGAGGTGTCGGTGGCTTAGCCCAGTACTCCTTAGGTACCACGAACTCCACCGTTCCCCTCGATAACTCAGGCCTCGAGTCACGGTCTATCCTCCGTCCCTGGGCATCAATCGGCTGGTAATACTCCTGCGAAACTTCATTATTAGGGAAGAGACACATGTTGCAAACGAATTTGGCGCCAGAGCCGGTAAACTGCATAAACGGGTTGATATATGTCCTACACCGTCGACAGCGCGGTGGACCAACATCTCCAAAATCCAATACCGGCACAGGACCCTCCTCGGGTTTTTGGGCGGCGAGTGGTGTAAGGATAAGCGAAAGAGGTAATCCGGTCTGAGCCAGGAGTTCCGCTGTTGCAGGGACATTGTTAAGGGTCATACGGGCAAACTTTGGTGACGAGTTGCCTTGGTCGTGAGCTAGGAAATCCGTAGTCGCGGGAGGAGGGTGATGGCGCTCCAACGTTGGATATATCTGCGAATCTGCATACTTCTGGGCGCTTTCGCGGGCCTCGGGTACGGATGGAATCGCATCTGGGTCGACTCTATGCTGCGCGCCTGGGCCCGAACCGGTAGGGGGGTGAATCGCGGCGCTATATTCTCCCAAGTGGCCGCCAGCAGGGGCACTGAGACCTGTAGGCGCCTGGAATCCGCTGGAAGGAGTGTACGGAGACGGTGCAGGCGCGCCGAATTGTGGTTGTCCGAATCCCGGAGACACCTGCCCCTGTAAACCCGGTGTGACGAACCCTGAACCAGCATCGTGAGGCATCATAGGCGGCGCAGCAGCGAATCCGGTCGCAGGGGGGACATCCATGGTACCCATTGTCGATGCAGAGTCCACGTTATGATATGCTCTCGCCTTCTTCTTCTTCCCATGGCCGGCTACATGCTGTTCCATTCCTCCTCCAAGGTGCATCCCACCCATGCCGGCCGCAAGCCCTCCGACGTCCTGCCCACCCGGAGTACCCGAGCCGTAGAGCATTCCCGGTGTATCTGGTGGATGCATAGGCGGACTAGGTTGGCCGTACGGAGATTGTCCCGCCCCATATCCCCATTGCTGCTGCTGTTGGCCGCCAGGTTGCTGATAAGGAGAGGAACCATGTGGCGGACCACCCTGCTGGTACTGCCCACCGGGCGGAGGCGGCATAGGGGGCCTATTCGAGAAATTGGGATCGTTCGGGGAATGTGAATTGGAGTAGCCGTACATGGTGAAGGTAAATAGGTATACGCCCTGACGAGGGGCGAATCGACGATATGCCTGTTGGAGCTCCAGTGGGGTCTGTTAGCTAAGAACAACAGTCTGAGCTGCCAACACTGCACAGAAATCCAGGACTTACCGGACCAGATGTGAAGACGCAGAGACGGTACGAAGGAATGGCGATGCTAGGAAGTGGATTCGAAAGACAAAGTTGGAATGGTAAACTGGTAATTGGATGCAGCTAAAATTTGGGCCACCGTAGCTCCACACAACGCCGCTGTGGCATCTACGAAAATGCACCGCCACAGTCTTAGTGGGTTCCACCAGCCACACGGACGGACAGGCAACGGTCACGCCACACCGAAAATACCACATGACAACGCACTGCGGTCAAAACCTCCAATTGGTGGAGAAACAGAAAAATCAATACAAGGTCACTTCCACCGATTTAATATTATTTGGATATGCTTAAACAGACGCACTCAAATTATTTACTATGGTAAAGTACAAATATACAAAGGCGGGCATATTCTGCTCACTGGCAACAAGCTCCAGTTTCGTTCAAAGGATGGACCGCTGCGACCTGGCCGCTGCTGCCAATATCCGCTTCAACACCACCCTGACGGTGGTTGTTTCCGTCCACGCTCAACAACACCGACTTGTTGATCGATTGGCTAGCGAATGAGTCAGTACACAACTTTATTTCTTATCACTAAAGGAAATGGGATACATACGTTGAAGGAGGCAAATCCAATGCCGGATTCTTGTCAAAGAAATTGACCGGCTTCAGATGGACTCTCAGCGTTTCGACTGGCATCACAGGGCTATCACGTTTCCACTTATTAGCCTCCCTCTTTTTCCTTACAATATATTCAACAGCAGGAGGCGTAAACTTACAAATCCTCAATCCTAGGAATATGGTTAATCCCAAACTGCACCCAAACAACGACATCGTCTCCCTCCTTTGTATCAAACTTCGTCCCTCTCTTGACCCACTCTCTAATACCATGTCCACCCCGGCTCTGATTTGTATATTGACCAGCCGAGTAGAATTCCCAGTCGTTGTACTTTGTGACATACACTGCCTTATCCGCGAACTCCGCGCGCTTGAAATGGTAGCTGTCCGGTGACGCCAACAGCTTTTGGAACGGTGGAGCTTGGATCTTATAGCCGACGGGCTTATTGTTGACGGGATTGAGGTGCTTTGGATTCTGTATCTTGAATATGCGGTTATTCTCCGGTGATTCGAGAAAGCCGCCTTCGCTCTCGACTTTGGTTTCGGTGATATAGTAGCCTGTTCCAAAGGGGTTGAACGGATCATCGCGGTCCATGGGTTTCGCTTCTTCATAGATAACCTTATTTCCGAATCCGTCGATGGCAGGATCGATTCTCAATGAGAATATATGTTGGTGATGCTGTGCTAAAACTCCAGGATGAACTATAGTACCAAAGTTCGGGCAATCTTTGATCTCCGGATCAAGCGGTGCAGTCGATAGAATACCAGTGGCCCTGACTTCGTAAGACAGTTCGCCAGCCGTGTTGAATATGAATGCGAAAATGTACTCGTAATTTGCGACGGTGATAATGCTTTGGAGAACTAGTTCTCGCATACGGGATATAACTGAGTTTCCGGTTCGGTAGTTCAGGTGTTTGAATTGAATACCAGCGTCCTGCTCGTGAACGCATATGCAGTTCTCCATTACTATTGGCTCACCCCTGTCATCGGAGATAGGGAAGCTAAGGTATGCAATCGTTCCAAGGCAGTCGCAACCCAACTTGAGGTTATTGGCCATCAACCTGTGTATGTTTGCTATCAGTATGCTGGCCCCGTAGTTCATATATTTTACAAGCCATGAGGAGGGCTTACCCGGCACCAGCGTCTCCGAGATCGAAAGCCTGTTTCCGATGATATGGCTTTCTGGGATCCGCGTATGGGATAGCCATATCCGACAAGGACAGCCGATAGAATAGATCACGTCCATCATAGCTCACATTGTAGATAACCATACCCTCACGATGGTTGAACCCAACCCTCAACTTCCATTTCTGCCACTCAAGCTCCTCACCACTCTTCGAGAATCTAAAAGACACTCCCTCCGGCTGAACTATATTCAACGGTTTAAGGTCTGTTCGGAGTTTCTGGTGCTCTGGGGTATATTCATTCGGAATCGGGTTAAATGGCTTATAGTCTTCAATCTTGTTATCAATGCCGATTGGGAGCCTGTCAATCCGAACCACTTTCATAGTCGCAACATCAACAACCGGCGAGATCGGGATCGGATTCGCGTAGTGGTTTCCGTCCGCATTGTCCTTCGATCGGGCATAGAGGTAGCACTGCCATTGTTTTCGCTCATCATCGATACCATCCGATCCTACAATAGTGAACAATAGATGTTAGTGCTTATGGGGGCGTAATCATATATAATAAAGTGGAGAACATCATCAGCACCGCATACCGTATATCCAAGGATCCGCCCTGGTTATAAGATACCATCATCAGCCTATCGGATCGATAACCGCATTATAATAAGAATCGGAACATACACTACGACGGTGCCCTCAGGTAACTGAAGCTTTGCAATTTCAGCCTGAACGTCCTCGTCCGCGAGGCAAACCCTCTCCATTTCCATAACCTCCTCTCCATCTGCACATGAGTGGAACCCTTCGAGTTTCGTTTTGTACTCAAAGGTTTCCGTTGCCAAGTTGATGACGGTCTCAAATGCATCCGGCTATATAATCGTCCGTGACACAAAATCGTTAGTTGTGCATTTATCTTTCATGCACTGCATGCATACGCATAAAGATCGAGTAATCCATGGGTTTGAGATTGCAAGACCCCTGCTTACCGTCCTCCTAATATAATAAACCACAAACGCCTTTCGATCAATCCGTGGCTTCGACCCTTCCTCCTCCTTCAACCACGCCTTCATAACCTCCTTCTCCGGCTCCCTCAAAGTAACACATTTAAAGTTAAGCTCCACCCCAGGGTGTTCACTCTTCACCAACCCAGCAGCTTGCGTGATTTCCTCAACCGTCAACGGGGAGAACGGATGCAAAACCCGCTCAGCTTTGATATTGAACACCTGCTCCACCCGCGCAGGGAGAGTATTGGACGCAGGCATGATCAGAGTGGGGGTGTGTGGGTGATTCTCTGTCTATCGACCTGGGTGGGCGGTATTTGCGGTTGCGATAGATTAGGCTGTGCCGCGCGCCGGTGTTTGCGTGAATGTGACGAAAAGAATGCCTGTCCTGCAGCTTCTGGGCTGTGCTTGTGACAGATGATGCAGGAATTTATATCGATATCGATAGAAAACCTCGGATCAACGATAATCCTCCAGCGAGGATGTTTCAACCGTTTCAACCGAGCCGTCGTGAATTTTGCTTCCGAGTCGCAAAAACAATAAAAGCTAAGGACCCACTGATGCAGGGGTGGATTATGATTGAGACAATAGTGGGTACCCGGATACGAAGACGGCACTCCTGACAATGATACTTATATCTCAAGCTCAAAAGATATATTTTAAATTTCATCCGATCCTGGACCGACAGCTATAAAATCGTACGAAAACCCGCAAAATTGAAACTTGCTTGGGCCTCAACGTCGACCTTCATATGGTAAGCCCGCAGCCGCCGGATATGCAACGTTGCGCCGAAATTTTACTATATGAAACGTCGATACGACAACGTATAACCCTCATGGACTGACCTGCCAGTTCGGCTCATCCTATTCGAAACGTGAAGGAGCTAGCTAGGAGATGTTGAGCTTCAAAGGAGTCGATGCAACCTTCGTCCAAAATTGCAATTCTTTATCATGCAAACTCGCCTATCGGCGGTTTATAATATTCCCCTGCCTCATCGGCTGGACCTACCATACAGGGTTAGTCAGGGCCAGAAAACGGCTGACATGACTTTTGTTTGCAAAACATCTCAAGTCCGAGGGCCGTCGATAGTTGCCCGTGATCCGCTACAAACAACTATAAAACGACGATGATATAGCCGTCGCAATCTCATATATGAATTTCAACGGGTCGCAAAACTCGTTTGGATGTTGCATTCGCAATTAACCGTCCAGGGTCCAGGGGCGTATATCAGGACCCTAAAATTGCAACCCTGCATCGCTCAAGCCTCTCTCGCCACTTGTGACCCCCAACTTAATACATTCTGATATCCTCACATCCAGGAGGTTTGTGGCGACCGAGGACCCAAAAGTTTGGGGGTAAACTGCTCAGAAACATGTGTTCTGGGTCGCGCTGTAATGCGTCTCCGGGCGGCACACGAACCAGCAAAAGTTCTTCGGCCTGATCGAAAAAAACCTAGGCTCGACTAGGCTCATGTATTCTGCAGAGCATTGCATTCTCTCGCACCAACATTCCAGGCAGTGGCATCGACTAATTCTCCCCAGAATGGACCGCCACACGGGAAAGCGAAGCTTAAACCAAGAAGAAAGGGAAAAGAAAAGGGAGAGCTCGCCTCCCGGCTAGTGTTTGTGCTTCCCCGCACTAATCCCTGAGGGTTCGAAAACTAAGATATCGACGGAGTCGACAGCTCCAACTTGCAACCTCAGGGAACCAAAAGAAAAAAAAAGAAGGGAGCGAGAATAAATGACAGGGGAAGATGGACAACGGCAAAAGCCTATTTTTCTGATTTCCTGTTACGTGGAAGTTAGATAACTGGCGAATTTTCTAGACGTAATGTGAAAACGGGCTGATAACGCCATAATGACAAGACGGGCTGTTGGAGGTGTCTAGCGAGGGAGACCCTGTTCGACGAAACAAGTCTGTGAAACTTTGGTCCTTTCGAAAGGGAAAAAGTTTGTTTGATAGAAGGTATCCCGGTCAACTTTCAGCTTTTAATTTTCGTGTCAACTTCACGAAAACGGACACTGCTTTGTGCGGCAGTATTAGGTTGGTGGGGTCGGATCGAACGGAAAGTTGTCGTGGATCAATTGTTCAAGGGAAGTGGGGCATCTGTACGCAGTAGACCTGGGAGGCACTTGAAAAAATATACCGACATATGAAGGATAAAGTTGACCCTCGTATCTATGCATAATATCCGTCCCTTCGAACATAAAATGCGCCTTCATGCTTTCCATTCTGACCACAGCGAACGAATCCAAGGCAGTTGGGAACAGACAGGAATACCGCATCGATGCGACTTTACGGAAGCATGAAACTGGGCAGGTCTGGATTCGAGGCTAACTATAACTCAGCAGCGTTCTGGTTCGTTGGACGTGCAGCGTGGGGACAAAAACACACGTGCATTGAATCACATTCCGGCGAACTGCCAATTAACATCTTTTCGTGCGGAACATTCGAATACTATTCCAACTCCTCGTCGAGCCGCCGGTGGGATTTCACGTGCATGAACCCAAATATACCCCTCCCATGGTGTCCCTCATGTACCTCACGCAGTACATGTCAATACAAACATTCAGCAATGACATCACAAGGCGGGAAGGATAACCCGTGCGGAGAACCTTGTCGTTGATCCAGCACGCTCGCCTGGGCCGGGATCCAGTGCGAGCAAGCGAGACTGTCTCAGCCGCCGCAGCTGTGCGACAGCAACGAAAATGGTGAGTGAGATCGGGGAAACTATTGTCCTAACGAGCTCGAAGGGGTGTGGCTAGTAAGTGCAGTACTCTCGTCCGAGATATTGTACGATAAGTGAAAGTGAAATCCTTGTGCGGTTATTGGCTTTGAATCTTGACCTTGTGCCTTTCGTATCCATTTTGATAGACTAGATTTAATCGATTTAAGTTTGTCCAGACACTGGGAACCCCAAATTTGTACCATATGCTGCTCAAACAAACACCTCAGACTCATAGTACTCAGGGAAACACCTTTCGTATATCGACATGCATCTTCAATGGATCTTATATTTCTGTATATGCGCGCTGAATGATACAGGGCGAGAACCCTTGCCATCTATCTATCGATGCAGCTGGCCTCTTCCAGATAAGATGCGAACGTGTATGTATGCAGGTACAAGTAATAAAAAAGGAATACAAAATAACCAAAAAGGCCGATTTTGAATGCTTGTGAAGCATATGCCCTGCGAGGTAATGTTGTTCCCATGAGCAGAAGGAAAGTTTATGAAAGGAAAAAGTTTTAATGCGAATGAGAGAGTCGAAAGAAGTGCTAAAATGTCAAAATCTTCACCAATCCAAAAATGTTGCTCCATCCATATGAGAAATTTCTTTTCCAAGCATACTTTCCTGACTCCTGAGATCCAATGAAATCCGATAAACGAAGGAATGAGACCAAGGCCTTCAACAAATGAAATTCAAAAAGAAAAGGAATTCGTATTCAGACGGCCGTCAGAATTGTATTTTTGATTGCTTTGCTTTGCTTTGCTATGCTGTGAAAGACGATGAACAGAGAAACATGTGATGCTCCAAACCACCAAACTCCAGAATGATATTTGAGAATGAAAGATAGAAGATATAGAAAAATGGGTGGGCTAGTATACTTTGAAACACGGAAAGATATGCGCAACGATGCAAGACTAAACGAACAAAAAAAAAGCCAAATGACAGGAAAGAGTATGAAACAAATCAGACAGTATTACAGGTGTTTCGTAAACATGTATCATAAGACAACTCACACCGGGGGTACTCAGAGTATAATGTATCACAAAACATCCACAAACGCCACCTCTGCTCTGATATTTTTTTGGGGGGGGATTCGATACAAAGCAAACGATAAGGAGTATCCAGAACTAAAAAGGATACTAGCACAAAGAATGGTACATTTGGAATCGAAGACGCACTAAGATTTCGTACTTGAAGAAGGGTTGCTGGCTGAGCTGTGCTAGAAGGTAGCCAACAGTAGAGTAATCCCCTGAGACCCACAGCCGCCGAATAGGTTAGGAGAGAAGGAAGTTGTAACCAAAGTCGTGAATGATCTTCTCCCAATCCCAACTTGTCTCGTCCTCCGCATCCATAAGTTCCCATATCCTCTCAACGACCTTCTGGGCATGGACTGCATTCTGTAGACCTGCGGTTTTCATCTCCTCCAACCGCCCGTTAATCTCTGGTCGTTGGTTGACATCAAATGCTGCGCAGCCGAGTAAAAACACCGGCATGAGCAAGACACTGTAACTGTAGAGGCCAGGTGGAAGAGCAGCAAGGCACTTGAGGCCTTCATCTACTGCATTCCTGATCTTAGGATCAGGGACAGACCGCTGCACGGTTCTGTAGAGGTATATCCAGGTGACTTGTTGATAGAGCATGGCGTAGAAGTCCCGATAAGGCTGAGAGGGGTTCGGAGTAGGCTTCCAGGTTCGAACTTGCTCGTCGATCTCGACCGCCTTGCTAAGCATCACCTCGTCTATTGTGGGATACAGCGCCTCGGCCTTGCGTTTTCGGATTATGTCCCGAAGGGCGGTGATGCGCGAAATATTTTCGAATAGTTGGTTGAGCGTTCCAATCAGCGTCCCTGCATCGTTGCTCCGTTCAACGTGCTCTTCTGTTGTAACCTTGGTGGACGCCTCCGGCATGAAGGGCGCTGGGGGAGCCGGACCTGCTGGGGCTCGCCCGAAGCTACTGAGATCCAAGGTAGGTCTTCTCGTCATATTTGTCATGCCGTCGAGGACGAGGTGGTAGTAATAGAATTCGATGAAGAACCGAGCAAACTTCAAGCGTTGAGGTTCCGTATCCTTTGAATTGGCTCTTGCACTCATGTCATCAGCTACAGAGTTCAGGTAGTCGATATGGGTACGGTGGGCGCCGGTGTTGTCTCCCTCTTCGACGGCCTCAAGGCACAATATAATGGTAGTGGCCACAGTCGAGTCGTCAATGACAGACCCCTCCTGGAGGGTCAAGCTATTGATACCCTGTGTTAGGATCCTGATAGCAAGATCCTTGTGGTGGTACTGGGCGTTTCGAACGGACGGGTCCGTCTTTGCTAGATGGGAAGCGGCTAAGCATAGCATAGAGTGCATGAGGCCGCTGTTGTCGATGGCGAGAGGGAGTAGGATCTCCTTGAAAGGGTTCTTCTCTTCGCCGAGGTGAGAGAAGAAGGAGCTGACGGTCACGACGAAATGGTTGAGAAGCTTTCGATCCAGGTCGGACTCAACGCCCTCGATCAAGGCGGGTAGGGTTGGTTGGAAGGGGATCCTATCAGTATAGCCTGCTGGATATTGCCGCGATGTGAGAATTATGAGAGATACAGACAGCAAGAAACGATCATCACTCACGCTTGGGTTTCCAATAGACTTTCGGGCTGTATCCTTCACAAACATACCCGTTCTTCCCACAATTATTGCCTATACGAATTGCGTTAGAGTGCCAACTGAAGGTAGAGGCAAAAGGTATGCTCACACTCTGGCTTGCCCTCGTCGCATTTCTTCTTCCGCTTCCTGCATGTCAAACACCCCGTCTTAGACCTCCCTTTGGGCTTGCTTTTGTGCTCAGGGGGGTTCGGAGGATTCTTTCGTGGGCGTCCACGCGGACGTTTAACCGGCTGCTGTGGTACGGCCGATGTTGGGGTTATATCCTCAGTCTTGAGTTCGAGCTCAAGCTTGGGTTCCACCGATGCTTCTGCCTTGATGTCTTGCTGAGGAGGCGAAGCCTCGGTGTCAGCTATATCTCCATCACCCTCGTTCTCATCACTTGATGTTAGGAAGGCAGGTGTGTAGGGCTCTTCTTTCACAGAGCTGGCACTCGACACAGCATAGTTTGAATGAGTATACGCTGAGTTGGTGTGCACCGAGAACGGTGGATTAACGTTCAGCGATGAGGTAGGCGATATGGAGAAAGTGGTGGCGGACGAGGGAGTCAACGATCCCGCAGAGTAGTCTCCATTCGAAGAACATGTCGTTGAGCTTATGGATAATCTCAATCCGCGGAGTTTACCAGACCTCGGTGACATTGTTATATTCCCCAAAGATATCCTTTTGTTTCCCTGAGATAAGATTCAGCTCGTCAATAACGAAGCATGAATAGTTGTTGGATGTGACGACCAACAGCCGCGTTAGCAAGACGGTTGATCACCCGTAGTGGTGAGTGTGTAGGTCGAATTGATAGTTAAGATATATTTGCTGATTAACTTCTTGGTGAAGGCACTTGCTCCAAGTGTGGGAGTCAAGCCGAAGTGTTGCTGATAGTTGGGTCGGTTGGAAGGCAGGCTGATGGGTCAATCCAAGACGGGCACAAGCCGGATATGTGCGGTTTAAAAGCTTCGAGGGGCGGGAAGGATACTATATCTTGGGCGGGGGACCAAGGCTACATGTTAGCTCGGTCCAAGAAAGTGCTCGATCAATCCAATTGGTGGTATTTCCAATTCAAGCTTACATTTTGAGGTATGATACGCTTGCTTCCAATGTATCAGGGTATGGATGTGAACTGGGGTATTGTGTTGTTAGGATCGAAAAGTGATCAGAGATGCTTCAATAGTTGAGGGCCCGAACGGCGATGCTTGTATATTTGTTAATGACCTCTATGCAGAGGCCCCTTGGCTAGTGTCTACCGTGCTTCTTCAACTGAAGCTGCGAACTGTTGGTGCTGTCGTCTTCCTGCATAACGGATGAGGGTTGCCGGTAGGCTCTGGGATTCAGGTTCTGTGCGAGACCCTCCTGCACGAGGAAGATCAAAAGGAAAAAATTATATCAATCGGAAAAAGAAAAGAACAACCAGTGACCACGACGACGACTAGCGGAAGTCGCAAAGGGAACAGAAGAGTTTTCGGCCACTAAAATATAACATCCAGCTTGGATATGCGGGTAAATGGGAGCTAGGGGAGAGGCTCGAGGGTGCGAGGGGAGGTCTGGTTGATCGTCGGTGTGTGTGGTGGACTGCTGCGCTCAAGGCTTGGGAAGGGAAGAAAAACCGTGATAGTCTCTCTCTTGTGGGGTTTGGGAGGAGGAGATCATCTCAACGTGGTGGGCGACGAGAGGGACATATTATAGGAAGGACGGCTTCGTGGACGGCAGCAGTAGCGTTCCGGCTAGAGAGGACCAAAGCATGCGTCTTCGACTTCTTCCAGTCAGGCAGGTTTCGAAGCTAGTTGACCAGCCGGCCGCGCTGATTATCTTACGGGTGTGGTCTTGGGGTGCTCTGGCCGGGGCATGGTGTTATGGTAATTTAAGAATGTCGAGATATAGACCAGGCTAATCCGTTTTTTGACATCGTGGAGTCGCAGGAAAAAATGCTGTCCTGAGGTTTGATCACCAAAGGGAAAAAAAAAAAAAAAGGGAAACCGAGCCAATTCGCGGGCTGAGAAAGTTAAAGGCCTTCGGCGTACTTCGGTATGTATGCAAGGACAGCCAGCCTGGCAAAGGAGGCGGAGGACTGGAGGTAGTGTGTGTGTCCGAATACCGTAGCCTCTCTGACACGAGGACAAAGTCAATTGTACCCTGTACAAATATCGCGGTACCTCCTGTTATCGTCTTTCCCGCCAGGACGGTAGACTAACATGAGTTGGGCACCGCTTGTTCAGAACTCGATCATGAAAGAAGTTAGTGCCAGTGACTGTGCCGACCAGTGATCGAGTTGCTTGGACCAGGGATAGCCCCTGTCGGCCCATTTGGCTTACCCAAAAGACCTAGCTTTCGTTATCATGACATGTCGAAATCGAATATGCGGCCGTTCAAATCCAACCCATCCGATGCAGTGCTGGGAAACGTCGGCAACAGGTACGAGGTACCTAAATTTGGTGTCGTTGCTATCCCTCAGCATCTTGCATTTCTCTCTGCAATCCGCTCAAGAGCACGGGCTGTGATTGATCTTTGTGTCCCCCAAAAGGCTGCACTCTTTTTTTTTCGGTTCGAGGCTGCTTCCCGACGACCCGTATCTAGAGCCGGTCCCAAATTTCAGGCCCGCAACTGGACAGCCCAATGACGGCGGGTTCCCTCCTGTCAACTGTGTAACCGCCCCGGATTTTCAGTTCGTGAAAGTGGTTTAGCGACCCAATGATGCTAGCATCGTGACAGCCAGTGATCCAGGGACAATCACACTTCAAGCGACCCATTCGGAACCACCGGCGAGTTTTTTTTTTTTTCCTTTCGTTGGAGCTAACACGCAAAAAGGACCCAAGAGGACCGAATATCTTGGTCGATGTGCTCTCTTGGTCGTCAAAGCTCAAGCCGGTAGCGTTCCAGCACTATGGCTGGTAACCACCACTGTTCGTTCCGGCCTCCGCAAACCGGAGGGGCGTCGGATTCTCGAACTAGAGATGGTCTCAGAACCCATCGCTCAAGAATGATCCCTTTCATTTTGCGTCATGACTTCGAGACGCCAACATAGAATAGAACGTAGAGTGCTTCAAAAGCCACCGAAGTTGCCAGAAGGATTCAATAGCTCGGCCATTTATTGGAGCCCTATATCAGATCCACATTAATACCCTCCTTCGGCGCCCACGATACGGGATAAGGGTGCCCAAATTTTCAGGACACGTGTGGGACGATCGTCGAGGATGCAGCAGGTCAATGAATCCAGAATCCAGCGTTTTAGACCGGCTTGGACAGGTCTTGAACAATTGCCTTCACTTCGTTAATTCCGTTCCTGGCAGGTCGGGCTGGTTCCTGCGCAACACCACTGCTCTTCGAAAGAGGTCAAGCAGGATCCATTTCGTAAGTCAGAGTTCATGCAGGCCGCTCTTCTACTTCTGCTTCTGCTTCTTCGTTTTCTTAGTTCAAATCTTGAAAGGCAGACCCGCAAAGCGCCCCCACTGGCAGTGCTGGCACTAAGGAGGCGCTTAAGTGACGGACGGATAGAAACGAGAAAATCACCTGCTAACCCGGCTAATTTACCAGTTCTCAGCTTTGAGCCAACGTGGTGAAAGGCTTAGCTTGGTCAACCGGCCGATTGCTTGGGAACTTAACTGACCGATTGATTTCATCTGATATTGGAGCCTTTCCGAACTCCGTGTCAAGCCAGTGCATCGCTCGCAGGGAGCTAACGTCGGATACGAGTGTCAGCGAGCGAATAAGGCATCCGATGACTAGTTGCAGTTGGAACAGACCATTGGGACATTCGAGCTGGGCTGCAGCTGTCTAGCCAATGCCATGTAAGTACTCTACGTTTGTATAGGCCTGCACTCATGTAATGTATGTATGAACGCACATACGTTTCTGCACACCGGAACCCTGAGCCCAAATCATCGAGGGCTGTTAATGCAGCAGCATGATACGCATGAAAGGGTGTGAGGGTGTATGTGCGTGGCCTTGATTTAGGAAGAGCTTGAGGGTGAACGATGACTTGACTGTGGGGAAGGTGTCGAGGAGATGGTGTGAAAGCTAGGCTAGAGCAAGGGCCTCTCGGGCTTTGGTAACCGTCCAACCCAACAAATCCTCATCATGCATCTCCCACACTCATCCATCTGCGCATGGAGAGTGCAGTGGCCAGCATCGCGGCCTCTTTTCACCGGAAACCCTCTTTTTAATTTCTCCTTGACATTGCATCTACATCTACCTTGCAAACTGATACACCTACAACCCAGACTTCGGGACGGTTTAGTGTGAGAGACGAGCACCACTCGCTCGTTTAGCTCCCAGACCCTCTCGCTAACCAACGAGGTTTCCGGCTTGACTTAACACGGGTCCGGCCCGGTCGGTGGACCAGGGACATTTCCTCGCGGGCGGACGGTTCCATGCGACTGACGCTTGCTATAACCATCCGCTAGCCCAAGATTGAGACCGAACTTAACAAGAGAAAATATGGAAAGAGGTGCATATGTTACCAAATATATGGCCGTTCGAGGCCGGCTTTTGCCCCAGATATGAGGATGTCGAACCTATCGCCCTACGCCCAGGACGTCTAGGTAAGGTTTCTCCCTATGTATGCTCAACCTTGAGACATCGAGAGTGTCTTCTTTTCTTATTCGTCGGTAATCAGTATGCCTGTCGACGGCTCCACATCTGATACCGATCCGTCTTCCCCGAGATGCGAAAGAGCAGGATCAGGCCATGGGTGATCATTGGCCTGTCAACCCCCACATGAAGCTCAAGTCCAGCGAATCACACGACACGGGGAGCCTTAGGCCCGCGCGGCTTAATTCTCTCTCTCACTGGGCACACCTGCTGGTGTGGATGAAACCTCCAGAGCTGGGCCCAATGATGGAAAACATCCCGTTGAGGCCAACCATCTCATTGCATATTATAATTTTCGATTCTAAAAACGAAGAAAAAATTCCACCAAGATCGAAAATTATCGGGACAAAGACGCTTTTTCGGAGGTTTTACCTCATCCCTATCCGAACAGCAGCAAAACAAAGACAGCATGAAATTGTCGAGGTGTGGGTGTGAAGTGTCCATGCATGATCCATTGACGGGACGGAATTCGAACTGTGCACTTGAAGGCCTCTCCCAACAGCACAAACCGTCAACTATTCGCAACATTTTCGGTCAGGATGCACTCCTATCAAAAGAACGATGGCTCACTAGCTCGAGGACTGACGTAAATTGTCTTCTATATACGAGGTGTGAACCGCTAGCCTAGCCAATCACCACCCCATCGGGACCCTGCTTCTGTTCAGGCAAGGAAAGTCTCCCAACGGGCATAACGAGGCAGCTCGTCTCCACCCGCTCGCTATATATGTTGGAACGGAATGCGATCCAACCAATTGGTTGTGAAACTTAGTAGTTCCCAGCGATGAGATCGCGCTGCAGCTGAAGAAACGGGAGACGCACGGCCCTTTCCTCTCCCTAACGCTCTATGACTCCCCGAGGCAATTATGGACAATCTAAACATGTCAACACGAACACAACGGATCAAAGCCTAGGTCTAGCCCTTCGTTCGCCTGCTTGTCCTACACAAGGACAAGCGAACCACATTCATGCGGCTGACCTAGCAGAATCTGGGGCACCAGATGCAAGAGATCTGATGATACCCTTGCAACTACTCGACCTAGTATAGTGCTAGCTACAGAGTATCACAGGGCCGCAATATTCAACCGTTCAAATCAACCGCGATGCTTGAAATGTGAACGAAATAGGTGGAAACAACAATAAGAAATGATTAAAAATAAAACATTTTTTTCATATCTTTCCGTTCAGGACTATAGTTCCATCTATCACACGGTGTGCATCGTGCAGCTAGCTTAAAGCCGCGGCCTGCTATTCTGGCAACATAACATTCCAATCCCAAGCTACCATTCCTGTTCGATCTGCGTGCCCCGGCCTGATAACTTTTTACCAGGGTCTCGCCTTACTATGCACAAAGGTGGAGACGCGGGCGACGAATCAAATACTGATGCTTTCGATTACCTTGATCGAGTCTTTGGGTGGAATATTTTTGGAGAAACATAGGCCAGCGTGAAGGCCAGACGTCCCACCCACTTGTTGAAAACGTAATCAACTCTCATGGCTCGTCCTCCACATCTTCACTTTAGCGATTGAGGCTGAAGCCGTTAGCAATGGAAACTATTGCATTTTGCATATGATCAGCATGAGTTTTGCGTTACCGAAGTGAAAGACTGGGGAAAGGGTCTAACGTTCGTGCTCCTGCAACTGTGCTGTAAGTGCATAACCGCGGCAGGCCCTCGTTTATCAAAAAGCAATAATCAAGGTCTTACCATTATGCATGAGGGGCAGGTTTCCAGACACAGACATCCTCCAAGTCCGTGATAACTGTGGGATTACATATACGGACGCACTCCTCGGAGAGAAAGGCACACAGTTCATTGGATAGATTTTGCATCATCGTGAAACATCGCGGGAAGGACGGAGCTGGCCAATCCAAGGATTATGCAGGTTCCTAAACATCCGTAGATATCCCCTATAGTGTTAGGCAAGCGTATTCAGTTGCCTGAAATCGACCACATACCATACGGATGATCAACACAGGTATTCCTACTCTGCGTTCAATTGATTGATATGAGAGGAATTCTTGCGACTGGTCACTAAAAACACTTATATGATAGTACATGATCTTAATGGTGTGGTTGATTAGATAATTCTCGCCCGGGATCCTGGGAACGGGGCGTTTTCGATGTGCAAGGGAACTTGGGCAGATCCAGGCATCCGATCAGATGTAACGTACTTAATCGATTCAACATAGGCCGCTTCTCCCGGTATCTCGGGATCCTCAGATGCAGCAACCTATCAGATACTCTGCCACGTCTTAACCCTCGAGTCGTAACACCCCTCCATGGACGGGATAATTGTTTCTCCTTGCCTTTCGTGCCACATTGACTTGCGCGGGGGCCTCGAGGTGCGTATGTACCTCAAGTGTTCCTCGATAGTGACCTAATCTGTGGCAGGGTATCACAAGAGGAAGTGAGGAATTTTCCTCGTAGTTTTGTATCATATATCACAAAATCTGTATCCGCCGTCGGTTAATTTTCCACGTCCTCTCTAATCTGACCAACGAGAACTGCAGTACTGCAGTTCAACCCATATTTTATGGGCATATCCTTGAAGTAACTTTGTTGCAGACGGGGGAATGTAACTGAAATTGGGTGGGATACTTGTCAGCACGGGTGCTCACCAAGCTATCGGCCATGTACCATGTACCGCAAAGTCACCAAGTGGGTCCGATACCAGATCTCCAAGATTCCCTCAGATCGGAGGTGCAGAGGGGGAGCCCCTCTTAAACATACCCTCGAGCCCCGGACCACGATCGCCAATTTTTCCTCGTGAAGGCAGAAGAGACCAGGCCCAACATGCGTCTACCTGTGCCGTGTTTCGATTTGTGTAACCGTCAAGTAGAATTCAATTCAGCCAGGTATGTGACAAATCAATGTCTAAGTGCTTCTGCTGTCTCGGAACGATGTAGAACCTAACTAACCCTTCTCGATAATCAATCGACTATCTAGCATGCAGGTTGGAACGGTCTACGTATTCGTTGTACGTATTCAATCAGTCATACTGTTCGCATGTTGCCGATCCAAGTCGATACCCCGAAACGTATGCTGGGAACCGTTAACCGCTGGGAGGGCACTTCTCCGGTAACCGTGTACCTGGCTCTAAGAAACTGGCCCCTTGCTATTATGCTATCAAATGTTTTCAATGTCCAACGATACTAATGGTTCTTCTGATGGTCGAAAATCCGAACGCCAGTCTGTGGATATATCTAGATCTACTGGCCACCGATCGGTGGTATACATGATATACTCTGTCCGGTGCGTGGGATAATGAAAGCGATTAGTTATTAGTGCCGCGGAGAAGGGATTGAAACCGATAGAAGAGATATAAAAAACTGTTGAATTCCGAATGCCGACTTCCAAAAAAGTATATATCGTTGCCTATACGGTTCCTCTGACCGGATCCCCGCGGCATAGTAGGGCGATGTGATGCGTCGAGGCTTCGGTTTCAATCGATGTTGCCACGCTTCCGGGATATCCCACGTTGTCAATACGAGAAAAGCAATGGCAGGGCTGCTATTCGTTTGTACTACTGATGAGGGTGAGCTCACTGTCAGGTCAAATCAAAGCTACCCAGCTATCAAGTACCTGGGACCTAGCGTTGAGTATTTACGAACTTCATATTTGTATCGACAATCACTAACTATCTAGACCCGAATACCCATCCTAGGTGGCAACGGCCACCTTGCTTTATGCTGAAACTCGCTGCAAGCAGACCAACGGAATGCATTGATGCGCCAATCACCTTTTCCATCATATCACGGCAGCTCCGGCTTGCTGATGAAGTGCTCCTTGCAGTCCGCGATAATTTCCATGGTGTTGCATATAACACCACTTTCACACACTTCTAACGTGTTGGAAGCGTCTAAGCGGTGGATAAGCAGTACGCAGGTGGAAAAAGGGGGCCACAAGTTATCAGCGGTTATACTTCCTAACCTATCAGAACGTCTTCAGACCTGCAGAGAGATGAATGATTTCACGATTGGGGCTAGAATCCGAAATCCCATGTTCAATCTTTTTGGCAGGCGCTCCTAAGCTCTTGGCTGCAGCAATGTCCTGTCACTTTTCGGGCTCGTCAATCGTCAATACAATTCCCCATTGCATTTCTCAGGTTTTGTATCACATTTTCGAGAAAGTTGATGCCCTTGTTTCGACCATGGAACTGTGGAGCTCTGACATTCCACACAGCCCATTGCAGACTTAGTTGGTGGGGCCTATAACCTGGCTATATAAGCCGTGGTTTAATACTGGACCAGAATAGGAAGAATATAAGACCTTTTTAGAAACGCTTCGGCCAACGATACCCACAATCGCAATCCCAGGACATCGACGGCGACATATAACATGCACCACGATAATGGTTGAGCAAACGAGCTCGCAGGGGTCTGAGCTTGCTCTAGGATCCTCATCCCTTTGCCGTCGAGTGTTACACCAAGATTTAAGGCGCGAAGGCTTGACAGTTCGGATCCACTTCGTTTTGTGTGGCCAGCGATCTGAGCTAAAAGGATTTTTGGCTGAAACCCTTTCACAGAAAATTTTAAATTGACGAGATGAAAAATTTCCCGATGTTACAAGCACGATCCCTGTGTATCTGCCATAAACGAGGTTTTGTGACAGCTTGATGCCTTGCAACGTCGCTCAAGGCGATGTATATATATGTACAATGCTAAGTCCGTGTCACAAGGGTTTACAATACAGAGTCGGGGAAGCTTTATATGTAACATCCCGAGCGAAAACCTGCGTAGACGAAAGGGTATGCGTGGATATTAGCGGAATAAACTGGAGCTCCATGTCAAAGATAGGGTCCCTCGACGAACTTGTACGTTGCTATAATGTGATTTCGTCGAAAGGACGCGGTGGAACCCCAGCAATCCACGCATTACCACCAAGGATCCCCGGCTCCCGATACCTGCAAGCTATCATTCAAAATGATTGGTCGCCTAAACGCGAAAGGGCATCTCGCACACGACGGATCAGCTTCCATATCCTCACTTTTGTAAATATATAGTGATGTCAATGAGTCTGTCGACTTGGGCGTGTAGATGCAATACTTGGTCATTGCGCATATATATGTGATCAGCAATCCGCTGGATCATGCGAAATCGAGCACTCGACCGGACCCATGCATTAGGGCTTTACGTACTTGAGTATTTACTGAACCAGTTATCTTGCCTGAAGTCCCACTGCACTGGATTTTCAGGATATGACAACGCACTTTCACACTGCGCAGAACCAATAAACCTACCACAGTCAAGTTTGACACGATTGTGGGGGGTGGTTTGGATCGAAAATCACTGCCTCTTGTACACCCATGCCTGCAGAACGAGGCTTGTGAGACGGGACTGTTGCTTTCCATTCAGGTTCCGCCTTGCTGCCGTGACTCTCCAAGCATGCACGTGCATTGATGACTTTCCAGAACGATGCCTGTGTACGGTACATTTACTCTACGAATCCAAGATCAGGCCATTATCCTTTTCATCGAGCCGTTAACCGATCTGTCGGCTCAGACTTCGGGAACCTGTTCGGATATGGAGAATTTCCCGCCGATCCTTTTACTATCGTACGATACCAAATGCAATCCGGGGCACGAGTCATTAACATGGATGGTCGAAGACGTTGGATACTTCATCTCAGCCTCCCGCTCAGGGAAGTTGCAATTGGTGCGGCAGACCCGAAGGTCCATGGCCCCACAACCAGATACCCCAATTTCTATCACATTTTTTTATATGCTTATCTAATTTTATGTCGTGAACACCTCCCTTCCAGCTAGGGCTTCAGAGGGTGGCGGGCGAATAGAATTATAGCGGAGGAGGACTCCGCTCGCCTCAGCTCATCCAAACTGCATGCATCGCTTCGAATTCGTCCACCACTGCATATGCAGATGCCCTGTAAAAAAAAAAAAAAAATCATCACAACCCTGCCTTTTCCCAAGAGTCGAATAATTGCGAAAAGCAAACCAGAGAGCTAGAGTCCGATCCAGGAGCGATTCTTTGGTATCAGTGTTACCATCCGGCACTTTCCTCGTACCGTCTCACCCTGGTTTGGGGTGATGCATACCGCTGGCAACAAGCAGCTCGCTCCTTGGGTATCACATCACAAAATAAGCCAACCTGAAACGGAACTTAACAGCGGCAAGTATTACGTTGGCTAATATCTGGGAAGTATCGGCAAGCTGGTTGTGGATCTCACTAGCGGAAAGGCTCAGGCGCCTTTCGATGTGGGCATCTTTGCATACATTGCGTACCCCCCATACGTTGAAAGTGTGTACACAGCAATCAAAAGGAAAACATCATCGTTCGCAGAAAAACAAAGCGAAAGGATCAGATTTGTTAGCACGAGCCGTAGGCGAAAGTACTCGGCCCGCTGGCCAAAGTCACACTTCAGACAAAAGCTACGCACTTAGGTACTTATGTACGTACTTCGAGGTATCGCCGGCTAACGGGGGACATCGATGCATCTCAAGCAAGGACTGTCTGTGTTGCGCAATTGTAAAGGGCGCAGTTTCGGATCTCGGCTGTTAAGTATTCTTAAGCTGGGCAGTCGGAGCTACTGTATCGGGTTACGCTCGAGCTCGACCGTGTTGATTCTTATGAGTATGGGCATTGCCTTTCTACCATCTATCCGAAGTGTTGGGTTTCTCTCCGAAGCCGATTTTATATCCGTTCGGAAAGCGGTTTAACTGGTCTGCCGTAGCGAAGTAATTTTTGCTATTCTTTGCGCTCTATTGTGAGGGTAAGTGTAATCAGTGGGCCAAGTATCCCCGCGTATGGCTCGTGCGAAGAATTGATCTTCTTATAAATTTCTCTTATCTTCTTCGTAAGGAATTAAAAGAAAAAAAGGGATATCGACGTTCGAATACGCGACTCATATGGAATCCCGAGGGATCGATTCAGATGAGCTCTGCTTCTGGGGATACGGGCATATATAGGTAAATACAATAAGTACCATGATGTCAGGGAAGTAAAATAAGTGGGTCAAGTACCAGCCGCATGTGGCTCGTGCTAACGGATTCATGGCTTTTGCTTTCCTTTAAGTGCAAAGAAACGATGATATTTTGCTTCAGATCTCGGTGAACCTATAAAAAGTTGTTGTAGACCATCGCGCTAGCGGGGGTTCATGCCCCACATCCTTTACTTTCGGTCGATATTGTAGTATACTTTCGTGGTAAAGGTAGGTTTAATCAATGAACTAGCGGCGGTTCATACCCAAAGGTTCCGTTTCGTCACGGATTATAATATTATCGCACAGACGGGCAAATGGTACCTCAATCGCTTCCCAGCCGCATTATTTTCAGCAAGTCGTCTAACCTTCAGTCAATATAAGGTCAGTAGCGGAGGTGATCCTGGTGGGTAGTCATCCTCACAGCTGCTATACCGCTCAATTGACCTACTCGGTAGAACCACTCCCTAACCGCGAACCTCTCACATCGACGTCGGTATTTCCTTTCATAACGTCACCAACTTTTCGTTCCCTCAGGATGTCGGGAAAGGGAATTGAACAGTTGCTCGTTCTCGGTGCCACTGTTTATAAGCTTAACCCCTTAGGCCGGATATTTATCAAAGATATTCGAAGGATCTTAGAACCCGACTACGCCGCTGCGGCTCAGATCTACAGGACAGAAGGAGGGAATGCAGCGAAGAAGCCGCTTGCGACTATTCTGAAGAAGGACACTCAGGCGGCAATTGAGAGTGGCGAGTATGCTGGGCCGAGTGCAATAGATCATGCCAGATGCGAGATAGAAGCATTTGAGGCCATAGAACAGGGAAAGGATCCCATAGTTGAAGGCAAAAAGAGAATGGACTAGATCATCAAAAAAGCCAACATCAAAGATTTTGATTATAAGTACACGAAGACGGGGCTCGCCAATATGGGTGTGTGGACTGCGGTGCCTCGAACCAAGATGGAGATGGAAAGTCTGCGCAACATTGAGCTAGCGAAATCCGGACACCTTACGCAGATACGCGCTGCTGAGGATGCATTGAAGAGGATTGAGGAAGAACTTGTTAAGGTTAAGATGACTGGACAAGAAAGTAGCGAATGGTTTCCGTATATGTTCAAGCAGAAATATGTTAGTACACTCCAAATATTTCGGGATGAATCGGCCGTTTACAGTGTGTCTTGGGAAGATGGCACGACAACAGTTACAAATCTGGTTAGTGATTGGTACTTTAAGTTGAAACGGCTGTGTGAGGTAGCATATTTTGCCGAACACAACTTCGGAATCAAGCCCGGCCACAAGGGCTACGAATCCAAGCGACGTGACATCTGGATTAAACTTGACCGCGAGACCCACAAGATGGAATGGGCCTACTCGGAAGACATTTTCAACATCGATTCATTTGACGAATCAAAATGGCACTTGATTCAGGATACGCGAGGGAGTGGGAATGTGCGAGAGCGCATGCGAGAACGTCAGCGAGAGGGCACCGGCCAGCTCGTCAATCTCGACAGGGCCCATTGCGGTGTCCGCCATGTCAACCCGGGCTTCGGCATAGACATGATCGAGCCCGACCGTGGCCCTCATCCCTCGAGGAAAGACGACCGGCCGATCCCCAAGTATGGGAGACGTATTCACGATATGAGAAACGTCAAAGGCAGGTTTGGCAGCTTGACCACCGACGGCAACGCGATTATTTGGATAGACGACTATCGGCTTACCCTACAGTTTGAAAAACATACTGACGATATGAACGTCGCGCCGACGGTGATCTACGACGGGCATGTGTCTTCATTCTGTCGTTCTCCTGATGGAATTATTTTCGTATATAATTCAAAACGGGATCTTATAGAACATGCAAAAATTCCGAGTTATACGCCAAATCCCACCTGATTTTGAATTGGATCCCTATAAGATGGGATCATGGCAACGTAGTGGGGATGGCGGCGAGCGAGTCCGCTCTTATCGTTCATAACAGTGTCGATATAAGGATATATCCTACTGCGGAGATGGAAGGCCATAATAAACGCTGGGAGAGAGACGGGATGTAGCGTTTTCGGTCGGCCTAATTGTAGTTGGGTGGGCTAACCTGCCCACAGCCGCCCGTTGCCTGTCCCTTCCCGGCGCTACTGCCCCTCGTGGCTTGAGAGCTGTTCACCAAATCCCTACGAACCAACCTACCTACCCGTCTGCCTCCACGCCTGTCAACATTACGATTCTTTTCGCGGCCGTTTTCACCGCACAAACCATGTTGGCGCGAGGCTACCTGTCAAAATATAGCCACACCGTCCACACTATGTTTCCGTATATGAAAACTATCTGTATGCTAGATTTTGCCCGTCTTACAGTCGGGAGGTTGGTAAATCTTCGAGCTTTCTTGTCTCCTCTCAGGAGCCCCAAATTTCCTGTGTCAATTGTTGCAGAATTTGTGTTGTCGACGTGTGGTATTTTAGTTGAGCGCAATGGGGGAACTAATCCGGGATCGATCTCTGTATAATCGACGGACCCTCGAAGCTAAACGGACCAGGGTCGTGAGACTAACGCTGATCAGGATGTCTCACAGGACGATACGCGCTATCATGCTTCTGCGGCCGCACGTGCTGCGAGCTCTCTGGAGTACAAGTTTGTATGGGGAAAACCAGATGTTACGGCAGAAAGTTGCCGTATCGTTTATATAAAGGGATACGGCAGCGCTGCCGTAACATGTTAAGGCGGATCTGCTTTATCTTTTTGTACTCCAGGGGCATGTGCTTAGCTGGCTAGCATGCTAAATTTTGAACTTTCGGTTGAGTGTTCCAACGTCGCGCCAGTCCGTCCACTGATACAAAGCAATGTAATATACCGTAGCTCCACGAACATACCCTACAGTTCAATAGTGTCATTCCCTATATTGCTCCGAGCATTTTTAGTGATTGGAACTTAAGATGGCGTGGGGGTCGTTAGCGGTTCTCCTGGGTATCTTAGATATCCAACTGTAATTTCAAAGACTAGCCATAGATGCATACAGGCGCTTCAATAGTATACAAATTGCACGGGTTCGCGAATGCTTAATTAACACACACATGCACATACGCAAATAATGAATATATACCCAGCACTAATCGACAAATACATACCACGGAAGAATCGCATTCAGCAGAGCGTAAAGCACCACGGCTACGTCTGTATCCGACCAGTTGCCGTAATTCCCAAAGGTGCGCGGGGTATAGACGAACATGACCAAAATGCACAGATGGAACAATGTCAAAAAAAACATGGTCCATGGTCTAGCTTGCACCCGCGCTTCTGATGGCTTCGTACCCTCTGCAGCTGTGGGTTTCTTTTCAGAATCTTTTGTAGGTTTGGATTTGGGAACCGGGTCTTTCTTTCCTGGTCGTGCGGGTGCAGCTGGAGACGCCGGTAGGGGTGTAGCTGGCTTATCCGTCGATCCTTTGGCGTTAGAATCTACCAAACTACTGTCCCGACTATCACCAGACGTCCGAGTAGACTCAGCACCCCGGTTAGATAAGATATTAACACCGAAATCCCCCAGAATATTATCAAACTCCTCCCACTGTTTCTCCGAAATCTGTGAGTCGATGGATATCGGCTCCCTAACCAACGACTTATAAAACGCCGCTTCCATCCTATCCCCCTTCCTGGCCATAACAACCGCCATAATAAAATAACTCGCATTCCTACCACTCTCACCGTCGGGTCCAGTAATACCATGCGCGAGCTCAAGGGCTTTCATACCACCTTCCTCCGCGCCGTCGATATTTTCAAGTCCGAGGTGTACGAGCGCCCTGAGACACCAGTATCCAACCGCCTGATCTTTATGAGTTTCTAAAAACTTCTGGTCAACGCAGTCGAGGGCTTCCAGTGCTCCCTGCCATCGTCCCAATAGTTGGCGTTTACTTGCACGGGAGAGGTGGAGTTCGCAACTCCAATCGATCGAAGATCTTCCCCTTTCGACGGTTCGGAAATTTTTAAGATCGCTGAGACGGTCGAATGCTGTTTCCATTGCTTCGGCGTCGTCGTGTCTGGTGGCCAGGTGGATGGAGTTTTCGTAGAATTCTACACGGTGGCGGTGGAATTCTGCTTCTGTTTGTTTTGTGGGTGAGGACGATGTGCTTGTGGTTTCCGGGGTGTCCATTTTGGGTCTTGATTCTGGAGGCGGTGTGTGGAATTGGCGTGGGTTTGACATCGTGATGTGGTATATTATATTGGGTTGGTCGTCGGCGTGACTATGTTGGAAAGGCGGGACGTCGCGGGGTTGTCGAAATCAGAAGCTCGAATGTGAGCTTGAGATAATATCACAGATTCTTCAAAAGGTTCCTCAAGTATGGGGTAGTTTCAATGAAGTAGAAGTGATATTTCCATGCCCTCTGTGAGCCGAAACATATATTTCCCGCCGTCGATCGATGGACGTGGAGTCGACGAGGCTGAGAGAAAAGATCCATCAGCCTTCCTCGAATTAGCGTTTTCAAAGCAGCCTGGGCTTGGTATTCCATCGAAGGATCAATATCGGGTCCCAATATAAGCCCTAGTCCCACTGACTAGTAATTTATAAACAGGGTACCACGTAGTGATCCCAGCACCCGCTATTTCACTCAAGATCGAGATATCGCGTATCGGAGTTGCAATTTAACGGTATCGCCGTTGAGGAGGCTCGAAATGCAACGTTTGTCAACAACCAAAATCAACGAATGTCTAGCGAATCATACCACAACGGGCTCTGCTCAATACGAAAAATGAGGCTGCTTGAATTCAGCTGCATGTGAGGTCCGAGCACCTTTCGATATCATCTCCGCAGTGGATTTGGATATTTCGATGTTAAACCTTTACGAAACACCGATCCGCCCTAAGTTCGCGCTCAAACCAAAAGATGTCCAGTAACCAATACACACACCAACCCCCCACCCCACCGCACTCACCAAACTCCCGTCCTCCCCACAAATCCCACAGCTCCAAACACCATCTACACACCCCATCCCGGCTCCGCAGCGCCGTATCGCTCGCCCATGAAATCAGCGATATAATACGCTCCAACAAACCAATAGAATACCACCCGCGACCTTCCTCCTCCCACTGGAGCGTAATAGGTGACACCTCATCCCTCTACGACGACGACGGGTCTCAAGTCTCCGTCGCATCATCAGATGCAGTTCCAGTAACTCGATACATGACCGGGTACGGGTATGCAGACCCGGAGGCGTATACAACCCCATACCCCCCCACAGGGGTGTCAAACACCATATCACCCATCAACGATACACCCGTGGTCGACACGTATAACCACCACCCAAATTTAAACAGTACCACCACCACCACCCCGCCAGAACCCCCCTCCAAACACGGCCTAGACATCGCCAACAAAAAGATCGAATACTACTCCTCCCGCGCCGACTCCTTCATCCACGCCGACGACTTTGTAAACGCCGAAATCTGTCTCACCCGGGCGCTGGATATGATGTACTCCTTACCCTCCCCCACCTCAGATAAAGGACACAAAGTGGCCATCGCAACGACGCTAGCCGCCGTTAGATGTAAGCTCAAAAACTACAATGGTGCGTTAAATGTGCTTGAACTATTCAAATCCGACGGACCACCGCTCGAAACCGCCACATGGTTAGAAATCGGAATCCACGCCTTCCTCTCCTCATCAGCGTTGATAGGTATAAACTCCCTCCAAGAAGCAGAATCTCACTGCCACAATCTCCTTGATATCTCATCATCAACACCCGGGGAAAAAAAATTTACACACCGTTCCGTTGACGATGTTATGAGTACCATATTTACGAACTACGGGAATAGAAATTTAGCGTTGATAATGGCGAAGAAAGGGGATACCCTTGAAGCTGGGTTTTATAAGTCACTCTTGTTGCCTGTTGTGTACGAAAAAGGTGGTGATGTTACGGATGATGAAACGGTTAGTGGGCTTCTGTATCTGTGTGAGTTGACGGAGTTCCCGGAATTATGGGCGTCGATTGTTTAAACCGCATTTGAGGAGGATTAATGGATTCAAGTACGCAACTGGCTTGCGAGATAATATGGAAGGGTAGCTCAATGTAAATAGATATATTTTCGGTAAACCTCCTAGCTGTTCGTAGTCATTCGAGCGAAGGGTTAGTGATGACTACTTAAGTATTTATCAATATGGTTTAATATATATCGATATATCAGCTTCGCGTGAAAATCGATCGTAACTTTACCGCTGCTACCAGGTGGTACTATAATGTCCCCTTTGAGTTCGGCGAAAGCAATAGAAAGTAAATTTAAAGTTGAGTATGTTTTGTGACCCATAAACGCCTGACCCAGTCCTTGATGTCATAAGAGTATCCACACCGCCATGAAATCATCTCACGCTGCCATAAAAGCATCCCACACTGTAATAATATCACACACAATCGACCTCAAAATATCCCACACTTGCCATATCACGCAGAATCAATCTCAAAACTGTCAACCAATTTCTCAGAAGCGAAAAAATATCACAAAAACAATCCAAGAAGCTTGTCTCATAAACCAGCCCCAACCTGTACCGCGTCCAAGAACCAATTGCAAAAACCAATCATCTTATCAATATAATCATAGTAATACTTTTTTTTCTCCCTTTGCTCCCATATACACCTAAAAATACCAATACACACACCTAAAAAACATCCAAAACTTTTTTTCTTTTCTTTTTGTTTAAAGAAAAAAAATCACCCCCTCAACGTCATCCGTTCCAAATACTCCACCTTCCTCCTCAACTCCTCCAACTCCTTCCCATCAACCTTCTCCCTCTGATCCAAAATCCCATGAATAGACCTAATCCTCTCGCTCATCTCCTTATAATTCATCGACACCACATCAAAAATCTCATTAAGCTCCCTCTTCAACTGCATCACATCTCTGACCAGAATATCCTGAGTCGACAAGTTCGATAACTGCGCTATATCCTTAAAGCTCACTTCCTTCTGTCGCGGTGTATCTGCCTGCGAAGGCGCTGCGGCGGTGGTAGGGATAACTTCAAGCCGATTAAATATCTCCTCGTGACGACTGTATAACCCCGCCGGAACGGCCCACTGATCCGGTAACCTGCTCTTCCAGAATCTAGCGTCCACCTGGTCGTTTCTTAATATGAAGTAAACACTCATGAGGAAGTATCCGACGTTAATCCAGGTTTTTCGTCGGTCTTCGTTATCGCATCCGACTGCTTCTACCATTCCGTTCTTTATGGCGTCTTCGACGCCGTTGTTGACTGAGCTGTCGGGAGAAAGATCGAGCGATGAGAGGGCTTTGTAGTACCAATAGTTTATTCTGTCGGTTTTTGAGGGTAGACCGGGGAGGTCTTTGCCGTTGTTATTTATTTCTTCTAGAGCGCTTATGGCCCATTCTACTCTTGAGTGTTTACGGAGGTACCCCGCGAGGCGGAGGAAGAATAGGGATTTTATGGTTGTATCCGGTTGCTGTGGGTGAAGTTCTGATAGTAGTTTCTGGGCTTTTGAAGAACTGATGGTTTCGGACTGAATGTCACCTGAGATCTTTGCGAGGACGAGGGATTCGAGGTAGTAGTTTACCCTGTGCTGGGAGAGGGATTCGGAGAAGCTGGAGTAGGATTGTGGGGTTGTGTTAAGGGGGGGTTGTGGTTGTGGTATTGTGGGTTCGTGTGAGGGTGTGACTGGGACGAGCGCTGGGGAGCACTCGGAGGGGGTGAGACAGGGCGTGCGTTGGAGGGGGGTGAGTGTTGCATTTTCTGCGTTGTCGAGGAGGACGTATTCTGATGCGTTGATTGGTGACGACATGGTCGCTTTTTACAAAAGGGAGCGGGGCTGCTTTCTTTCACGATACTTTTGAATGGGAGGTAGGCAAGTATGATATAATGTGAGAAAGGGGAGGATACGTCTTTATAAGGGAGGAGAAGGAAAGGCAAAAAGGACGCCGTTCTTTATATTACTTTTCGGCGTTACGGAACAGAACCTGGATTTGCTAACCCCCCACTTCCTCTCTCTCTTTCGTCCTCTCGCCATCATTGCGCTGCTGCATTGCCAGCTCGAATTCAACGAGGTACTACAATATACCCCCGAAAAGAAAAAAAAATAACCAGCTTCTCCGCAATTGTCATCATGATCGGCCTTGGCCCAGCGCTATTAGCCTGCCAGGGGGTTGGATGCTGGTGGGTGGTCCCAGTCTAAGGGATAAACTCGAATTGCGGAGTACGGCTCATACACGTTTTTGTTCCTAAAAAAAAAAAAAAAAGTAGTTTGCGATCTCGTGACGGCTAAGGTGGATAAGGAATGGATTGGAATAATAGTCACGGGCACCTATGCAGGATGGATTCGATTGGATACTAAGCTATCTGCCGGGAGTTTGTGGAGGGTATTACTTGGGAACAGCGAAGCTTCGATTCTTTTTTTCTGCTCTAACCCATGTAATTTGCTGTAGGACAGCGGACGGAAAGTAGGATCGTGGTGATACCTGGCGAAGGAGTCGTTCGGTGTGTCTCCGCTGAGGTTTAAATTTCTTATAGGAATCGGCCGACGCGGGGGTGTTCGAGGTTTGAACTGCTGTTTTCTGGTATGGACGGCGACCTGAATGGGGGTTGGTGCTGCCGGTTTCGATAGGTCCGTGGCACGGGCCGAAAGAGCTAAACCTTTTTCCTCCCTGGTAATATCATCAAGTGATGCTGGAGAATTTTTTATATTCTTGAATCTAGACAAATTCATAATTTCCAGCAGCAGATTCTTTGGTCGTAAAAGCTGGTGCTGACGAGGACCGGTGGTTTCTCTTCGTTCCAGACACAGGCGGATGCGTAGTTCATGCTCTCGTGTTCCTTCATCATCGCAACGGGCGTGATCACGACTTTCTCATCCTCTGCTCCAACGAAGAAGTCCGCTTTCAAGATACAACATCCGGCGTGCATGCAGCTGGCTAATATCCAAACCGTTTCTCCATCTCCAACTTTCTCACCGATGTTTTCCCCATACGAGCTAAAGAAACGGTGCTGGTCGGGGAGCACCTCCAACCGCCACACCCCGCCGCCCAAATCAACCTCACCGTCCAACCAACGTTTCGAAGTCGGTGAGAATACTCGGATGAACTGATCGTATGACCCGGTGAATACATATTCCTGCGCTGATATTCTCACTGGCAGAATAGATGTAACCCCTGCACCGTGTACCTTTCGATTCCTATAGACCTGAACTACCTGATCCTCAACCTCACCTTCATCACGCGCATCACTTACAACCCCCCCAACATCCCAGACTACAAAGTTAGCATCATCCCCGCCCGAGTATAACACTCTCCCATCGGTACTAAACACCGAAGTCCACGCTTCCAACGAAGTATGCGCTACCTCAACCTCTGCGATTGTTTGAAGAGATGTGAAGCTGTCATCTGTGAATCTGAGAAGAATGATTTGACTTTGACTGGTTGTCGCTGCTATTAGGTGCCCGTCGGTGGGGGATATGGCTAGACTTAGGATGAGAGTTGTTTCTTCTGTGATTTTGTGGGTTGAAGATAGTTCCAGTGAGGGTGTAGTGCTAGAAGAGATGGAGTAGACTGATATCTGACCAGTTGAAGTTGCGACGAGGAGTTTGGAGGGGCTGAGGAGGCGGATGTCGAGGACGGAGCCGGAGGGGAGGGCTAGTGTCTGATGAAGCTTTCTAGAAGATAAAACGAATGAGAAAGAAGACAAAGGAAAGTAAATGCTAGCTCATCTCATCTCATCTCGTCGTTCCGATCAAAAGTATTTAAACAGCGCGAGAAGGATCGGACGAAAATGCAGTGATGCGGCATGTAAGATGCATCTGCAGCCCTACAGCTAAATACCTTCAGGCGCAAATAAAAAACACCAACCATGATCAAATAAAAAAAAAAGAAGAAAGGAAGAAAGAAAAGACAAGCGGGGTCATACGAACAGTCCTACATCCGCCGCCTCGTGAAGCATCAGCGTCCCAGACCGCCGCGAGGTCTCTTTATCGAGGGTGTACGTGCCAGTCACGAGGAGGCCCCGGCCGCTGGCAGCTGATCGATATCCTCCACCACCACCACCGCCGTCACTGCCATTCCCGGCGCTGATATGCCCTTCCATACCGCTATTGGCAGCCTCATCGGGGCCGTCAGATGAACGGTGGAAGGGCACGGAAATACAGGCTGCGGGCGGAGCGGGCAGGAAAGCGGTATATATGCTGGTGATAGCCCTGGTCATCTCTGTGATTTATTCGTGGTCGGCCGTATTCTGCGTTATCGATAGTGTACTTTTGTAGATACTGTATAATGCTGTAACATCAACCTGCTTCTTTTTTGTATTTCCATCGACATCTTCCATCGACATTATATTGAAATCCGGTGAAGAGAGAATAAAATGGCTGAGGCGCTGCTGAAAGCGTTGAAGTGGCGGTGGCTGGCCAAACGCGTCTTCTCCTTCTCAACTCCGACTTCAACTTCAACCTCAACCTCAACTTCTCCTCCTCAGCCCTCCACATCATCATCATCTTCATCACCACCACCATCGCCATCTCCCTCGAAGGCTTATCTCTGGCCATTCGGACGCCTCTTCAGATTCCAGTACTTCCGTCCCGCACTACCTGCTCCTCCGCCGCCGATACCGCCAGCTAAACCAGCAGCAGACAAAGCTTCGTCATCAGAGAACCCGCCGGACCTAGCTCACAATACACCACCACCAGCTCCTCAAGCTACTACATCGATATCACCAACATCACCGACATCTACATCTCCATCTCCCCCACCCATCCCAGCTTCTTCAACTCCAGCTCCAGCTCCATCTCACCCTCCACCGCCACCAATCCCACTCCAACTCCCCACCCCTCCCTTAACCCCAGAACCACCTCTCCAACCTCTCCAACCACCACCCCCACCAATCAACCGCCAACCATACCTAACCCACCTCCCCCCCCTCCTCGCAATCACCGCCAAAATGTCCGACCTCCCAACCCTCCACACAAATCTTCCCCTTAACCCACAAACCCTAACAAAAAAATCTTAAACAGAGAGACTGGGAAATCCGCGACGGAAGAATTTACTTCCCTCCAGACGAAGACTACGATACAGCAGATATCCCCGATACAGCATCCGTAACCGCAGCAAAGAGTGCGATCCATAGCGGGACTATTATCGAGAATACGATTGGATATGCGAATGAATTGGAGCAGATTGTTTAAACCCCCCAACATACCTCTACTGCGTCGTGTTTGAGAGGAATGAGGGAGGAATGACTATTGCTATGCAGCGCGGGCGATTGATTGGTTGGTTGGTTGTATTTAGGAATAGTTGAGATACTATTAGATTTCTTATCATTTAAGGATCTTGGTTTTACGTCGTAAAGTCTAGAAGAAACGCTCTGGTATACCCCGCTAGCACGCACGAGTAGGGTAGGTTACGTTAGGTTAAACCTTTAATCCGGTGCTCATGCGCGCGGGTTAAAGAGGGACAGGCAGAATAAAGCAAGATGCACAATGATATTTTGCAACCCGCTCGAAGCTAATCACTAGCTACTTAGTATTTAAAACGTCCGCCACCGCTCCGAAGATATAATGTGTAAGTATGTATGGTATGCCGGAGCAGCATATAGGAGCAAAACGTGACAGACTTTTCATATAAAAATATTGCTTGCAGAAAAAAAACAATCAAATGCAGTTTTCGCGGTTCGATCGCAGCTGATAAAAAAGCGTAGACATAACGAGCAATGCAACAGCAAAGAAATGCAGTGGTGATAATAAAAGCAAAGTCCTAGCATCCCCCCGAAGAAATAGAAATGCAATAATGATAAAAAAAATCCGTCATACAAACCTCTCCTTGCTTGTTCTTAATTCAAGTTCTTTTCAACTCCATGCGACTTAATCCCAGCTAACCAACATCTCATCCCCCCACTCTCCCTTCCTCAGCTCCAAATCAGCAAAGATACCGTCATCGTTGCGCTTTCCCCCGCTAATCTCAGTGATACGCTTCTCGTCCTCCTCCGCAAGCTCAACGAGCTCTTCAGGCGCGGCGTCACCCTTGTCCCCGATGAATAGCAATTCGGCGCCCGGGTATTCCAAATGCTGGGGGCTCAAAGCGAGCCAGCGGTAGTCACCAAATGACGATTGAATCCTAAGTGATTTATTGTTAGTAAATAGAAAGATAGTTGAGGTATTAGGGGTACGGCTCACTCTTCACTGAACTTAGGGTCGCTATCGATGCTAGCGCCAGCCGGTCCCTTAAATTTGGGGTTTCGGACGTTGATGACGAACCCGCCCTTGTCTGACAACCCGAACTCCTTCTGAACCTCTGTCAAACCCTCGTCGTCTCCCTTCGCCTTAGTAGTGATATAGCTGAAATGGGTTGTATCTTGACCGGGAGTATTTCCCTTAGTCTGAGTAATCGCATAAACTGCGGAAGCGACAGGCTGCGCTGCAGGGTTGGTGCGTTCTCCCAGGGTCTTCGTGCTGTAAGTCTCGGAGGAAAGAATCTCCTTGACGGATTGGAGCGAAGCATTAGATGACTTGACGAAGGTCAAAAGCCGGCCGCCTTTTCCGAGAAACTTCTTCTTGGGGATATCGATAACGCGGAGGTTTCCGTCCTTAGCGACGGGGGCGGATGGAGAAGCCGAGGCGCTGCTAAGTTCGGACCCGATGGGCTTCAAAACCATGTAACTGCGCTGCATGTCATCGATCGACTGTGCTGGGGCGTCAAGGGTGACCTTGGGACGTGTGAAGAACCAAAGGAGACCCTTCTCGAGTACGGGGGCCGAGTCCGAAGTGGTGCCCGATGGGCCGGCTTGGACCTGGTGTTCCACGGATTTGGCGCGCTTGGATGGGGTTGGGCCTTTGGCCGAGACATCGCGTTCTTCAGTTCGAGCACGCTTGGAAGGCGTAACCTTCTGCTTCGGCGTCGTGGGTTTTGGAACCGTGGCTGGATGTCTGGCAGACTTTGGGGTCTGCTTTGGGGTCTGGGCCTTCGGGGGAGGAGTAGGCGGTGGGGGTGGACGGGAAGTGATCGGGGTTGGCTCGGGCTCAACCTTTGGCTCCGGCTCTTCGGCGCCGAGGTCGAGATCTGCGGCCTTACGCTTGCCGCTGATAGTAGCAGTTTCGGCAGGCTGTGGGGCCTTCGCAGGAGTCTTCGTACTCGCCTTAGCTGGCGTCTTCGCGGTTGACTTGGCCGGGGTCTTTGCGGTCGACTTAGCCGGAGTCTTCGCCGTTGACTTCGCCGGAGTCTTAGCAGGCGTCTTCGCCGTGCTCTTCGCCGGAGTTTTGGCTGGGGTCTTTGCCGTGCTCTTGGCCGGAGTTTTGGCCGGAGTCTTCACCGGCTCCGGCTCCTCCTCTTCGGGCTCGTCGACGTCCATCTCGTCCTCGGCCGGCTCCGGCTCCTCGACCGTAACGGTCTTCACCTTGCCCTTCGGTGTGGCCTTGACGGCCGACTTTGGCGTCGCCTTCGCCTTTGGAGCCGCTTTGGCTCGCGGGGTCCTCCCGGTCTGAGGGGCCTCTTCCGCCTCCTCTTCCGCCTCCTCTTCCGCCTCCGGCTTCTCATCCTCTGCCGCTTTGGCTTGACGCTTGCGGGGCGTCTTCTCTGTCTTCTCGGGCTCGGCGGCAGGCTGCTCGTCCTCGCCCTTGGCTGCGCCCCTCGATTGGCGCTTTCGAGGGGTCTTCTCGACCGGCGTCTCTGCGGCGGGCTCCTCCTCCTGCTCCGCAGCCTTCCTCTTGCGAAGATTCTTCGGTTGTTCGGCCGGCTCCTCCGCATTCTCCTCCTCCTTATTGGCCCCCTGCCTACCACGGGCGGTGGCCGCTTTGGATGTCTCCGCCGGGGTCTCCTCGGTCTTCTTGGGCTGCCTGCCCCTCTTAGCAGGAGGGGCGGGAGCCTCCTCAACTGCTTTCACCGGGCGTCCCTTCTTCGGGGCCACGGCCGGCGCCTCTTCGGTCTTCTTGGGCTGACGCCCTCTCTTCGGTGCCGGCGCCTCCGGCTCGGCTGCCTTTGGCTGCCTTCCTCTCTTGGGAGCTGGAGCCGGAGGGGCCGCAGGAGTTTCCTCCGCTGCCGCCTTGGCCTGTCTGCCGCGCTTCGGCGGCACCGGTGCCTCCTCAAAGATCTTCTTCGGCTTCGGACCTCGTTTACTAGCCGAGGTCGCGGGCCCTCCCTGCGTGGCAGCGTTCTCTTCGGCGGCCTTGACAGCGTTGGCAATGATGTCACTTTGGGTGACCTTTGGTGGCCGGCCACGTTTCTTAGCCGAGGACGAAATCGTGGCGGCGGTTGCTCTGGTTCCCTTGGGTTTTGCGGCGGCTACCTCAGCCTTCGGCGCAGGGGTGTCACTGGCGTCCTTCGGAGGACGACCACGTCTACCAGGCCCGGCGGCGGTGGCGGCGGCGGCGGCTGGCTTCGTAGGTGTCTTCGGCTTCGGCTTGCTTTTGGTGACGCCGTCTCCGGATCCCTCTGTGGTCTTACGCTTGCGGATGGTCGATGTGTAGTCGGGTTTTGGCTGAGATCGGGTCCCAGCGCCCGCTCCACGGGTTTTAGCCATTTCGGTGATGAACGAAACCAATTGGTTCTGACGACTGTAGGGAGGTTCGAAGG
The DNA here is from genome assembly GCA_036971245.1 of Arthrobotrys sphaeroides. Classification (NCBI taxonomy): domain Eukaryota; kingdom Fungi; phylum Ascomycota; class Orbiliomycetes; order Orbiliales; family Orbiliaceae; genus Arthrobotrys; species Arthrobotrys sphaeroides. Next base: position 693,673 of record JAJTTW010000011.1, on the reverse strand, counting down.
GATGATTCGTGGATTACTAGGCCAGGTGGCTAGTCTTTAGGTGATGGAAAGGAGAAGGGAGACGTGGTCGAGATGGAATGGATGTTGGTTGTTCTAGCGCGTTGGAATGGTCAAGATGAACCCGGATTCAGCAAAATCTCGAGAGCTATCTTGTCGCACAGCGAAAGGGAAGAAGGAACGGGTTCGTGAGCTGCTAGACTAGCTGCTAGCTTCGTGGCGATGAATTCGCGATGGCGTCGTCGATGAGGCGAAGAGGATGTCGATGAGATGGAGGGAAGGGAAACGGAGAAGTGGGATTTCGAATTTCTGGGGAAAACGTAAACAAACAACACAATCGAGCGAATGCGGGTGGCGCACGTTCTCGCACGTCGCTGCGAACTGATCCCGCGTCAGACTTCGGTGATAAATTGTCTTCTGCTGCCCTTGCTCAGGATCGCTAGCCGTTTTCTGCGGTTTTCCAGCAGGATGGTCGTGTGGAGTAGTCAGATACGACGCGAAATTAAATCAGGTCGAATCAATCATCTTACTCTGCCGACTCTATACTGTATATAGCTATAGATGAGAGCCGAGGATATCGAGACTTCATTTGACGTATCCTTCGTATAGGCTTTCGATGGTTGCCTCAAGCTCTCCTCCTTTACTATCAGGTGCTCCGAATCCCTTCTATCAAGCTGCGCCGAACCCACTATTTAGTCAATAGTGGTCTGGTATTGAATGCTTGGCAATATATGGGGTTGATGTCCTCTGGCAAATATAATATCCTCATCTATGCATTTCGAAGCAAAATATAAACCAAAATACTAAATATTCTGATAATATCTACGACTAGCGATAGATCAATATTGGAATTGCTAGTATTGGCATAGAAATTTTGGACTTTGCATAGGAAGTAATAAGCATATTTATACGGTGGCAATCACAGCCTGTCGAGCCATGGCCACCACCAATATGTTGGCCATGGATTCATTTGTACGCGGGTGTTAGTACACATACCTCATAGTTTCATCGCGGAGAAAATGTAGCATCCGTTAATTCTAGCAAATTATAATGCTGAGAGTAGGGAATATCGATAAACGACAAAGCGCTGAAGCACTAACTGAAATAGAAGTTGAGCCCGATATCGGATTACGAATACACCGAGGCAAAAAGCAACACTGTATATACGTACTGGAACATGTAATCAATCTGGAGGACAGCCTTTTCTTTATATGGAATGTCCATAGCACATTTCCGAAGTAAAATCACCCGCTCATGAGTTCTTGACCACGTGTGATGGAAAATCTCGAAAGGAAAGGGGCGCTAAAGCCCTCTGTCTACCTTCAGCGACGTAGTCCTCTCTGCATAACGCTATTCTTGCCTGTGTTTCGGTTTCTATCAGGGCTTTCCATCGCTCATCCATTCTTTCGAGTCTTCGACTAAAATACTGCCACAACCCGGGTAATTGTTGTACTCCTTGCACGCAATAATCTAGTATCTCCTTGGACAGAGGCCTATCGTTGAATACCTCAAAACTACCCCCTTTCTCAGGGGTGAACAGCTCGGCTCCTCGCTGATTAACCCGCTCCCATTTGCGTACCTCTGGGAGTGATAAATTAGAGTACGTCCTTACTGCTCGAAATAAGCTGTTTAATAGCACACGAGACCCGGTTCTTGTTGCTACCTCGTATAATTGCAAATCAATCACATTGGTGATAGAAACAGAATAAAGATGATATAAAGCGTCGTTGTCGTCGCGGATGTCGTAGCATACGACAGGAATAGAAGGGTCTTCCAGAACGGTTTTAAGAGTAGTCAATGAATCAATCGATGACGGGGTTGTGAACGCAGATTCTTTCAAAGTGTGAATATCGAGAATATAGGTATGAGGAATGGTAGATATAAAGAGCTGAAGTAGGGAGATGGAACCGTGCCGGCATAGATTGATACCCTCCAGATCTATATAGACTGATGGTATGGAGGTTTGTTTAGGAATCAATGAGAGGAGGCTGGCGACTGCCTCTGGCGTATCGACAAATGTATGTTGAGGTTGAGCCATCGCCTCTAGCTCTAGATTTGTAGGAGTCTAGCGGCAAGATCGATGGACGCGAGCCAGCCAGAAAGGACAATGCGTTTGAAATGTATGGCAAGAAACCTAAGAATATTGTCCTTATTTATAATGGATACTTAAGATATCGATAGTAAAGTCATAATTCTCGGCCTCTGGTCGAGCTGCCTGGAATGATTCTTACCAAGTCCCCACTACAATAGATATTGGGGATTCTATGGCATCGAATTCATGTTCTCTGAATGTCCCGGCCGGAATTTTCCGGATTTATTCAAACCGTATGTAGTCTTAACACCAACTTCAGGCACGATTTGATTACCTAATAATAGATAGCCCGCTGAAAAACGTATAGAAATAGTCACCGATCTTTCCCAAGATATAGCTGTAATATACTATCCATGGGCTACTATAATGAAAGCAATTCCCTTACTATTTCTCCATTACTCAGGCGAAGTCATATGGCCGACAGAGTTTCGCGGATCTCGATACCTGATATCTACCGACCACGGTACAATAGGGTTTTAACAAGAGGCGCTTGCCTCATAGCCTCAAGACCCCCTGACAATCAACTTCGAGACTGATATCACGAAAGCTTTCGCAAGAGCTCGCCGGAATGGCCAACTCCCTCTTTCATGGAGCCAGTGGCTCTCAAAATTCTGGCAATCCACATTTTCGTCGGTCCGGCAGAGTGAGGGAACCCCTCAAGACGTGGTATCTGTTTGAGGAATATCACGACAAGATCAGAGAGGAGGTTCAAGGCGTTATATTCTCCCCAAATATCCAGGACAGTAGCGACGAAGGGGAGAGGCATTTAATCGGATCTTTCAAGTGCTCCAATTCGGAATGCAAGCACGTGTGGTTCAGCGGCAAAATCACGGCCATTATTCGAAAATATGACCGGGAAGACAGCCAGCTCGGTTACAACGTACAGGTATACAACCAACGATGTAAAAGTTGCACATCTCTGGGAATTATGAGACTAGATGAGGATATTTACGTTGAGAGAGTAGCTCGTCTGCTAAAAATCTGGAAAGGGGAGAATGTACCTGAAATATCGCATGACTTTAAGCAAACCGATCCACACGAGGATGAATTGTGCGAGGGATGCAAAGATGGCCGATGTCAGCGACGTTTGCACCACCAACGTTGACCCACTCCACATCCCACGAGGCCTGGGAAACTTCGTAAATTGTCTCTTTTCTCATTGATATCTACAGCTGTGAATTGGGTGCGACTGATAGGTATTGATCGAAACTTGTCATTTATATGCATGCTCTGTTCTTTTGACGAGGAGATGTATTTTAGGCCTTTCTTAAATTTTCTGTATATTACGGAAGTTAACGAAGATTGGTAGGCTCCCCGGAGGGCTATCGTCAGCAACGCCTTCATCGGGGCAAGCTAGATCCCTGATGGATACATCAGATTTTACTACCAGTCTGTAACACCAATAGCCAAATAAGTTGCGTAGAACCCTTGACTGTAATCTCTTAAAATCAGAGTCAACACGAAGCCCTGTTAGAAAACGACCTTGGATGAATCTTTTCATCCGGCACCGCCATGATAATTGTGTGTACAGCTACTATACATTTTTAGATCAATATATTTATACACCGCTTCTGGTATCTATACCCGGTAATATTAAGAGCCAGAAGGTTAAAATAGGATTTAAAATGGCTCATTCATATGAAATATGAATATAATCTATTATATGATAAATTCTTAATTATGAAGTATTAAAAACATAATTCAAGATGACTCTCTAACGCCTCTCCAGGAAACATGTCGAACCGCGGGACGATTGTATGATGTGACATATATGCCATTAAGGAAGGCGACTTATATCTCAGGCTCCTAAACCTAACCTGTGCTGTTAACTGTCAGTGAATAAAACAAAATGAAGTAAATCGAATTGGTGAATAATAACTTCATACAAAGTACTTATTTAAGTTTTCTGGCAAGCAGGTAGTTAGGCAAGGTAGCTGGCTGGGTAGCTGGCTGGTTAGTTCATAGGAGCTGAAAATTTTCGGAGTCTATAGTGATCACAGTGCGGGACCCAGATTGTCGACGTCAATTGTCTACATGCTAATATAATATACTAGTACGATGGTAGGCTGTGGATAGAAAACGGGTATACCGATCACCTCAAGGGATTGTTATGGGTAAAAAGCAGGAAGCCAATCTCTTGTTTGTTCTAACTAAACTATCCATATGCATGATGTGTGATATCTCAATATTAATATGCACATGTCGCCCACGCCAAAGCTGTCTCTCCCCGTCAATTGAACCTGATATCCCTCCCAACAGCTGTAGCAGACCGTGATTTGGTTGATGTTCTTGAGCACATCATCGACATCCTGGAGGATCCATCCTATGCATGCGGACCCCAATCCAGCACCGTCGGTACTGGACGACTCGACGGCTGCCAGCAGCCCAAGAATCGTCGTACTTTGCTCGTCGCTTGCTCTAGCATTCTGTTCAGCGAGTACTTTATACGCACACGCCCGGAGGCCTTTGACCTCCAAAAAACTTTCGCAAAACACCAAATCCCACGCCCAGAGCCCCTAGGCCCTGAGCTTCCGGATTATCTTTCAGGCTCGTAGCCTGGTTTTCCTTCACGTTTCAGGCTCGTGGCCTGGTCTTCCATCACGTTTCAGGCTCGTAGCCTGGTTCCCCATTCTGCTGGAGGCACGTAGCCTCGTCTTCCCTCACGCTTCGGGCTCGTAGCCCGGTTCTCCTTCGGGTTCGTTGGATCTCAAGACCTCTTTGATGTTTCAGGCACGTAGCCTGATCCTCCATCACGCTTCAGGCACGTAGCCACCATCACGTTTCAGGCTCGCAGCCTGGTCCTCCTTCCTGCTTCGGGTTGGTGCCTTGGATCTTAAGATCTCCTTGATCTTTCAGGCACGTAGCCTGGTTTCTTCACACCTCAGGCCCGTAGCCTACCCCCCCATAGATTCCCTCGTAAAACCAACACTCCATAGAGTGAAGCTTAGTATCCGTTGTAAGCCCATCAAACCTCCTCAACCTCTCACAATATTTTCCCAGGTCCTCATGGCCAAGGCTCTCGGACCTGCTAAAGAAGCCGTATATCTATAATCCTCATGATATCGGTTGGGTCTGGCAGCAGTTTCGTATATATACCCCGCAGATCCACTTATATATATGTAGCCCCAAAAGTCTGTTCGTGCTACATGTACCTTCTTGAGCCCGACTTCGCCGGGTATATAATATACCTAGGTATATATATATCCATCACCACAGCGGGGTAACATCGGTGGCACATCGGTGGCATCTTTCATGTTCTTGAATTCATCCTGAGTGATATCGAGAAGATCGAATAGACGTTCGACAAACTTAAATCGGTTTCGAATAAAGAGTCGATTACGTTGAATACCGGATCGATCGAGCGCAAAAAATCGACCAAGTAGTGGAGGTCGTAGATGTAGTGTGCTCATACTACCCTCCATAATCCACCCAACGGAGCCCACATAACTCGGGCTCAATAAGGCATCACATCCCGGAGGCGCTTAGCCTCGAGTCCTTTCCAGCCTCAGCGGCTTTGCATGCAACGGCTCCAAATTCCCTTGCACAGGAATGATTCCTGGGAAAGATATCATCCCCCCAGAACGACCTGTCAATACCCGAGCACAACTTGACGAATTATTTCCGTCCCAGTTGGTGTGACGGAATATATAGCTCCTCAGATTGATCTACACAGCTGCACAGCATGTCGTGGAAGTTGCGTTCGCAAACTGTACGCAACGGTTCCTCCCTGCCAGTTTTGCGTCGTTGGGACGCCGGCCATCCCATCGAGGTATTTCGAGCATCAGGCAAGTATACTGCCGCTGTCGTTTTCGATATGTGCAAAGTTCCCGCAGGTCTGTATGTGTCTGGAGTTTACGGTAAATGTACCATATCCAGATCCACCAGTACTCAACGGGAAAACTAGCTGCTGTCGAATCCCCCATTCTTGTGGCGCTCCGAGGCTTTCAACTCCCGTGGTACGCCATGTAGTTCGTGAACTGTTTCGAAGGGCGTACTACCATTTAAATTTCTCATATGCCGCCCTTAACTTCCATTTAAAGCTGCACGAACCCCAGGATATATTAGATAGTCCCGGTAACGATCGCGACAATGGTGACTCTAGAAATCCAAGCTGGGGCGTGAAGGTTCCGAAATTTCTATTAATGGTGCATGCTGTTCTATTCGGTTTTCGTCATCGGTTGGGAGTGGGGAAAAGGTTGTCCCTGCATGCGCCCGATATAATCCTTCAACTACCGGTCCGCCGTACAGTTGAGGCGCCTCCGAAAGCCAACATTCTCCAGGAATAATCGCAACCTATGGCATCTTAAAGACCAGATGCAAAAGGCCATCAGGTTCGTCCGTAGTCGAGGGAATATATTACAGGTATATTCTCGCTCTAAAGCACCTGTAAGAATGGAAGCTCCTCCCACAGGAATAAATCTCTTGCATGTTTTCAAAGCTAAGTCGAACTTTTGCATTGGGGAGGGCAGGAAGGAAACGGCATACGATAGTACGGGCCGGTATACTGGTTGATGAACTGATAGAGTCCCATCGATATAGCTAAATCAGCACACGGCTAAGCAATTTCCAGCCCTCCCATAATCCACTGAAATGCTGCAAACGTCGCCGATATTATTTCCCGTATATTTTTCGCAGAGCGGTAAGATTGGGTCCGTGTCGAGTCCGATTTTGTATGCTCCGTGGTACTAACACTGGAGCCATACCTATACCGCCGCCATTTCGATACTCGTAACTTTATCCGCTCAGCCCGCACATGAAAAGGCACACCACGGTTGAAGTGGAGCGTATATCTTCCGGAGTTAGAGTTATGGTAACAATGCTGCCTGATGGTATGGCGCCAAAGACTGTCGAGCTGGTGGTGTGACTGCTCACCACCACCCAGAAACAATCGAATCCGTTATATTCTGATCCATCCAGATTAATTTTTCCATATCTGCGGTTGATCCCGTCGAAATGTATCTTCTTATAACAACTTTTTTCGAACCAGCGTCTGAGTCTATATTTTCTGTCGCCGGCCTTTTACGTAGGCATTAAGGCGTATGTGCCGCGGAGTACGTTAACTCGTCATATGCTTCATGACGAGTCCGTCAGATCATACCTGCCACTCTCGCTGGTATCAAAATCATGTGACCAGATATCTCCGTTTATCTGAAACGTCGATGTATCGGTAAACCGAAATGGTTTTCTCGAACTCTGTCGATTCCGGCAGCCCAACTAACCCAGTGACGCCGGTTGCAACGTGTCATACTCCGGGATGCCGATTCGGCGAAAGAATGATCGAAACTTCTCGTATGTTTTATTGGCAACATGACATCGACCTCGCTGATGGCTCGTAGCCACCACGTTCGATGATGTTTATCTCGTGTATATACCGCTACCTAAGTACCCTGGTTGCCGTACGTATCTTCTTTTATTCGAGTCAGGAGGTAGGTAGGTAAGTAAGTAGGTAGGTAGGTAAATCGCAAAGCGGCCGTGCACACCCTGAACAAGCCCGCAGCTCGGTATCCGTCGTGAGAGTCCTGGCCTCGCACGCATACTTCCTTGCACTCTTAGTTGCACTCCGATGTCGACGGAGAGTTTTTCGTGGGAGTTTGGGAGACTCAATCGATCCCGGCAATATCCGTTGCATTATCTAAGTGATAGTTGGTGTTGATACGACCGGCGCCGGCCTCCCTCACGTCGTGCCCGATAATCTGAGTCGTTATATATAGGCGAAGTCCCCTCGGTAAATTGCAAATTACTGGGTCCACTCGATGATTGAGTCTTGAACGGAGGGCTGCCAAACTTTGTCTAAGCCTTGGCTAGACAGGATAATCGTAACAAGGAACTCATACCTTAGAGACCGTCGGGGGTAATATAGGAGTTCTGTTCGAATTTGATACATCGCACTAGGCCGCAGATGCCGCAAATCCTCAGCTGGAGGATTGCTCCTCAGGTCTCCGTCTCATTGGAACAGATGCCGATTTGCCGTGCACAGGATTTTCGTATATCTATGTTAAAGGCGGAAGCGTATCCGGAAGGGTGGCGGAGAAGCCGAGTTCTTGGTATGTCCAGAACAACACCGCTTAGGTGTCTGTTTCGTCGGTGATGCATCGATGCGACGCCGATGAGCTTTTGATCAAATGTCGCCTGCTGTGATGTAAAAGAGCTTTCGCTCTTACCCATGTCATAGGTCCCGAGTAACGTTGCGAAAGAAGTATAGTGTCTTCGTCTCACATGCACGTCGATGTGGTTAAGGTCCTTGGAAGGTTGGTATAAACCCGGCCCATGATCCGGGAAGATGGCTCGCAGGGCAACCTTGGAAATACTCGTCCTCATCCCGGACAGAAGGGTTGGAATCATCGATTCTGTTCCATACCCCCGAAGTTTCCGTGCTCGTATGGTCTGAATATATGACGCCGTAAGTCAGGGTCGCGGTATAAGGTATCCGACCTTTCCAGATGCGTTAGGTGATTTGAGTAAGTAGGTACCTAGGTAGGAAGTAGGTAGGTAAGAAGAGGTAGGTAGGTTATTGTTCATACGTCAACATCCGGTCGGTTTATTTTTGTCCGCTTAATCCCCATTGGGTCGGCGTGTCGTACATTAGCTCCTCACTCTGCAGATCTGGGATATTATCTAACCCACCCATGGCTGGTAAATAGGTAACGGGGCCATTCATACTTGGTATCTTAGTATCCGCACGCCTTTAGGATTTAATATTTCATTATAAACTTGAGTAGGTAGTTAGGTAGCAACCCTTCCTCGTGTTCGACGAATTTGGGGAATGGTAATGGTAGTGGGTACCATAGAGGTAGCCCGAGGAATAAGTCTCCTTCCTTAATGGCATATGTCACACCATAAAGTCGTCCCGCAGTTTGACGCTCTTTCCGGGAAAGCCCTGGAGAGTGACCTCGAACCATGCCGCTTTCAACCCTGTAAAGTTGAGGGCATGTATATCCGTCATGATATGGTGGCCTAGATTCGTGTAGAGCACGGAATAGTCACCCTGAACACCGTGTCAATCTCCTGGCTCCTAATATTACCAGGTATAGACACCAGAAGCAGTGTATAACTATATATATCCAAACTCGTGTAGTAGCCGTACACAACTATCATGGTGACCCCGGATGAGAAACTTCATCCGAGGTCTGCATTAGGTATATGAAGCCGACGCCTTGACTTATAGTTCGTTACCGGGGCCGCTTGGTATTCATGCTCGATGCTCTTGGTTGTTAGAGGTGGTGACTTGAGTGGTTGGACCACGTGCACTCTTTTCAGCCCCACCCTCGATATCAAAACGCGTCTCGTCAGGATTAACGAGGTTATATATATATATAATTTCTTCGGGATAGGATGTAGAAGAAGACTTGAGAGCCTCTTTGGTTAAATCCATATCACCCTGGGCGGCCCCGATGTTCTGGAAGTTTTGAACGTATCAATTATCAGTAACATGGCGGCGTCCTCTCCCCTATGTCGGTTTGTAGCGTTATCGAGCTATCGACTTCCAACATGTAGCCTAGGCTTCCATGAAATATCGGACCGAAACTGCTACCTCTTTACCGAGGAGAAGGATCCCGTTAAAGAATTCGTAAACCTGGAGTCTGGAGACCGGCTAAGACTGATTGGTATCATGTCTCTGGGGTTTTCGCATGGAAAAGATCCTGGGTAATCCCGCATCGCTTGCATATAGTGAACATCATGGTGGTGGGATATCGACCGGAATGATCCCAAGAAGCACTGCTGCCGGCATGCCCAAATGCTGGTTGAAAGACTTTCGCTTTCGATTCAGCCCTGCAGTAGATTGAATCATTTGGGGACGGCAGCGGCTAAAAATTTTCCGGAGTATTTCATCGGTCCGGCGAGTATCGGGTAGAACGAAGGCGTTATGATCCAGTGTGCCCTTGGGAATAGATCCTAGGTAGGCTAAGTTGGCGTCAGTCTTGGTGAACATATGATGGTGCGTGCTAGAGGAATACCTTGTGCTGTGGCATCTTTAAATATCAGAAGAGCGTATCAAATGTTACACGGAAATTTGTGGCTGGCCACGCTTTTGAGATGCCCTTGAGTTTCGCGACACCTAGGCCATGCATGGTATATAAAGAACGTCCTAGGTAGGTACGTATATATTTCGTTATAAATGGTTACGCGCAACCTCCAAGGCCAACCCGCAACAAAGTCAACACGACTTATCCTTTGTCTAGGACCTGGCAGCATCCAGGGCGAAGATAAAGCTGCTGGTGATCATGTTGAAGGAGTTCATGAGCTGGTGGCTCCCCAATCCGTTGGGATGGATGCTGCTCTTTCATCAAGCTGGCGAGGGTCGTTCATTTGGTATATCTTCTTTCCAGTCGGGAGACTTCGGAAGGCTAGAATTCATATTCGGTAATCATATATATATTTAGATGTAGGTAATATATAAGTATCAAAGAGCTAAGTGCTAAACAGTCAGCGAGCGGGTTCATCTTCGGGCGTAAGTCTCGTCGAACAAACCTCATCGTTGTTGTTGCTCCCGTGGTTCTAGTAGTAAGGGAGAAGGAGTCCGAGGCAACTATCGAAAGTCTATACGAAGGATATATCAAATAATGTCTCGATATCCCCAGTTCTCGTCTCGGGAGTCATCAGGCTTGGGTAATTCTTTCCGTGACTAGGTCGGCAGGTGTGGGTGATGGATGTTGTGAGGATGAAAGTCTAAATCGTTGTACGCGTCAAGGAAGGGAATAAGATGAGATTCAGAAACCATTCATATAAACAAGCAGCCCAACTAGAAGTTGGGCAGGTGGGAGTTGATCCCCAACCCGGCTGATCTCGGCCCTAGGCCCGGGTTTGTCTTTCCGATTATTGCATCATCTGGTTCGAGTTCTGCTGAGTGTTCAACAAATTGGCTCTGAGGTGATGTCATGCTAGATGATGTCTAGCGATTGCGCATTAGACAGCAGTATCTTAGGAGGGAGGCTTCCGAAAGTTCGGATATAGATGAACGGCAATATACCTCCACTATGGCCGCTAAGATCTGTCTCGCGGACTTTGTAATGGATCGAATCAATTTCGATGGAGAGTACTTAAGTAAGTAAGTAAATAGGTATATTATATCATTCTTCCATGGCTGGGTCTCAATTATAAAAGTATTTGCGTAGTTATGTCCGCTGCATGTGACAGCCTATGATGATTAAAGTATAAAGAAATAATAGGTAATATTATAAATGTTTCCTGAGATGTTCATTGTCCCTTGGTAATAAAGAAAGGGCTAGGCTCATTAGGAGACCTGAGCCCTGATATAAACGGGTTACTTAGGTCAATACAGCATGTCAAAACTGACTATAGAGTAGGAGAGACCTGGGACTCGAGGCTCAGAGACCGGCGTTGTATATGTATCTCGGTATGTAGGTATTGAGGCTCCCAAGTCCCGCGCTGCATGGCTGCTAAGGGGAGAGCAACTTGATTTCGCGAACCAAGGTACTGCCTCTTCAGCCTAAGAAATAAGCTAAGCTTTCCCATCACTATACTGCGAACGTGTGCTTCGTGGATCCAACTGAGCTTGGTCGCGTCTTCTTCAGGCCGATAAATCCTCGTGGGATTAGCCATTGTATATGGACCTCGCTGACGCGCTAGAGGTGATGATAGAGGTGAAGTGAAAGCGGATGAGGGAAGACGATAATGAAGGTGGGAATAAAGGGAAGAGAAAGTCCGAGGGTAAGTGGCCGCCATTTATAGTTCACTGGCCTGACAGTGATCTCGCGGGTCACGACTACGAAGGATTCGGATTTTTCCCTCGGCAAGGTATAACCTGACTTCCACAGTATGCAGGTGGCCCCTATTAAATATAATGACGTCGTTCGCGGGGGGGGTTTCACGTATACGTCCGTCTACACGTGCACGTAGACGAGTTCAAATCTTCACGCATGTTTGCGCGTTCGACGAGCGTGATTATCACGATATCAAATCGTTGTCCGGGTTATTGAGTAGACGTTAATTGCCTATATACTATGCCGGCATCTTGACTTTGTTATGCTCTATCTTACATTTGTCCTCGTCCTTCCGCAAACCTTAATACCTAGCTTCCCATATAAAACTACTTTGCATCAAGCCTTCTCGAAGGCAATGACAGCATATTTGAACGTTTTGTTAGTGTATCCCCGCCGCATCGCTTGAAATGCCCTTAGAAACGATATTATTTCTCTCCCTGCTGCAATAGCTAACATCCAGAGAGATGGGTTCTGGATCAGAGATAGAGAGATATCCCTACAATCGGATAACAGGTTAGTATACATACCCTGATTGTTGAGTTTCATGAACCTCATGATCATGGAAATTACACATACCAAGTCTTCTTCACGTTCTCGCTGATGTCTAGCGGCTCCGAGTAGACACCAAAACCTGCCTTTTTGGCATACTCGACATAGTCGGACATCGTGCACAAAGGTGGTAGTAGCATACCGGCTGTGGGTGATGAATTAACTCCTTGTCCGTATGCTATCGATAGCCTCAACTAAAATAATCGATCCTCGACCTACCTTCTATAGGCTTAATATCGTTCTCCATCTGCTCATCGCTTAGGTTTTCGGCCTTGAACCAATCCGCGACTACTAGCTTACCGCCTCCGCCACTCTTCAATAGCTTAAAGGCATTATCGAAGAACAATTGCTTGTGAGGTAAATGGCTCATAGCCTCGGATATCCAGACAACATCGTAATCGTCCTCTTTGCCAGGTGTTCCATCAAAATGCTCACCCATCTTCTCCGCATCCAATTCAATGAACCGCACCTTCCCCGACGAGAGCGGGATCCACTCTGCGCCTTCAGATTGTCCGGACTCTGCCGGTTCGTTCATTGTCTTGGCAGCTTGGTCATTTGACAGTCGTTTCGCGATCTCGACTTGCTTCCCGCTGATAGTCACTCCTGTGACACTACACGAGTGCTCGCGTGCTAATTGTCGGGAGGTGCCTCCAACCCCGCATCCAACATCCAGCACCCTTGAACCAGCGGATACTTCTGAGCGCTCAAGCAACAGGGAAATGAGACGCCGTTGGGCAGCCTCCTTAGTATCCGATGGATCGTCGAGGAAGTACCCATGATGAATGTGTTCGCCCCTGTATTGAGGCCAAAGTGAGCTGAGGTATCATTGGGACGTACGCCCAGGGAATCCTAAATTAAATGGTGCTCCGGATCTAGCTGCTCTTACCACAAAGAATAGTAATACTCAGATAAAAGATCGTAATGAGACTTTATTTTGCCTTTCAAAGCCGCCCATGGTCCGGCATCGGCTGTCGCAGGCTCGGGAGCCGAAGGGGTAACTGTTGCTACTGCTGCCATGTTTCTTCGATTCGACTCGATTCTCTATAATCTAATAAATTTATGCACGGCAATATAATACAGATATTGTATCCGGAATTAAGGGTTGCAATCGTGAAACGACGAAGCGAAAGACAATTGATAGGAACTGGGAAAGATCGAACAGAAGGTTTAGACCCAGATTCCTACCAGACCATGCAATTTATACCGACATCCCTGCATTGGATGTCATACAAATGTCATGTTGGAAATTTGAACCGCCGGCCACCGCAACACTCACGTGCCGCATTTCTTTTGTTACCCCGCAGAACGGCATCGTCCCTGTTGATCCGCGGCATTTGTGACGACATGCGCAACACCCTCAACGCAAATCCTCTGTTGCAAATTTTTGCTGTGTCGCTGACATAAACCTCTGATTTCTAAGCCTCCAATTTCTATCACGAACCGAGGAACACTTTGGCGCTCGCTCTTGCCACGTCCGCTTATAAGGCTATATCTGGGTGATAAGTTAGCTCGCAATGGTAGCTGCCGACTCCGAGGACACCCAGCCGTCGCCGGAGACCTCTCATCTTCCGCAGCCTCCGGCGCATAAGGGAACAATCTCAAAATCCGGCATCGTTCTCGGACCAGATGGAAAGCCGTAAGTTGCTCTTGTATCCAACACACAAAGGACCAAGTTTGGAAGGGTGCACGCGAAATTATGACCTCTGAGGCTGACAATCGTTTAGTTGTCGTACATGCAATTCGACTCGTGATATGGTCAATATGTCCCGCATGCTAACCGGTGGCAAGGCGAAAGCCTCGCCTCTAGCCGCCGCCATTGCCCCCCAGCCTTCGGACCGCTCTGACTGTCCTCCAGATGTTGAGCAGCTTGGGCGCTCCACATGGACTCTTCTTCATTCGATAACGGCCACATACCCAGAGGCACCCACTCAGTCCCAAAAGTCTGATATGAAAACCTTTTTATCAATATTGGGACGCGCATACCCTTGCTGGGTGTGCGCGGATGACTTTACAGCGTGGATGAAGCGACCGGAGAACTCACCGAAGCTTGATACACAGGAGGACTTTGGGCGGTGGATGTGTAAAGCCCACAATGAAGTGAATAGGAAATTGGGGAAGCAGGAGTTTGACTGCAATCTCTGGAAGGAGCGGTGGAAGGATGGATGGAAAGACGGGCGATGTGATTGATGTGGTCGTGCTACTGGTAGGGACGGCTGATGTGTGAGGAAATTACCACAACAGTGGTATCTAACCCAGGCTCTTGTATATACTTTACTCCCAGCTTATAGGTACTTAGACAGCGCTACTATTTAGACCTTCTCCCATCCTAAAGCGGGTTTCAAGCATGCATATATCCACATCCCATGACAGCATAAAACCTTTAACCTATAGGTTTGTATAATAGTCCCAACAAAGGGCATCTATGTAGAATTATGACGTTCGGAATCCGGAAATTGTGATATTTTGATTCGAGCAACTAGCTCAATTACATTTAAGGAGGCAGTCGAGAGAACCGTAAAGCATAATCACAAGCAGGCGCCGCGATATTCCGTCGAGTGATATCGTCCTTCGATAGCAATGTAACAAAACACTGGATAAAACTTCGCGCATACAAAGTACTAGGGGGAGCAGGTATTCGCAACATTCGCGCAGTTTTGCAGTTTCCAAGACAGGGCTTTCCTTCTGTCTTCCTTTCCATTTTTATTTTATGCTGTCAGTGGGCAGGATAACCCTGGGAGTCCAAGTGTGTATACTGCGATTCATACTCAGTATTATCCGCCGCCCCCGTTTCCGTGTCACCTCGCTGGAGATATCGATAAGGGTTGTCAAAGGAGCGGTCAAGTTCGGGCTCATGTTCATCGATAGGTTCTTGTGTTTCATCGTCGGAAAGTCTCTGATCATTGTATTCGTCCGGATCTTCTGGGTGTAGTTCTCCATCATCGTTTCCAGTTGGTGGGTGGTACTGAGAATCCCCGAAGTCAAGTTTATCGTCGTCTGCTGTATCGTCCTCCCCACTCTCGTCGCCATCGAATTCAGGATCCGGGTCCATCCCGCTAGGTTCGCCTTCAAGGTACAGAGGATCATACTTCTTTACGTATTTGTCCTCAACGTCCGGTTCTGATTCCGAATCACTTTCGCCTTCACCGATCTGTCGATCGACATCTGCCCAATCAGCCTCGTTATCGCTATTATTGCTATTCCTGTTACTATTGGCGCCGTCTTCTAGTATGAATTCATCTTCCGAGTCAACGGCCACCCTACGATGACGTCTTCGCCTTGGATACGATTCATCTTCAGACGAGTCGAAAAGGCCCGGAGAGTCCGATTCACTCCGTGCTGTGTGACCAGTGTGTGTGCCCTCCTCCCATTCGAATGAAAAGTCGTAAGTCGCGATAGCTGGGTCGCATTCCCTCGAAATCGTGCAAGTCAATTTGCCACCATGGGATTGTGGCTTGTAAAGTCGCCTAAGTGTTATATCCACATTACGCCAAGAGCCGGACGGTCGACGAAAGTTACGAAACGTCAGTGTTCGTAGGCTCTGAAAATATCCTCCCTCTAGTCGATTTCTGATGAGGTCCGACCATTCTTCCGCACTGTCCTCATCCCAAATCCGGTCTTTCGGATTTTCGTCATACCAATTCTCTTTTTGCGGCCATGGAATTTCGAGATCCTCGAGCTTCGGGAGATTTGGGAGATCTTGAAGATCAACAATCCGACCTTCGTCACCCCATCGGTCTCTTCTGATTGCTAGCGACTCCAGATTCGGGAATTGCTCGGGTAAATTAATTGCAGTGCTTAGCAGAAACCCTTTTGGGCAAACATAAGTGAGGGTTTTGATGTTGGGTAGAGTTATTATCGCATCTTCGTTGTTGAGATCCTTGAATTTAAGAGAAGTACCGATCCATATTGTTAGAGCGGTGAGTGAATTGTGCTTTAGCACAGGAAGAAAACAGGGGTATTCAGGTTTGCCAATAAACAGCCTGAGAGACCGCAGGAGTTTCGGAAGGCGTATCTGTTCCACGCTCATCGATGTTGTGAACTCGTCCGCAGTAATATAGGGCCCAATGAAGGCGCGTTCAGTGTCGTCAAACATATCCCACTGTCTCTTGAATCCGAGCCGCTCATTTTTTTCTTCGATCGCGCTCTCTATTTCAGTTCTTAAGTGACGAATTTTTGCGGTTAGCGCAGTGGTAGCTTCGTCGACTGCTTCGTCGCCTGAACTGATATCATGTCGTAGGGACCCATAGTCAAAGTAACGGTCTTCGTAGATCCATTGAAAAGTAAGTTGATCAAGTTTATCGCAGTATGATAGCATAGAGAGAAGGGTCAGAATTGCTTTGTATAAGTTTCTATGGACATCGCCCGCGACATCGAAATGAAATTTGATTGTTAGATCGTTGAAGTTTGGGAAGCACCCTTGAATAGCCGGCAAAATATCGTGGAGAGTTCTGACTCGACCGAATTCACATGTAATGGAGCTAGCTACAAGTTAGTCTGGAGACCAAAAACTAAATTCAAAGGCGTCGGGCGTGCGTACTAGATGTGACTCCTCAGCGGTTCGAGCCATCCTCCACTAACAAAAGACCTCAGACACTCTGCATGACTTCTCTCCGATAGCACGATACCCCGAAATCGCAATGGAAAAGCGAGAAAATAGCATTGCTTAGAACATTCCGCGAATGCTTTCCTCTCATCCGGGTCGAGATAGGAGAGAATTAAGAAGAAGATTTCCGTGGGTAGGGCTTTGAACTGGTTGTAGTACGCTCGCCTACTCCGGCTGAGGAATCGCTGCATCGTGTGCGGATGTGCCAGCTACGTGCACCTTAAACAGTGGGTTCGGGGTTCGAGCACGGAGAGCATTAAGGGTGAACAGGTGGTATTTAAATATTCACGCGCGTATGTCTCCGCACATGGCCGCTGGCTTTCAGCTGAAAGGGTACTTGGGTATCAGGCGTGAATGAGCCCGCGTCGCCAGAACGCCGACAGGGATGACATAATCAAAATGTTGGATCTCGATATCTAGATCTTGGCTAGCAGTCCTCGCGAATTCACGCCAGAAGAGTCATTCCGAGCGATGCAAAGCACTGAAATTGGTGGGTAGTATGACACATTTTATTTATATGCGTCTAAGTCAGTACTTTCCGAATAACGGTATCGGCGGTGCTGATTCCGATAAGATACAGCAGGCCTTGCGACGAGACCAAGTTTGACGCCATTTCAGCCCTATTGTAAGAATGGTTCAAAACTAACACAACTCTGTGAACTCGTACCGTTACCCTCCCCGTACCTCATTCCAGGTACAAGCATGTATTTTATGCCAGGACCAAGTACCCATGGGAGGCCCCTAGGGCCTAAAGCTTATTCTGTTATCATGGGGTATATAAAATGCCAGTATTTGGAGTTAACGAAGTACTTGGTACCATGGCCGAAGTTTACGACTATGGGTCCTCTTGCAGTTCGCTGTTTACTCCCAGTGTGGGTTACTACCAAAAGCGCATGCGTTTCGACGGTTTGTGACACACAGGAATGAATATTATCTTGTGGATAGTGAAGTTTGGTCCAGTTAGGTCGACATGTCGACAGGGAAGTTCACAGCTGTACTGTGGTTTCAGGAACGCTGAACCCGTTCACTCCCGTAGTACCCAGACTTCCATGCAAGGTCTAGAGCATTAGAATTTAAAACATATATATTCTTTTTTGCCTTCCTCGACTTCTCTAGGTCTTCAAAAGTACCTGTATGAACTCACACCCCCTCTCCGCCCGCCTATTCCATCAAACCGCAATGATGGCGCAGCCGCCGAGAACTACAAGCCCCACCGAAAAATATGTGATGGGTTGCGAGAAAAGTGAAGCTTCACAAAAAAAATGAAAATTTTTGATAATAAGAAAAAGTTAAAGAAGCGGAAGATCATATTCCAGAAAAAGGGGTACCTGCTAAATAATCTCACCAGCCACATTCGCGACACCTTTGGATCCATATACAAGTTCAACGGAACTAACCGGCCAAAAGCCGTAACCCGCTAGCCGGCGCGCCAATCTGGCAAACCTCACAAACCGCGCAGACCTTACCCTTCCACGAGCTATGATATTTGCTACCATCGAAGGGACACTGTTCTAACGGCGAACCGGAATAGATAGGTGTATGACTACCAGCGCAGACATCGAACTCGGCGTATTGGTCGTATTCGATTTCGATGGCATCGCTAGCGTTACGTTCGCTAGCAGTCTTGATCTTGCGAGCCTGGTTGATTGATAATATCGTTAATAGAGTCCGACATCGCTAAAACGTCATTAGAAAGGGATGCCTACCTGTTCAAGCAGTTTGCCGGATGCTCCAAGCTCCAGCACCTTATTGGCGAAGTGACCAGCCAACAGGACGTTCTTCTTGGTATATGCCGCCTTCATAGCAGCTAACAACGCTAAACTTCTGTGTGACCCTTCCAGTTGTGGCTTCGTGAAGTAAGCAGCCAGTTCAAGGTTACGTTTAATGTTTTCGGGGGTATCTGGCAGCTCCCGTCGCTCCAATTCTATCGACATGCCGGTGATGTACTCTGTGGCAGATTGGATCATTTGCTTGGCCTGCGGTGATCACTGTTAGATTGTGCACACGTTCTAATAACACCAAAGGCATACTAACATCTTCAACTTCGTCCTTGTTTGTAACAGCGGTTACGAGAATCGAATGCAAAACATTCCTGAAAGCGACAACGCCATCAGCCAAATTATTAGCTTTCATAGAGGCGTAGCCCTTCTGTAGGTCACCGGTGCGAATAGCCTCAACATCCTTAGGAATGAACGGCAGAACCTTCCTGCCATCAGTAACATCAGGATTTCGCCTAATGTAGTTGATCAGTGGCTCGAGGCCCTCAGTGGCGGGTAAGTAGGTTCTGCTGGCCTGGTAGATTTCCATAAACCTCGGCTTGAGGGGAGCGAAGTTGACGGCTCCGACTTGGCGGTTGAGCAGTTGCATTGCGGTTTCGAATGAACCGGCGGCGACATGGTCGGCGGCGATACCACTATTTCGGACCCAGCTATCGGCTTCTGAGGCACCAGTACCACTACTATCGCCACCCGAGACGTCGACGAAGCTTTCTGGGGCGTCCTCAATATTGAGATCATCGTCTCCCATATCCCAGCCGGCGGTATCAACTTCCTCCTCGTCGACCTCCATGAGGTTGCCATTTAGCCTTCGGGTTTCGCCCTCCGCATCATCATCCTCAAATCCAAAGCCATTAGTCGCCGGGGTTGGTTCGTCTTCAATTTTGAGGTCCTCAAGTTGGCCAAGGAGCGCCTTTTCGAAGAACGACAGGGAGGTAGCCTTAAGTGGCCAATTCGCCTTATAGGTTTCGGTAACGGCACGAAGGGGAGCAAGAGCAGCACCTGCCGAAGGAAGTTTAATTTCATCTTCAGTGAGCCCGGTGGCGTCAAGAATTTCCTGAGCTTCGTCGTGCAGTCCAGCAGTCTTAGCAGCCACATAAGCCAGCGGATAAAGGTCGATCTCTTTGAAGAGCTCTATCCGCTCAGCCACATCGCCAAGGTACAAAGAATTCTGAAAGCGTGACATATAGTCCCCTCGGTGGGCAGCTATCTTGCCCATACGCTTAAGCTTTTCGTAGTCTCCGGTGATCAAGTACAAGAAACTCAGTTTGTCGAAGTTCCGAAGTTTCTGGTATGTCATCTCGACGACTTGGTGGTTTCCTTGATTCAGTGCTTCGGCTCCCAATCTCTGCCATAGTTGCGGTCGGTCTAGTTCCTTGCACATTTCCACCGCAACCTCAAGGTTTCCGCACTCAAGCGCTAGCTCGAACTTGGTAGCTGGATCTTGGACGAATTGTAGGGCGATTTCGGGGTATCCTTTCTTCTGTAGGTAAGATATGATGGCCTGGCCGACGAGATTGGAGTTTCGGATGATGTGGAGCATCTCCTCGTAGTTCCTCTTAACTAGGGCGAGTTTAAAGCGGTACTCGGTGGGATCAATGGGAATCTGTCGTGGTTTAGCAGCTCTATCCAGACAGTAAACCGATTTACCCTTGACTTTGACAAGGTAGACCGTTTGATCGAGGGTTTTAATGATGCCGTTGTCGCTATAATGCTGTTAGAATGGCCTTTAGAAACTGGTTTTGAACAATAACTTACCCATTAGGAAGTGTGTACTTGATGTGATTGAGGGTGGAGTAAAGAAGGACTCCAGAGTCGTCCCAGGCAGCACTCTTAATTCTAATAGTCTCGTGCAGTGAGCTAAGTTGCTCGAGGTTCTTATTCACGATGATGATGTTGTGCTTGCTAAGCAGCGCGGCTTGTGTTCCGTCGGCAGTCCAGACAACGTATTTGACACCACTAACCGGCAACTCTGCGAGCGTCTTCTTCTGCTGAATATCATATAAGATAACAGAAGAAGCGGCGCAGAGAAGCAAGCATCCAGTTCCGCCAAAATAAATATCATTGATCGAAACCGGAGGCTTGATGGTTTTCGTTGTGCTGTTGGAGAGGTCCTTGATATCGATCTGTTGAGTTTGACTGCTAAATACGGCGAACCTGTTCCTTGCAACAAATACAGCACTGTTACCAGTTCCACGTTTCGAGTCTGTAGGCTCGACGGCGCCGGTAGCATCCTTGGGGAGAGGAATCAATTCGTAAGTACCACCATCAGCAGCGGACGTAACCAAAACTGCACGTTCTGCAGGGTTGTAGCTCAGCGTCCTTGGAGGGATCCACGGGCTGCCGAGTTTCTTCAGGCTGACCATTGACAAACTCTCCGTATTTTTCCCGAAATCAAAACTTCGAACATGCTTTTCCTTATTAATGAAGAACAGGCTGTTTTGATGCAGATTATAGGCCGGTCGTTCACGTTCGAGTTTGAAAACCATAACACCATTGTCGTGACCCGCAGCGAACAAGTTGATTTCCGGATGGGCGGCAATAACCCAGTATCTGTCGTTTTCGCGTTTGAATGTTTGTACTAGCGATCTCTTATTCAAATCCCAAACTCTGATTGTCTTGTCTTCGCCGACGGAAAGGATGAGATCCTGATGAGGGTGGAAAAGACAAGCAGAGGCATTCTGGAAGTGACCTCTACATGTATCGACCTCCCACGCCTTTGTGTCTATTGTGATGATTAGCGACATACTACTACTGTCTGCACCTTATCTACGTACCACTCATTCTCCAGAGCTTAACGAGTCGGTCGTCGCCTGCACTGACAATCAAAGGCAGAGTAGGATGAAACGCGACCCAATTCACGCCTCTATCATGGCCCTCGAGAACGAATTTGACCACTGCGTCGGTATTACCGAACATATCGGCCTGTTGTTGCTGGTTCCGAGACATTTGGTCTTCAAAGCTCATGGAAGTCGGGGCCGAGTGCTTCTTACGAAGACCCGAGATATCCCAAACTCTTACTGACTGGTCAAGAGACGCGGAAACAATCAGGTCTTCTTTCGGGTGGAACTGGGCGCACATAGTATAGTGGTTATGTCCCGTCATGGTGCAAACTATCGATAGTTAGCACTCAGTTGCAAACAGAACGCGCCATTCGTCTCCGGGCCCAACGTACTTAAGCTGCGGTTTTGCCAGTTCCATATTCTGATAGTCTGGTCGTCGCTGCTGCTGACAATCCAAGGTAATTCGTGATGAAAGAAGACGGTACGGACGTAATCGAGATGTCCGTTCAAGGTGAAGAGGCACCTTCTGGTTTGATAACTCCACACCTTGATTTTATAATCATCACCACCGGAGACGAACAAAGGTTGAGTTTTATGAAAATCGACGCCTCGGACGGGACCATCGTGTTCCTCGAATCGATCGATAAGGGTTCCCATCCGGTAGTCCCAGAGCTGGATGGTCGAGGAATGGAGGGAGACAAGGATCCATGGTCTGCGATGCATGCATAATCAGCGCGCGCCCCTACGAAATCCCAGTGGAAGCAGAAGATAAAAACTGACCGTTTAGGGTGGAAGGCGATACCCTTCGCCCGTGAGGACTTGGATTCGAACTATATATCCACCACACACGTCACAGCCGATAGTCAGCACCCACCCCACTACGAGCCACAATTGATTGCCCGACGAACCTTAGTTAACCTCTGCATACTGGAGAAGCGGGTGACAATGGATTGAGATGAAGTTGATGATGTATGGTACAGCTCCCTCCCTCGGGAGACTTGTCGCTATTGGTAGCTCTATCCTCCCTCCTAACTATCCCCACAACACAGTGAAGCGAATTGGACCCAATTCGATGACGGAACCAGCAGAATGATATGGCGTCTCAGGGTCGAGAGATGGGTATCGGAGCGGATGCAGGTGGATGCAGTTGTGGCCAGCTGGATCCGGTCGTGGTCGGCGTCGCTGTTGTCGGTAATATAGCTTGCTTGACGTGCGTCCAGGGCTCAGGAGGACACTTTGCAGCTTTCCCACACAAAACGGCCAGTTTTGGTGGCCGCGAGCTTTGGCCGGCCTTTTCTTGGCGTCGAGCTCCACCAAAAGTCAGATGTGTTGTGCGTTGGCGTGTTGAGATCCATCACGTGGGATCTGATAAGATAGCCAAGCCCGCCAAGAGTATCGGTACCAGGTCTGCTTGGGTCCGCCCGGAACCTGCGCAGTTCTCAGCACTTGCCAATTCCAGGCTGGCAATAACCGAGCCAAACCCGACTGGTGGCATTCCACGCGGGGAAATCTGGCCCGTTTCATGCCACCAAGCTGGTTATCTGCCCGCGAACCCGCCACGAGGCCCTTATCACCTCGTTAGCTTCTGCCGAGGGCTCTTTCTGCACTGCGGAAAATTGGTACTGATTGGTCCGGGCTGAAAAAGTAATTACCATGTCCGTCTATATCTGGGGTAGCTAATGGACCTGACACACCGGACGACCAGGCTTCGTCCGTGATCCTGAGCCAAAGTTGCCAGATTGTCGAAACACGACCACGGTGGCCTCCAATTGCATTGACGTCAATGAGAGGCTCCAGCTGTAGATAAGTATGCTAGGTCCGCCGACTGTTGTCTTCACCATCTATCATCTTTCAATTGGCCTCTCCGGAGCTAACGCGGCGACGAGTAATATCGTCCTAGCTTAAGCTACTCTATCAATAACAGGACACTTCTCGCTTACACACGATCACCACCATATCGCGTCTGCACCATAGAGTTCAAGACACAAGGCGGGCAGAATGTGGTTCTCCACGCTCCGGACCCCGCAATCAAGCCGGAGGGCATTGCTTAGCGGTGTCCTGGCACTAGCATCTCTACAACAGGCGTATGCTCGCAGCCAACCTCAGGATATCGAAGACCCTGCGACGGTGAAACGGTGGGAAGGTATCAATTTGAGCTTGAAGACACCATGGAATGCTGGACCATATATTCTGGAGATTCTGTAAGTAGTTCGAAGCTACTTATGATATTTATTGGTCTTTTGCTAACTGCAATCGCCAGAGAATGTGCTGCTCTGGAGGAACCAAAGCTCTACTTCGGCCTCCTCGATCTCATTGCGTCTGGAACGATTGCAGCTGGTGAATCGGACAAGCAAACATATGATAACATAATAAAATATGTCGAAACCCACGAATTGATGGACCATCGATACCTTCCCACTTGGAAGTTCTGCATATCCCTCAGAGAAGCGTCCCCTCGGATCGAGGCACAATACCAATACTATCTAAACAACGTCGACTTCCCGAAGGGAAAGAACTGCCCGGTATGGTTCGATGATGGAGAGAGACAGAGCTGTAACCCTGAAGATATCTCCAAGGTTGGGCCTCAGTCCAGCTCTGCCACCCGCATCAAGTCAATCTCTTTCGACAGATCAAACAGCGACGATACCAGGAAAGGATTGGTCACGCTCTACATCGATATCATCGGAGAAGGCTTTCCAAAGGCGTACGCGGGGATGGTTAAAGCTGCCAAAGAAGCCGGTATTGCATACAAAATTCGATATAAACCATCGCCTTCCTTAAAGAATCCAAAGCCCGTTACGCTGAGTGGATACGGTGTTGGCCTCTCACTGAAGAGAACCGACTATCTAGTTATAGATGATAGAGACGCCAATGGCGGCGCATCATCTGCGTCTGGTGCTTCCTCATCTACTGAATCGTCCGCCACTCCTTCCCCAACTTACAGGTTCAGAATTCCGGAAAATCTCAAGCCGGGTGAAAAGAGGTTCCCTCTTTGGGACTTGGAGGACATGGACGACCCCGTCAGAGATCTCAGAGACCTTCTCCCTCTATCCCATGCAAATGTTGGGGACATCGGTTTTAAAACGGCGAATTTTGTCACAAAAAGCGGAATATTTCCTCCAGACATGCTCATGAAGATCTTATCTGACTTTCCAAAGTACGCGCACACAATCGGCACAATGGGAGGTGTTCTCAACGAGTGGGTAGAAGAACATGCCGAAAACCGAGAACAATTTATACCTGCTGGCTACAATATCATGTTCCTCAACGGCATGGCCTTAGAAGCATCTGAAGTCACCGGCACAAATCTTCTTGAGATGATGCGTCGTGAACGTCACCACAACATCCAAATCCGAAATCTCGGGCTGAACCAACAAGAAGCCCTTGACATTATCGCCCACGAAAATATCACCGATGCGAAGATCGAACCTAACAGGCCTCGATTCGACTTTCGAGAGCAGGAAGACGAAGATGGCGCTATCATCTGGCTGAACGACATTGAGACCGACGAGAGATATAGTGAATGGCCCACCTCTATCAGCGAGATTCTAGTCCCTCAATATGGAGGGCAGCTCACCGCCATCAGAAAAAACATCCATAGCCTGGTCGTGCCACTTGACTTCTCCAACCGCGAGGACCTGGTCGTAATCACGGAAAGGCTGAATCTGATGGTTGTACGGGAACTTGCTTTAACAATCGGTATTGTGCCGGTGGTACGAAACAACCTCGGGTCTGCCAATTCTAGGGTCTTCCGTGCACTTTTGGAATCCTATGATTTGGAAACCGCCGTAGGTTATCTTAGAGACGGTCTTGAAGCGGATAAGCACGGCGTCAGATACCCGGCTCCGGAATATATCCAGCATGCAATCAAGGGCAAGACTCCCATTGAAGGCGCACCCGATGTTTCCCTCTCCGCGGTTATGGAGTCCAAGGCCTTCCAAGAGAAAGCCCGGGCAGCTGGTAATTGGGAAGCTCGATTGGGTGTTAGGACGAGACCATATCCCTTCCTTGTGAATGGTATAGTTGACTATTTTGGGGATGACTGGATCCGGACCCTCTCCAACGCTTTCCCGACTGATGTAAAACGCATGCAAGAGGCTGTTGCGGAAGAAAAACTCACAGACGAAAACGATATCCAAGAGTTTTTGCTCAATGACCCTCTCCTCAAGAGGAATCCCATCATTTTCCCGGAAGACAACAAGATTAACCTATTCAACTTGGCCGATCTTTTCCAATCGAATCCGGAAATATTCGACAAGCTACCACATTTCCCCGGGGAGCTTCTCGAGGAACACGAGACACTATCTGCGGACATCTGGGTTATTGGCGACTTTGATACCGAGAGTGGTCACAAGCTCTTGGCTGAAGCAGCCAAGTTTCAGGACTCTAGACCTGGAATATCCATCACAGCTATCTCAAACACTGGTGAAAAGACGAATCTTCAAACAATTTCTGCCCTTCTTCATTCTCTGAGCCAAAATCACGAAATTATCAGGGAACCCGGTCTCCTTCTGAAGATTGTTGAAGAAGTCAAGCCAGAGAAAGATTTTGCCGATATTACCATTAATGGCGAAAAGGTCCTCGGCGGCGACGCCAAAACCTCTGGCTGGTCTATCCCAGACAAGCTCGCTGCTGAAAAGTTCTGGCAAGAGGCTGCTTCCGTTGTCGAGAGGAAGCTCGGTATCAAGCCCGGCCAGAGAGCCATTCTCGTTAACGGTAGACTCATCGGTCCATTCGATGACGGCGCTAGTTGGACTAAGGAAGACCTCGATACTGTCGTCCGAGTGGAACTGGCGGCTAGAATCACCCCCATCCTCACTGCTGCTAAGTCTCTCGGTGTACTCGACAGACTCAGGGCGGCAAATCACAAGGGACAGTTGACTTCTACAGTCACAGAATTACTCGATGGCGCAACTACCAGCCTTACCAGTCGTAGAATGAACGTCAGGACCAACCGATGGAAGAACTGGAAGAAGAAGAAGACCGCCCTAACGGCTAGCGACCCAATGTGGGCGACTTATCGCTTCGTCGTTTCCCTTGACCCCGTCAGTGAAGTCGGACAGAGGTGGGCACCCATCCTTCGTGTGCTCATGTCCATGGACGGAGTTGGTATCTACATTTTCCTCAACCCCCAGGACAATCTACGCGAAGTACCTATCAAACGCTACTACCGCCACGTCCTATCTTCCCAACCCAGCTTCGATGATAATGGGGATATCCTCGAGCCGAAGGCACAATTTATTGGTCTTCCGGATAAGACTCTCTACTCTTTGAGTATGGATGTTCCACCATCTTGGCTAGTTACTCCATCAGAGACAATCCACGATCTCGACAATATCAAACTCCAGACGTTCAAGGAGCGTTTCGGAACATCTGACCTCAACGCGACCTACGTTTTGAAAAACATCCTCATCGAGGGTCACTCTCGCGACACCACTAAAAATGAGCCTTCCTCTGGAGCTCAGCTCGAACTTGGGACCCCGCAGAACCCTGTTATGGTGGATACCATCATTATGCAGAACCTCGGATACTTCCAATTCAAATCTAATCCAGGTCACTGGCAAATCCGCCTCAAGCCCGGCCGCTCCGCTGATGTCTTCTCCATCCAGAGTCTTGGAGCTACCGGATATACCCTACTGAATGATGCCGAGGATGATGTGAAGGAAATCACATTGATGAGCTTTAACGGTGCGACGTTATTCCCTAGACTTAAGAGGAACAAGGGATATAACAAGGTCGACGTTCTTGCTCCACTCGGCTCAACTGAAACCCCGGTAGAAAAGGCCGCGGGCTTCGCAGAGGGACTATTGTCGAAGTTAGGACTTGGAAAGAAGGGTTCGAATGAAGTCAAGAAGGCTAATGCGGAGATCAACATCTTTTCCGTTGCCAGCGGACATTTGTATGAACGTTTCCTGAGCATCATGATTGTGAGCGTCATGAGACACACGAAGCATACCGTTAAGTTCTGGTTCATTGAGAACTTCTTGTCCCCAGCGTTCAAGGTACGAACATCATTACCCCCCCTACCTCATCCTGACAGTCGAACTAACACCATAAACAGGACTTCCTTCCCGTCATGGCCGAAAAATACAACTTCGAGTACGAACTCGTAACATACAAGTGGCCCCACTGGCTTCGTGAACAAAAGGAGAAACAACGAGAAATCTGGGGTTATAAGATTCTCTTCTTGGACGTCCTGTTCCCGTTGAACCTTGACAAGATCATCTTCGTTGATGCGGACCAGATCGTACGAACTGATTTGAAAGAATTGGTTGATCTCGATTTGCACGGAGCCGTATACGGGTTCACACCCATGTGCGACTCGAGGACTGAGATCGAAGGCTACAGATTCTGGAAACAAGGATACTGGAAGTCAATGTTAGGAGATTTGAAGTATCACATCAGGTATGTTTAATCCAAAATCTAGTTATATATCGCTTCCCCACACTAACCGCCCCTTTAGCGCCCTCTTCGTCGTCGACCTCAAGATCTTCCGCCAACTAGCCGCCGGCGACCGTCTCCGTCAACAATACCACCAACTCTCCGCCGACCCCAACAGTCTATCCAACCTCGACCAAGACCTACCAAACAACATGCAACGCCAACTCCCCATCTTCTCCCTCCCACAGGATTGGCTGTGGTGCGAAACCTGGTGCAGCGACGACAGCTTCAAGACCGCCAAGACGATCGATCTGTGCAATAACCCGATGACCAAGGAGCCCAAGCTCGATAGAGCTAGGAGACAGATCCCCGAATGGACCGAGTACGATGATGAAGTTGCGGCGTTGGCGAAGAAGGTACAAGCTAAGGGTATTGAAAATATGAGAGAGGCGTTAGTGCAGAAGGAGGCGTTGGGAGAGCAGGAGAAGGCTGCCGTTAAGGAGGAGAAGAAAGAGGAGCAAACACCTGAAGCCGAGAAGCCAAAGGACGAGTTGTAACTCGGAGCCGCGGTATACCGGCAAAGGGATTGGTGCATGTCGACAAGGGAATCGTTCTTACCAAAATTATCTTCGCCAAAAGTAGGCTTCTAATATCAGAAAGCATGAATGAATGTATATACACAAGTAGGCATATAATACCTAATCGGTATTCGAATCTAAGAGAACATTGAAGAGATTACGCCGAACAGAATTGACACCCCACTACCAAGGCTCTATAAATATAGGTCGGCGTCATGTAGAACTTCAATCTAAGAGCGTCCACTAAGCAGACTAACATGAAGTCCAAACGTTAACGGCAGTGAACATTATCTCATTACTTATTTGTCGGTTTTGTAATAACATGAAAGGGGATTCCATCCTCACCCCTCTCCCCAACAGGGTTCTACATACATTTGGTATCAAATACGCCCCGTTGATACTTAAGGGAAAAAAAACAAATCCAACAGCGACAATATAGACGGAAATTAAGACCGATTAAATTACGCGGAAATCAAATCAACGAAAAGGCAGAAAATACTTAGAAACAACCTTCGAAGAGATTAAGAAAAAAGTTGCAAATAGTAATTTAAAGTAAGCCAAGGGGTTAATTGAGCAGAGGAGTTGCGCGAGCTAGCTGCTGGAGAGAGGGGTTGTCGATGATATAGAGAGTCAATACATTAACGGATTAGTTTTGGTAGGCTTTTTCTTCAAAAGGATAAAGTAGCTGGGCTAGGCTGCTGCACAAAAGAGAACTGATGAATTCGCAAGGAATAAATAATAAAGTAAATGAAAAAGCCGGAAGCAGATAATTGATTTTTTGTTTGAGTTCGAACCAGGCCAAAGAGGGTACACATATATAATAGAGAGAGGAAGGAGAAGAAGAGAGAGGGGCGACGAGTACAAATAAGGAAAAACGATAACTTCTAGATCACATGGACAATCATTATACATCCCCAGGGGCTAGTTAAAAGGGAAACACGAAGGAAATCATCTCCGATCAATCATACAAGCAACATACTCAACATACAGAATAAGATCTATATTCACCAACCGGGTACGAAACGGGAAGACGAAGCGGGTTCGGGAAGAAAAAAGGGAACACCTCAGGAAACAGGATGCAAACGACCACGACAGGAAAACAAGAGCGCTCCTCAATGTGCAATTTTTTAGGGTCCAAAAGAAAAGCTGAAAATGCGCATGTATTCTTTTGTAAGGGGGTATGGTGCAAAACTGTAATAACGACGTATGAAGGCAACCGTCCTTCTCCGAAGAAGTGACATCCGCAAAAACACCAGGCCGGTAAAGATTTTTGTTTTTTTTGGGGGGAAGATTCCGAAGCAAATGAAAAATAGATAAAGAAAGATATCAAAAAGAGCTTTGAAAAAGAGAAGCCAAATGAAACTTTTGTCTTTCCTTATTCATGAGTATTCGTTAAATAGAAAAAAAGAGATAAAACGAGAACAGGTGCTCAGGTGCTCGAAAGGCAGGGCTGAATCGCCATTGAGTGGCGGGCTGGTAAAAGACGGCTCCAAAGAAAATCGTACGCATCGACGTAAAATTGGTAGGCTAAACCCGCGGTATACTCCGAGATCGCTTTTCATGACCCGTTATTTCGAAAGCACTAACTGGAGGATAGATATTCTGTCATCTCCTTCATCAGGTGCGAATCAGATATTGGTCCTCTATATCAACCGTTAATATGCTTAGAAATGTAAAAATTGACCATGCAAACTATCGCCGTGAGGCGGAAGGTCTAGGCCGAGACCGCTGAGCTTGCTATTATTCTGACCTGTTTTCTTGGACGATGCCTCAACAACATCGTCGATTTGGAAGAGATCTTCCTCAGTGATAGAAGAGCTAGGAGGCTCGCGTCGATTAGGAAGCTGCGTCGACGGCGTTCGAGGCGTAGTAGCCGAAAGAAGGCTGCGGTGGGGATAACCTAGCCCAGACTTGGTCGGGGAGGCAATGAAGGACCCGTTATCCATGGGTTCTTGAGGCCGACCGATAGGCCCGAACGGAGGGCTCGGCTTTTGGGCGTATGAGTTGCGGAGGGGGGAGCCGACGTGGCCAATCGCGGATATTGGCGAATCCTCGTCCCTTCCTCTTCGTGAAAACAAGGGCCCGAACCTAGAACCAGGGGATCCTACAGCGCTCGTTGGTTCACCAGGGGTGTTAGGTGCCGTGTTATTCCTTCGATGCCATGATCCTACAATAGCATCATCATGATCCGGCCTCGACATCCTTCGATTCTTAATTTCCTTCCCACGTTCGCCTAATACGTCGGCAAGTAAGGAAGCTGGAACCAGATCCTCGCCTTCTGAGTTGTCGAACGGGCTATCGTCCGAGGAGATCATGTGACCTATCGGTCGCGGAAGGCTGGAGGACATTTGGAATTTAGTGCGCCCGAGATTCCTTTGAAGGAGTCGCTGACCAAACGAAGTCTCGTCCGGCTGCAAGGGCGGTGAGCGCCTGGAACGAGAAGGCTCGTTGCTGTCAGCATCATCCGCGTAAGCCGATCGGCGTAAAGATTGGAGTGCCGAATTCTGAGGCAGCGACGCCGGTGGTGACTCCATGCCAAATTTCGACGGAACAGAGGCCGCAATCGGTCCGTACTTCGCAAAATACGAGATCCCATTGCTGTCCAGGGAAGCCGGTAGACCCGCATCCAAAGGCCCCAGCGTACGGTGAGATGTCGCCAGTGGTGACAGCGGTAGCCCGTTCTCTTCCCGCGGCGAGCCAAATGTCGAGTCGTAGGTTACACCAGGGCCGTAACCAATGTCGTACCCGTTCGGCTGTTCCACCGAGCCGTCATACTGGCCGAAACCTTGACTGACGGCGAAGGGGTGCTGGACAATGCTCATCGACAGCGCGGAGGAACGAGGTCCGTGATTATTGTATTCCGGGGCAATCCTGCCACCAAGGGGTATCTGGTTGCCATTGTTGAAGCTGGATCGGTTTATCCGTCGACCGTCAGGCAGAATATGAGCATTTGCGCACTTCGCCCCAAACTTGCAGTTACCCTGTTAAACCCGTTTGACATTAGTACTCGAGTGCTCACACGCCCAGCGAGCGCTGTGGTCGGAGAAAATGGTGCTTCGGATACACCTTACCTTTTGGAAATACTTGCACGGAGCTGATTCCGTCGTCGGGTCCATGGAATGAGAGAAAGGACAGGATCTGCCGGCTTGACATTGATTTTGCCGAAAGAACTTGCAAGGAACGTGGGCGAGATCTACGAATCAACGCGGTTTGCAAATTAACCAACGGTCCTACCAGATCGGAATAACATCCTGGGAAGCTGGGGAAGTCTCTCCAATGTTCACGGGTGGTAGAGAAAATGATACAAGGCAACGCAGATATGAGTGGGATATCGTACTTTTGTTTGGAGGGCTTCGAGCAGGATCGAAGAGTGGCACTTGGCCGCCGAACTGTTGGCTCTGGCCGTTCGCCCCATTTATCTGGAGCCCGTTGGTTTCTCCATTCTGGAGTGCCGACAATCCGCTCAGAGTATGCTGGTTTCCGCTGGAAAGGCGTCTGTGGTCGACTGGACGGCCGTTCTGCTGAGCGGAATATTGCAGGTGGTCGGGAGGGGAGCCGATTGGCATTGTTAATTGTTGGAGTGACGAGGTGGATTCCTGTCTCTGAAGGAGAGGGTTGGAGGCCTGCTGGTGCAATTGATGCGCATGGGACACCTGCTGTTGCGGAAGAGTTGCCGTCGACGCCATTGCTGACGATGAGACCGAGGAAGGAGGAGAATGTATAAGCTCGTGGGAGGAGTGGTGGTGAATGAGGTGGTGGTGCTGGTGGAGGTGAGCCATTCTCGGAAGATTTGATCTGATTGGACTAACCCGGCTCTCTCGACTGTATTGTTCTCTTTGGGTAGGACGAAAAGGGCTTCCTTGGGTTATCCGGCAGCCTGAGCGAGAGATTTCCTGTTACCGAAATCTTAAATGCTTCCCAAACCAAGAGGATTAAATTAATAATGCGAGGGATCTCTTTGCGAGATCGATCGAATCGCCTTCGTAAGAGGTTTCACGACGGCGAGCGCAGCGGGAATGTTAATTCAGAAGGATACCTCGATATACTTTCCTACCAAGTACTCAGCAGGTATATATCTATCTGCCTTCCAGCTGTCGGATATTCGAATCCAGGTTCGGATTTGTATATATATAACGAGCGGATTGGTGGATGACTGCAAGCTGCGCTGTACGACAGCCAGGCCGGCCCAAAAGTCGGGGTAGCAAATGGGAAAAGCGACCTGGTTGGTCGAGACGGGAACGGGAAACGAAAGGCCTACGGGCTCAAGAAGGACAGAATTCTAGCTTCCGCTCCTGCTTATATCTTGCAGGCAACCTTCTTATTCCACGGTTTGTGAGGGGGAGAGGAAAAAGGATACGTGCAGGACTGAGTGAGTGGTAGCTGGGTGCTAGCGGGGTATCGTTTCCACCTCTCGAGTGCAACCACCTTTAGCATTCCCTGTAGCTTTTCGTTCCTCTATTCGGGGCAGATTTTCGAGCGTGCAATTTTCTTCTTCCTCGGGCTCGAGGTGGCTTGCTGTCGTCCGACAGGAAGGAGAAAGGAAGCTACTAGTGACAGTCGCCAAGATCTGGCTCCGCAAGGCTCTTGGTCGTACTTGCAGCTATTTCGCGAATGTTGCGCAAGGCGGTTGGGTGATACGCGAAATTCTTTCGTGCAAGAGGCTTCGAAGCTAGTCAATAGAGGAGGAGTGCGGCGGACGAGGGATATCCCGTTCCGTTTGGGTTCGATTGTGAATTCGGATTCGAACAACTTCAATACCAGATTGAAATGACGGATGAAAGGGCCATCCAAAGGGGCTGGTATACCAACGGACTTGGTTAAAGGGCCTGAAGGCTCGGCCCGGCGTTTTATCAACCGGTTATGCCTCCAGTGAGGGGGACGCAATGATAACTAATAACTCCAGTTTCCCTGAGACAGGTCTCTCCCAGACCGATGGCGATTTTATTCTCAGCTTCGTTAGCCGCTACAATTAGGAGCGCTCTTGCCGGACCTGGTCTCGTGTGTCCTGCGTTGCGTAGATCGTGCAGCTGTATCCCGGCAGCTGTATGCAGAAGGCCCTGTCCGTTCAGACATAGCACGTTAACCTTGCCGACGAAGAGGAGGGCATTGCTATTGCTATAGGCTTATTTCATATAATGAAATGGTCCCAGGCACTTGGTATGGACGCTTAGCATGAGTGGGGGGCCTTCGCTCACTCACCAGAGATATGAGAAATGAGAAAAGAGAAAATGTGGACTGGTTAGCACGTACGGGCGAAGCGTAACTCGAGCTCTCGCTGGAAATCTCGGTTCGATAATTACCGCAGTGAGGACGAGGGGAAAAAACCTAGAAGGTCAAGGCGAGATTGAAGGATACGACGCGGTATCCCGATCTTATACCGCTAACCCTGAGGCTTCGCGCCTGAAACGTATCTCCACAGGCAATGCTGCCTCCCTTCGACTCGGCGTGAAGGAGCCGGCCGTGTTTTGATACCTCAGATCGCTGATCTGGCCTGGCAGACCGACGAAGGTGCACCTGCTGTTCCGGTCACGATGCTGCGGAATAGCTGCAGCTAGAACTCTGAGGTTGGGCAGCTTTCATGCACGGTTTGCACTGGCCTTTTTGCCTTTTCCACCGCGTCCACAGGGCCGTCCACACCCGTATGTGACGTCCAATCTAAGGGGAACGGGGGGCACTAGATCGTTCCTTTTGCGACCCCAGATTTCGAGCTGTGCAATCGTGCCCTGTAAACGGACAGTGCAGCGGGTCCTATCCAGCGGACGTACGTGAGAACACGTAAAAAGTGGTACGATCAAATTTCCAACAGGACGAAAAGCTCCTATTAGCTCGTTAGTTTGTTTTCCCGCAGCGAGTATGCATTTTGCTTTTGCGGCCTGTGACAGCTACCGTTAGGTTGCAGAGAACCGGACCGGCCAGCTGCTCGATAGACGACGGCGCTGGAGCCTTCGGGCAGGCCTTTCTTCGATGACGGTAGAGCGTAGTAGACGGTACGGTCCCAAAATGGGAACTATTCCTTTCTGCCTCAGCCCGGTTTTACTTGATTCTGAAATCGAGGCTAAAACTTCGTCTTCGTGACTGGTTAGATCATCGTGCATCGGACGGTTGGGTTTCCTCGCTGTGATGGTGGTGGGAGGGCCAGCGCTCTACAATTTTTTGTTTTTGATATATCAACTTTTCGTGGTGTTGCTTGGAAATCCTCAGCTGCAGCGGTTTATAGACGTCTTGCAAGAGTTTGGGCCGAGCTCCCAGACAAGTACACTATCGTCAACCTCCACTCCACGGAGTAATAGCAGGATGCAAGGGAATTAACAAAACCTCTCGAGTATCTGCTATCTCCAAGCTTCACCGAAGGACGGATCCCATTTCCCTTTTAATACGGACTCGATCACTGCCTGTCCCCTGTCTAGTCTGCCCTCCGAGCCCGGGATTATCATCACGAACCCCACTGATGATGATGTCTGCTAATTACAATCCACTCTCCTACAGTTCCGTACTCCGAACACCCCCTCCTGGCAAGTATCTACGGGACCTAAGTCAATTAACAGCCGACGGATACAAGCAGCTACTTCCGTGCTCAGCTAAGCATACAAGGCGGAGGGGATGCAACGGTAAGCTGATTCGCATTTGCCCTTCCTATCCTTCCAAATTGATCTCAAATGCACAGAGGTGCTCTGCTTCCCCAGTTCCCGCATCATCATCTGCAAGATAAATTATATTAAGCTCGTTTCGTTTCGCTTACAAACCGCAGTACATACATACATTGATTAAATGCCCAGGTACTAGGGGCTCATAGCAGGCGTCCGGTGTACGCGGCGGCGCAATGCACTTGCCATGCCATTGATGCATGTAGCTTCCCATCACTGTTCGTGTCGACGGGCTACTTCGAGGTTTCCCATTTGCTGCCTTGTCCTAAGCAGAGCACATCTCCCGTGCTAGCCAAGCGCTGGAGCTTATGGGCAGGGGTGCAGTCGAGCTAAAGGTCATACCTCCAGCTCGCTATATTATCACCGCTATTATGCATACAAACCCAGTATTCGCTATTATCACAAGGACCTCCACTTTGTGATATTTTCTCTTATACAATGGCAAACAGGCGAACGAACCGGCAGTCTAGAGCTGCCTTTTCATCCCAACTTTTACCTCTCCCAGAAGTTCCGATGATTAGCGGGGAGCAGCGTCGCAGTTTACGGACTAAAAAAATTCGACCACCGCGCCCCAGCCTCGAACTTTACCGACGTCGACGAAAGCCCCAAGCAATCGAAGATTTAAATTATGCAATGTTATGAGTGCATTCTTTCATAATCCCGCATGCTTCCGCTTCAAAGTCACATGAATCCCTCGCACACCCTTTTTTGCAAAAAAGGGCGCCAGGTTCCCCAGCTCTCGTTGCCAACGTTCCCTCGTTTCAACCTGGGACGGTTTTTTCAGGCCATTCGCGAGACGAGGGAAATGTTTGAAAAAGCATTAATGGTGAACAGCATGAAATGACAAAAAAAACCCCGCGTTCCCGTGTTCCGGATAGCAGGTTGATTTCGAATTGATTCGCATTACATTATCCCGACAATGGGAACGGCATCGCATCGCCCTCGCCGTGAACAGTGGACCTTCGACACCAACTAGTGTTCCACATGACGCGATTCACGCCCATTAGCGGCCCACTATCAAAGCCAAACTTCGAGAATAGAGGTGTCCTCAAAGGAGTCGGCCACACGTTCTCGGTGGCGCAGGTGCCCTGTATTCCCTTGAGAATAAACTTGGCGATTTCGAGAAATATTTCTCAATTCTCTTTAGTCGTGACCTTGGGGGATTCGAATCACGTAACGTTATTCGTCAACTCAGGCTTTTTGTGGGATTCGATGTGTATTGCAACCCCATATTTCCGTCCAAAGGAGTTATCATGACCCATATAATTTAACGAACTGCAACCTCCACGCAACGCACCACGCTGCAATTAATTTGAACGTGCGTGCTTCGGGACTCGATAGAACCCTGTGGATCACACAGCCCAGCTAGGGCTGATCATCGACCTCATTCGATTACTATGCCATCCACGTTTTTTTCAACCCGTCTTGTCCAGCCCCGACATACATACATAAGTACTTCATACATCAAAAAATGGTTGGCAGGTTTTGCGGTGTGCATGTTTCACGAGAATTGGTGTGCCACACTGGCTCCACAGATTCCCTCAAGACCGTACTCTTGGGATTTTGAGGACGATGGAAGTATCGCAATGCGGAGGCCGCCGGGTCTCCATTTCCTTTCCCTTTTGTCGTACGAGAGACGGTACGGCTTTTCGAAAAACAGGAATTCGTACTTTTTGTACATGCCGAAGGAGAAATCTTGTTCTGGGGCAGTTAACGAGAGGATACCGTGCGCACGGTCTATTGATCGGGCCGGCCGTTCGCTATCCAAAATTGCGAGCCGATTGCCACTGTGATATATCGCTATAGACCATTGAGACTTATGTGAAGGAGTTATACACAAGACGGAACATTCGTAAGCCGTCCGCATCACAAAAGTATGACTATTTATTTCTCCATGCCTCGCTTTGTCGCGGATATCGAAATATCACTTTGCGAAACGGTCATTGTTTCCTTTTTTTAAAAAACGAACACATGCATATGTTACCATATCTCCATTTCTCCGACGAACGGTGGCGAAATTCATTTCGATATCAAGATATCAAGGACCAATTGTCATAAGAGAAAAATACAGCTTCGAAAATCTCACCTGCATAACTCCCATATCCTTTTTCATATCCCTCCTCCGTCGTTATACTCCAGAGCTCTCTACCTCCGTTCCCCCAAAAAACCTGATTGTCCATGTTCCCGTGTCTCCGGAACCCCCACCCTCATCTCTCTCAAGCAAAAGTGCCAAAGACATGTGCGACCAGCGACCAAAACAAAAGGGAAATACTGCACAAAAACCAACATCAACATCGAATTCTCGTATTTCCACAACCCTAAAAAACCCACGAGGGATCAAAACCCTCTGTGGGAGGTATCACTCGTGTAAGCAAGGGCCTTCATTATGCACCAACCCTGCCCATCCCACCAAAAGTTTGGGTTCATCCCTACCGATCTTGGGGATGATCGTATCTGCGCGCTCACCACCCCCTTCAAGCGGGTTTTCCTTGCCTTGTCGTCGTCGTTCGTTCGAGTAATCCTCATAAACGTAAGGCGGGGTACATTACATGCAATCGGTCGATTTAAGGCCCAATCGCCCTTTTCCTTTCGTTCGTGGTATTTGGGGATTTGGCAGGGGGGTTTCAACACATTTAACCTGCAGCTCGGTTGATAAATGAATAGAAAGCCGTTTTTTGATTGGAATCGGATATCGAGTAGAATGCTTATTCATGGCGGCCAATAAACATGAGGTTTGTGGAAAGGTTCGACGGATTTCCCCGTTATGGATTCTTTGAGGATGCATACGGTCTATGAACGAAACGAGTAAGGTCCGCAATCAAGCCTCGAAGGCTGACGTTGCACGTTTCAATGCTTTTCACAAGAATAGTATCTTTTGAACCGTTAATTACACAAGTATGCATTTCGATCACGGTCGATAATCCATTATAAGCTTCCCAAAACACGTTACAAAGAAACAATGCTATTTAAAACCCCATGTCAGATATTATCACGGGTGAGGCTCCCGCGGGAAAAAAAAATCTGGGAAGTTTGGGCAATGGATGCATGGGTCGCTGCACATGGCACATGTGCTTATTTATATGCACCAAAACGCGGCTCAAAAAATATTTGTGAAATACAAAAAATATGTGAGTTGATCTAACTGCCGACTGCAGAAATCAACCATATGACGCCTTCTTTATAACCCATCCCCCATTCGTCGGATCTTGGAATAAAAACCGGGGGGCTTGAATACTGAGAATTTGAACAATCCCATGATGAGTTCAGTGGTATTTGTATTTCTTTTTCATGCAGTTTTCGATGTGATCGATCAAGGATTTTTTTTTTCTGTCATGAGGCTTTGTGATAGGCATGCTTTAACTACGGTTCGGTAAACGGAATCATATCGTGGTTCCTGGGTAATCAAGATATCGATCCTGGCACCGGACTCCGCATGCGCTATGGTAGATGCGGGTTCGTCTGATTTAATTTAGTGTCTTTTTGCTCCTGTACTCTTTTCCTTCTGGCCAGGTCTTTGATATCTTGTTCCTGGAAATTTCAATGAATTGAACTGGTGTATGGGATTATATTTACCTGACAAAGCAGCTACTTAGCTTAGTTAACCGAAGCTCACAGCCGCTTTGCGCTTCATCCCAGCCCCTCGTCCACTTCGACCTCAACATTAAAAAATGAAAAAATCAAGGAAATTTTAAGTTAACTCGAATCTTGACTCGTGAACTCGACGTCCGTGCCCCCATAAGAAAAAATACCAAAGCTCTAAACCTTTCGGAATTCCAGAGTTTTTCCCATCAAGCCACAAAAAAAACAAGTAACATACACATTCCACATTCCTTCCCTCAGAAAAATAAATTCCATTTACAAGATCCAATAAAAGCCCACAATCCACTTACCACACGATCAATCCAAACTCCCAATAGCATTCCTCCTCCTTCCCCCTCTTCTTTTCCCATAAACCCCGACCACAGAGAACGTGGCGCTTCCTCGCGCACACACCCTGCTGAAAGGGCGCTTGTCGCACGTGCGTGTGTGCAAAACAGAGGAAGGAAGTTATAACCAGCCCATTCTTGGCGTTGATATTCCACAATGCATTGCATTGATATTGCATATGTGATAGCTTAAGTTGACTAGATCGAATCGATAAGGAGATGAAATGGTTTAGTGCGTTTTTTGACTATCATTAACTCCGGGGTGATATGGGCTGGGCGTTTTCTACCTCTAGTTCACATTTCGGCTGAATTTTTGGGGGAGAGGTATAAGGTACTGTAGATACCTCTACTGGTAAGTATACATGTTGGCATATGAATCAATCGATATTCTCTACCCCAAGCAAAACCGTCCTCGTCACGACAATCCCCCCTTTTCCAACCTATTATGTTTCATCTCAAGAATCCAACGAGCTCAAATCTAGCTCCTCATTTCATCCGATCGAGCTCCTCAAACCAGCATCGTCAAAACCTTAAAAACCCTCACTAGCCTCCCTCTAGCTTCTAAACAACTCCACGTACCGCTTCGTACCCCCCCTCCCACATGCGATCTCCTAAAACTTCCAACAACTGACACTAACTATGGGAATCGTGGATCGGATCGAAAATGGCTCCAATTAAAACCCCAGGCTAGTTTATATGCTAACTAGTATAGTGCCGATGAGTTGGCGCTTTTACTGTGTACTCCCCATTTATTTTTCCCGAAGTTTAACTACGACAGGACGGGAATTTAGGAACACGCCGTCAAAGATCGGAATATCTCGGTGGGATGGCCATATCATATGACTTTAATTTTCCCCACTATATGGGTGGGTATACATGGGGTTTGATATCGATAAGAGCCCCTCAAAGTTTTGGGTTTTTTCAATGGAGGAGTCGCGAGTGCATATATGGGGCCGGGCTACTGATGCGATGAGGTGTGAGGGGTTAGTTACCTTCGGAAGAGTTAGATCACATGTCAATGCGTATGCTAGTTAATGATATAATTTCAAGAAACCTGTGCTGACACGTCAATCGCAATCGTGATTGAATATATCATATTTTCGTTCTCGTCGTTTGTTATCGATTCTTTTAGTTAGCAGCAGCTGAAAAGTTGTCTTAGATTCTTGCAGGTGGTGCATGGTGCTGGCTAGTGGAATCTTTGACAACGTCACGGGGAAAGCAAAAGTGTAACAAATCTATTGGATTGAATGGCTTTTAGGGCTGACACTTCCATTACAAGCTTATAGTCGGGTATCATCGGTGTGTATACGTAGACTCTGCAGCCTTCATGTTCAGTCGATATATATACTACCGACGATTGGGTCGGCGAACGGAGTATAGAAAGGAAGCATATCAATTGATTGGTGGAGGACTATCTATTCATCATGTAAAAACATGATGCAAAAAAAAAAAATCAAGGTTGAGGAGAAAACGAGGCAACAAAGGAGCGAGCGCTTCGAAAGGGAAATTCCATGTGAGACAGTCAATTGGAAATCACGAAAGGCCACAGTTCGTGACGGGTGAGTTAGGCATAACGATTTCCTAAGCACGCTATGACCCAGTGTTAAAACAGGTCCTAGCGGATAGGTCGTTCGGCCCAATGAAAATATGATTTGAGAGGCAAGGAAAAGAAACCTGTCCCCTCCGCATGATATCGATAAGTGTTGAATATATCGAAAAGCAACAATGCATTGGTCAGGTATCGGGGTCGAGAAGTATCGATGTAGTGAGTAAGACGGGACGAGGCATAGGTATGATAATCTGCAGCTATCCACCCGGTTAGGCAGCCTGCAGATTATTACCTGAGAGTACCTCAACCTGCGTGGTCGCTGACAGGATATCAGTTTCGTAAGGGTAGATATTATCCTTCAAGCTCGCGTGAGCTTCTTTAACGCATCTATCCTCTGTTCGATTTCAATGGGTTTTTCGATACCGATGGTTTCCTATAGCGAAGGCAAAAACGAATGGAACCTGTCAGCCTCTGGTCTCAACAGCAACTCAATATGGAATGTGTGATTTTGAAGCCGACCGAATGTAGCGATCGAAAGAGGAATGTGTAAGTATGTAAGCTCTGTACAACGTTACAGTTAAAACGGCATGGAAAAAGGCGTCTGCGATCCCCTTCGCAACTCTGAGCCGTCTTGTCGAAGACACCCATGGGATGGAAGAAATGGATAAACTTCCTTCGTGAATCAGAGGTATAAAAACCAAGGTACACGAGTAAGGATATCTCCCGGAAAATTGGGGAAGCACAACCGACGGAAGGCTGCAGATTTTCTTGGTTTTTTTTTTTTTTTAGACATTCCACGACAGAAGTGCGTTACCCCCGGGCTGGTTAATTTCGTTTTGTAGGGGAATGAGGGATTTAGGAAAAAGGGCTGACGCATCCAGCGGTGTAAACGAAGAATGGGGTGGACGGGAGAAAGGTGGAAGGCGATGAGCGATGAGGTAGGAAGAGGTATGATTGGTGATGTTGAAAGTTGGTGGGAGAATCGTAAATCCGGGGCAAGGGATGGTGGTGTGCTTCCGGTGGTACAAAATGACCACCTCGCCGGAAAGCTCCACGGGGTTGACTGTTGATTTTGATCAAAACGATAATGGAGGTGGCGACCGTGGGCGAATGAACTGGATTTGATGTATGTATCAAAATGCGGTGAAACTTAGATAATCGAAATGTTTCGGGTTGTACACACTAGACTTGATGCATCCTCTGGGCAAATTTTGCCTAATGCTCTCCGTCCAATATCATATCCCACGCTTAGACGGATGGGGGAGGAATGGCAGGGGATGGTAATCGAAGATCCATAGTGCGGGGGGGGTAGTTATGGCTAAGGTGGTCATGCTATGGGTAGGGTGGGTATAGCTAACCTTTAGATCCTTGAGATTGACATCACCGCCCATACCGTCTGCAACAGCTTCGAAGAACTCCTTCGACCACTTCTTCCTAGCGATCCACAACCCTTGCATCTTCTTGACCTCCATCTGCACCTTTTGCTTGTCCTCAGCTGATATCGGTTTCACATCGCCGCTGCGAAGAGGTCCGAGACGGCTGCGTAGGTCTGTGACTTGCTGCCGTAGGGTGTCCACTTCGGTCTTGAGATCATCTGCAGTTGGCATGGAGCGAAGGTTCTGAAGTGTCACCTGAAGGGTTTTTAGTTCAGCCTTTAGTGCCGACGTTCGTCCCTTCAAGGACTCGACCGATGCCTTCATATCTGCGATTTCTTCCGGTGAAGCAAAGTCATCAGGGTCCTAGAAGAGCGGATCGAGATGATCATCCGTTAGCCGAAAACGCTTGCTAAAAGGATTGAACACCAGATAATCCTGTTCATGATTTGATAGATAGCGTTCTTGTCCGAGTCTTGGGCTTCATGGGAGAATGGCAAGGTTAGAGCCGGGTTCCGAGATGTTCCTCCGGGATGAGATGTGGAGCTGATATGTGGAGACACGAGCCGACATCTGGAGAGGAAGGGCTCCGGTGGGAACGGTACATGTTGACAGGTTCCCTTGCTGACGGAGGTACTTTGGCTCAAGTAACTAGTATACTGGCATCCCCCCTTCGGCGAGGGGATCTCCCACTAGCCTTGATATTGGTAAAACCATGGGAAGCCCTGGCTTGACCAAGACCTCGAACTGGGGCTACGCGCACCTGCAACATCTGCAACATGCACAGACCAGACGAGAGCTCTGCCATTCATCGGACTCTTACCTGAGGCGTATGATAAACCATCTGCTTGCCCGTTGATTCGCACACACCATCCAACGAGTCAGCCAAGTCCGCAAAAGGCGCCATGGAAGGTCACTCAGTGGCTCGTATTCGGCTGGTCCGGGCAGCCCCAAAGCAACCCATTCCGTCGTCGTCGACCGTATATTCGTCGATCGAACACGGAGAGTTTCCAAAATGTCAAAGCCCGTTGACGACTTACCGGAGATGCAAACCACCAGATCCCCATTATCACTCAACTCCTTGAGCAGCTTTGCCGCATTCGCCTTCGTAACCGCGTTATGCAAATTGGCACTAATGTCCGTAGCCGAATATGGGCGGTTCTGCTTTTGTAGGTAATCTAGAATCATCTCGACGGCTGAAATAAATAGCCATGTGTCAGTACGTCTCGCGCAGCTCGTTTAGCCATTCAATAAAAGCAAAGGGATAATAAAAGAAAAATTTAAAAAGAAAGCCGGATTT
Organism: Arthrobotrys sphaeroides; assembly: GCA_036971245.1. Lineage (NCBI taxonomy): Eukaryota > Fungi > Ascomycota > Orbiliomycetes > Orbiliales > Orbiliaceae > Arthrobotrys > Arthrobotrys sphaeroides. The sequence continues at coordinate 650,401 of JAJTTW010000011.1, read as the reverse complement.
CCAGGAAAAATCTCAGCCCTCTGGAATTTCCCCTCTTCTCTCAGCTGGGCTCCCCTCGGGCGGCAGGCCCCAGCTTCGTCTCCAACGCTCGGAGATTATTCCTGCCGATGCGTCTCCCACCATGCCCATGCATCCATCACACCAAAAAGAAAAACATCCCCAGGCGAGAGGGCCACGAAAAAATGATATATCGACAACGATATTTGTTGCTTTGCTCGGTCTTGTGTGTCATTTGGTATGCAAGCAACCCATGCTAATGCTTTGCAGAGGAAGTAACCAAAAAAAGGAACGTGCATATGCAGCTTGGAGCGAAAAGCTAAAAATCATGATCGAAGTGGAACGTTTTCCTCTTCCCTCTCTTTTTTTTTTTTTTTGTTCTCTGGCTGCATCCCGCGAAAGGGAGATCCAACATTAGAATTTTTATACATGATAATGAGGAGATAGTGACTGGGCCGATGCTTGAGGGTGCAGGGAATAAGGATCATACGGGCAGCCAGGCCATGGGTGGAGGCGAAACGGACCAGCGACCAAGCTTTCGAAAAATAGCAAGAGCACGGAACCGCTCGCAAAAGCAGGTCGGGGCGGACGAATCAGATGTTGAGACGCAACTTCCCAGATGCTTTGCAGCCAGCAACCCCGCACTGAGAGAGACAGGGGTGGCTCGATAGTGGATGCACGGTGGCAAGCAAGCGAGCGAGGGAGTTCAGGCATATATGGAGACGGGTTGGAGGGGACAAGGTGCAAAAAGGCTCTGCGATTGATACGATTCAATTGGAGATCGAGAGTTCATGAGAGGATTGGGATGACCGTTGGAAGTCGTGCACACCTTCGTCACCCTTGGCCTTCGGGACCTCCTTTTTGTCGGCTGCCTTTTTGGGAGGCATGTTCTCGTCTGTTGACAGGGCTGTCAGTGTTGGAGCCGGGGAGCCAATGCAGGCGGCAAGGGCCTCGAGAGAGCGCACGGATTATTACGTGATGATAACTTGATGCAGGCGAAGTAGTGGGTAGTGGGTACTGATATGCGATGAGGTGAGAAATGGTTCTGGCTACGAGACTGTTCTTGGAGGTTGTGAATTTGAACATGGAAGGCTTGGGGGCAACGCAAAATTTACCACACTCGACTTTTGGCGGTGACGAGACTCAAAATTCGCGAATACAGTTCCTTATCTGCACTCATAGTTGACGGCAATCGAGGATTATCGATCCTAGTTTTGATCCGTGTTGCAAATCTACCGGTGTCCCGGTCTTCGCATTAGCTACGGAGCAGGCAGCTAACCACTCTTCCAAGAGGGATGAATCTTGATCCTCCCAGGCCATCCAGGACCAAGAATCTAAGACACAGAGGTGAATGCATAGTACTTGAAGTATTGGCAGAATCAAAATCGTCATACTGTTGCAAACATTCCTGAGACTTGGTAATAGAGAAAAGAACATGTGTAAGACATTAGCAGTGGAGCGCTGGACCTGAGGCTACCGATACGCATAGCCCAGATAGCATATTTGAGTATCTATCCATGAGTCCAGCTAGACCATGACTAGACGTAACCTTGCATTAGGACCTTTCTAGACTGTGCTAGAGTTATAGTCACGAGACTATAATCTAGAAGCTAGGCTGGGAAGCATGTACCAGTGTAGTCTGGAGTTAGGACGCTTAGAGAGCCGATTGATCCGGAAGAGGTTTCCTGGCTATGACATACCCTAGCATCAGTACGGCCGAGACTAGCTTCTGATGATGGTATTGCAGTGTGGAACGTCATCTGATTTGTCTAGCTTAAGATAGATGCTATTGATGTTAGTTGATTCCTCTCGGCATAAAATCAACGCTCCTACACACAAACTACGTCCCACCCCGAGATAATCCCACCCCCCAAAAAAAAGGACAGAGAAAAAAAAGAAAGATAGATGGTCAAGGACTGATTCGAACAGTCGATGCTGGGTACACAGCTGTAACTGCCTATTAAACGGGGTTATTCGGCAGTTTTGGCAACCGGTGCTCAATCCCGTTGATCAGACGTGAGAGCATCCCAGAGTTTTACCAACTAAACTACAAGACCTGGTTTTGTGATTAATCTGTAGGGAGCTAGGGGGGGTATATGAAGGTTTGTGTGGTAGAAATTGACTGGTATTAGAGGCGTGGACTGTAACGCGCGCGGTGGTGGGATGAGACAGTCAGCGGTAATGTGGGATGTTAATGTGGTGGGTGTGATGGGGGTCTATGGGAGCGTGTATATATTCAATATATACCTTATACGTCAGTAAATAAGTGTGCGGCCCTCTTGCTCGTGGCTTTTATGAGGAACTACACAGCAACCTCGCATCGGCATCGTCCTTATGGTGAAGCCGGCTGCCTCCAGCGATATCGATAGGTAATACGTTTCTCAGCCGAAGCCCCCCAGGACAGACCTCTCCTTCGCAGCATACACCATACCTTCGAATTCATGCGCGCATATGCGCCCTCATCTAGAAATCTGCGGTAAGGTTTAACAGCCTTAACGCATCTAAACCCAGCTCTTCCGCATAAAAATCTACGAATGCGGGAACCTTTGAAGCATGAAGGTGGTCTGAGGTGCGTAGCATCAACACATCATAGGCTACTCAGAATATCTTCAAAGTCTCCCCCCGCATTACTCAATTCTCATGCGGATGAGCTGATGTTAGGTGCGTTGGGATCATAAAACTTGACCGCACAGTTTGAGATGAGTGCGCATATGGCGCGGATTTTGATTCAAGAGTTGGCCGGCTGGTAGTCAGGAGTGATCAAAATACAACATTTTACTGCGTTGTCTGAGGAGCGTCGATGGTATTATAATTAGAAATTATATTAGAATTCGATAACTGAGGTGTGATGGAGCGTGGGATCTGTGAACATCATGTATCTGCAATATAATACGCATATATACGATGTCATTGCAAATACCCTGGGCGGAGTAGAAGAAGTCTTCTATCCACACCCTCCTCCATCCATCCTCTCCCTCCTCGAAATCTTCACTCCTCCTCTCCTTCCCTCTCCTTTCCTTGGTCTCAAAGTACCTTCGCATACGCCCTCCTATCAGACCATGTGGCCCTACCGCCGCCTATCCCAACCCCTCACCCCCGTCCGCGAAGAATCCATCTCCGCAACATCAGGCTCCTTCAGTCAACGTACCACCGCCGCAAACACCCCCAGCCGCGGCCCTTCAGTCGACATGAACCGGGTTCAATCATTCATGAGCAACCTCATGAACGTCAGGTCACAAACCGCTGCGGGGGGTAGTAATGAGTCTACGATGAATGAACGGAATCGTCGGACGCGGTTTACGGGGGATGCGAATGATGATTATGATGGTGATGGCGGTGGTGGGAGTGGTCGTGAGAGTGATGTTGGACCTGTTAGACCTGCGGCGGCGGAATCGAGTACTACTATGGCGAGTCCGGTTGCTGGGGGTGTAGAGGTTCCGGCTGACGTTACGGGGAAGTTTGAGAAGGAGAGGTATATGGTTTTTCGGAAATTTAGTTTTATGGCGGCTTCGATGGCGACTGCGCTTGAGGGATATGTATGGCCCCTTCGTATATATATCCCTACGCCTTTAAGTACAGAACTGACGTTTGGGAGTTTATACAGGCCATATTTTCTTCGGTTTTCTTCCTCATATTTCTCGGTCTCGCTGAGAATTGGGGTAGGACGGTGTACGAACCGGTTAACCTTCGTATGTTCCGGAGTCACTTATTCTTCAAGCTATCCGTATTCATCGGTATGCCGGTTGGGAGTGTCTTGGCCGCGAATATGTACAAAAAGTTCAACGAGAGGAATATCTCGCTCACGTTCATCGGTTTCATATTCTGCGGGGGCTTGGGGATGGTGATGGCTGGATCGAGTCCGGCTATGCATATGTTCCAAGTTATTACCTTTTGGCGTTCTGTTATCGGCGTCGGGATTGGAGGTTGTCGGCTTATAAATGTTATGACGGCTTCTAGGTGAGTATATATCGAGTATCTTCTGGTATTGGGTGTCTTTTGGTCGACTGACGTACGTGGGATGGTGATTAGGGCTACGACTCCGAGGTGGCGAGGTGCTCGGATGGGATACATCTGCGCTAATGCACTTATCGGATACGTGTGTGTGATTCTCACCGCGACTTTTGGTGTCTGGTATAACACGAAGGAGTTGAACATGGAGAAGCCTTGCAAAAGTCAATGTCAGCGCGGAACTGATGCAGCCTGGTAAGTTATTCTTTTTCGATGCTAAATATGATAAAGTGATATAAGCTTACGTACTTTTACTTCGTCTTCAGGCGCTGGGTAGCTGGGGTTGTTCTAGCCTCCTCGGCGGCGGCGGCGATGGCCCGTATCAAAGCCTCTTTTGAGGCCCCGGCGCACCCTGATACCGCCCTAGTCCTGAAATTCTCGCGGTTCTTTCAGGATTACAAGCATGGGAAATACTTGTACCCATTGATCTTTACCAGCGTCATTCAGTTCTTCGCGTGGGCCAGCTTCTACGCCATCCTGCTCAACTTGACTTCTATCATCTGGGAAACGGGATATTCTTACCCCGCGGCTGCAGGCTATACCATGACCACCTATCTCTATCGAATCATCACCGGTTACACGATTCTTGTTGTCGGCGGGGTCGGTGGAGGGTATACTTTGCTCCTCCTTTTGGTCGACAATTGTGGCCGGAAGCAGTTTTTATTGTTTGCTAATACGTTTTTGATTACGATCGTTGCCATACTCGCCGGAGTTTGGGATCATATGCCTAATCACGGAGCGATTTCATTGATCACATTCGCGATTCTTTTACTGGTTGCCGGACCGATTGGGTGCGGGTATATCCACGCCAGCGAGATTTTTCCGAGGATGCATAAAATGTGGTGTATTACGATTGTGGAGGTTGCCGGTGGCTGCGGTGCTGCGGTGGGGGTTTTGGCGGCGGAGAGTATGTTGAGTATTAGACCTAGGATTAAGTACTATAGCTATGGGTCTCCAGACCATAGCCATGGTAGTGAAGCGGGGATGGCTGGGATTAGGATGTTTTGGTTTTTTTTGGCGGCGTGTTCGACGGTTGGGTTTTTGGCTGGGTTTGGGATCGTGGAGACTGCTAGGAAGGAGGTTGGGGTTATTGAGGGAGAGGTTTATGGGGATTGGGGGACGTGGAATGATAGGAGGAGGATGAGGCCTGAGCAGGGGTGTGAGTTTCCGGTTGTGATTTAGTGGGGTTGTGGGGGTCGGGTTTATTCAGTCTCGTATGGTTTTGGGGTTTGGGTAGTCTAGAAGGGTTTGGGATAGTTTGGGGGGTTTATACTCTCTTATTGTTGGTTAGAGACTTCAGTTTCTTGGGGGTATTGTAGTGAGTTAATTGCAATTGAAGCTTTATGGGATGGGGTTATTGTGATTATGATTCTGTGAGGTTATGGTGTAGTTATATCGTAGCTTCGTAATATGTCGTCTATATACCAAAAATATCGTGATGATGAAGTATACTCCTGCCGTATTTACGGCGTATCATCTACCCAAACTTGCTACAGCGCCAAACATCATTCCCACAAGTCCTTCCAGACCTTTTCCCTCTGAGGCAGCGGTAGCTCCTGATCTACTCGTCGAACTGCCTGCGGCGTTTCCTGCGTTTACACCGCGGATGACGCAGTCTCTTAGTCCGTTTCTTACTTTGTCCCTGTTATCTCGTAGGTTTTTTGCCGCGAGACCGCCTTTGGACATTATTTCCCTGACGCGGGGGTCTAGATTTGAGGCTAGAGTTCTGAAGAAGTGGGTTGTGAGGGAGGGGGTGTCGAGGGAGGTTATGAGGGGGGATAGGAGGGTTTCTGGGGGTTCTTTTTGTTTCCTCGTGGATTCTGTTGTGGGGAGGTCGGAGTCTGAGTCTGAGTCTGAGAGATATGCTGGGTTGTTGTTGTTTGTATCTGATAGACCGGATGTGGGGTCGAAGGATGGGGTTGAGAAGGTTAGCTGTGAAGGGTTTGTGGAGATGTTTGAAGGGATTGATTGGAGGATCTTTTCGAGGGCTACGATGTTTGCTGCGCGGGTTGAGACTTCAGATAGGGTTCTGTCGAGGGTGGAGAGGGTTGTTAGGCTTCGGCTGAGGGAGGCGAGGGAGGTGGTTAGTTGGGATTGGAGGTAGGAGGTTATGGTTGAGGTTAAAAGGGAGGCGGCGGGTTTTGGGTTTGAAGATGAGGAAGGAGTTTGCGTGGGTGGGGTGTAGGATGTTGGGGAGAGGATGTGGAGGACGAGGATTGCGGCTGTGGCGCGGGAACGGGTTTCTGAGGTTGTGGGTTCTTTGTCTGTGGGGAGGGTTGAGGATGTGGATGATGAGGAAGGGGAGAAGGAGAATTCTTTGATGGTTTGCTGGGCGCGGGCTTTGATTGTGCGGTCTGCGGGGGTGATGACTGTGTTTAGGAGGGTTTTCATGACGTCGAGGGTTTCCAGACCCGGTGCTTCGCCTGTGGCGTTTGTGTACATCCGTCGGAGTTCGACGATGGTGTACGCTGCACGGATTAGAGCCTTTGGATCCTCCTTCCGCGGTCGACGGGGGCCTCTGATATCATCCGTCGTGCCTGTGGAGATGGCTTCTGATATTTGAACCTCCAATTGTCGTCCTAAGAGTAGACATCGCGTGCAGCCCCTCAGCAGACGTGTGGTTCGCGCTAGGTTCTCTACGACGGTGTTCAACGGCTTTGCGACATCATGACGGTCCAGGACTTCCCGGGATAAACGGGCGTAAGATGCGGATAGCTGGGTTAACTGTTCGCGGATGCTGTCGACCAGGAGTTTGGAGTTATCCCGTGAGACTTTTGCGTGCGTGAGGAGTGGTTCGGCGGACGCTGTGGTCAGCGTGTGGATGTGTGTATCTATCTCTTGAAGGTCGAATAGTACACGGGATAAGGGGGTGCTGAGGTCCAGCGTGGTATCTGAGGGGTTGTTCGTGGCGTGGATGAGGGTGTTCGCGAACGAGTAGGGCGAGAATGAGGAGTCGAGGAAGATGTCGAAGTCGATGTATGATGGAGCGGCCTTGTTCGAGAGAGGGTCGTTGCCATCGTCTGGAGCGGTGACCTCCACGGTGGGGTCGTTCATTGTGGCGATTGAAGCATTGGCTGCCAGTTGCCTGCAACTTGGGCTAGCCGGAGCTTGTTTGCAGCTGGGGGTGGTGATGTTGAAGTTGAGGTTGAAGTTGAAGTGAAGTGGTTGTTCACGCTCATGCATGGATGTTGGAGGTTGAAGTCGGAGATAACGTTTCACCAGACTTGGGGCTAAGCTCACTCGCCACAGTAACCGGCTGTTCTCAAACATTCACGGACTGTCACAATTAATACGCGATTAATGCGTATTCACAACCTAAAGCAGTGATCAGCTTCAGTGACGATCACAAATCAGTCATAAGTTTATCTATTTTTGTCTGTGGAATTTCGCGAGACCCTGATTTACGAGACAAGGATGGCCAGGTTACGGAGCTCAAATAAAATCAGGTATCGGCCATCGTTTGGAAAAGCATTGCTTGATTTATCATAACAGCCGGATGGCCTCGATACTTAACAACCTGTTTCGGTCGTGAATTTCTGTGTTATGTTTTAATACCCCTGGTATCGAAGATACGATTCCAGTGCCGAACTTGACGAATTATGTCTATTTGAGGGGGAAATATTTTCTTGAGCATATGAATATAGCTAACGTAAATGACCGGCCTGCGAAACGCACCACCTAAGCGAGACAAATATCATACCATATTAAAATTTGTATGCAAAACCATAACAAAACAATGACCTTACGCGAACGATTATAACTATGTCAAAAAAAATTGTAAAAATATAATTTTGATATTAATGTAATTTTAAAATTTTAATCTATAGCTTTTATATGTATAATATTGATGTAGGCAGCGTGGTTGTTGTTTAATTGCGTGGTAATTAAGGTACGGGTTGTGTGTAGGTAGGCGCGGGCGATGAAAATGGTATGAAAACGGTAGTGAAAACAGCTGTGGTGTTGATAGGCTTGTAGGCTAGATGGGTAGGTATATTTGCGCTGTTTGGTTTGTAGGATTTGGGTGAATGGTTGTTGAACTACGGTGGTAATAGTGTTGGTATGGGGGTAGATGGCAGGCTGGTGGACAGGCTGGTGGGCAAGTTGGGTGGATTATAGGTCAGAGTTTTGCCCTAACCAGAGCAGCTAGTGTGCAGGTTGTTGGGCAGGTTGGGTGGGTTGTGGGTAGGTTGGGTAGGTTGTGGGTTGGGTAGGTTGGCCGGACAACCAAATCTTGTTCTGTTTAGGCTTAATACTGTCTCGCGTTGGTGGTCTGTTTTGCAGGCCGGTCATTTACGTTAGTCCCGTTCTTAGAGTGCCCGTCAGGCCACAGAAACTGCAATAGCTATGAAAAGGCATTAAAGTTATAATCTGTGAGATTCAAGTCGTATCTGCCGGGTATCCAAAACTCCGTACATGCACAGTGTGCTGTACCAGCACCCTCGTATATAAAAGCGCCATAACTCCCATAGTAAAAGACTATAAAACGAAGATATCTGCCTTCTGAACTCCCTCCCACCTCTGGTGGTGCCTCCTCATACTGCTTGTGGGGTATAGGGAGCAGAGAGATAGACGCTCGGGACACTCGCGACCGCTTGCATCCGATATCCTATACCGTCGACTTCAACAAGCATACGATGATATCGCATGGAATGTTAATGGCCACATCCATATGGCCGAGTTTTTCCTTAATTTCCCCACAGTAGGGTTTGATGAGGCCACGTTCTTGTTCGACCCTGAGGACTTCCTCGTCAAGCTGCCGTTCCCACTCAAACCTCAGACCCCAAGCCCACCGAACGCTCTATCCAGCTCTTCACCAGGGCTCGCAGCTTGCTTCGAGTACCCATCCTGCACGGGGATTCCTAGTACCCTAGCCTCCGGCATCGACAGCGGAGTACCAGCCCCACCGCTACCTGGCGTCCCAGCCTTCTTCGTAGGTTCCAACATCATAACCCCCGTATCCAGCCACCCAGGTGCCACCCTCCTCTTCTCCATTAGTTCTCGTTCCTCGATACTCCTCACCCATTTCTCGATATCCTCCCTCGCGGTCTTGGCTTCGTTTGTTAGATGCGCGGATAGGTTTGAACAGTCGAGGATTAGTTGGTCCGGGGAGATGCTGGATTGTCCGGATGGAGAGACGATTTGGCTGGATGATGGTGGGGGGAGGGATGCTGGGAGGGAGATGTAGTCGTATGGGAGGGTTATGGAGGTTGGGAGGCCGGCGAAGGGGGAGACGGTGAGGGGGATTTGGGCGAGGAGTTTGTGGGCTGTGTGGGGGTTAGTATTGGTATATGAACTTAAGCTTTGGGGAGGGTGGAAGTAGGTATGTTACCGGTATGGTCGTGCATTGTGAATGCTGCTTGGTCTCTCTACGAAGGGAGAGCCTTCTGAGGTCGTAGACGGTGGATGTCGTGAGGATGTTTGGGAAGCATCGATGCTTGGCTGGCGCATGGGCCACTTTGTGGTATTTTTAGCAGTCAACACATTTGGACAGGCTCGTCGTTAGAACTGGATTGACGGTCTCGTACCACGGAACCCCACAGTCAGGTTGCGCGACTGTCTTGTATTATCTCGTAAACCAGCTGTGTCTTGTACCCAGCCTCTTCTGAATCTTCAAAAAGCTTTACAGGGAAACAATTCAACCCATTGCCAGACTGCGTACCGCGGCGGCAGCCGTGGTACAAGCCAAATTTCGATACCTCATCCGTAGTACGGCAGATCCAGCAAATATTGACGGTTGGAGGTTTTGGATTCGAGGCTAAGGTTTTTCATTCCAAAAACTGCGCAGACTGCATGGAACTACAAATACCGTACGTAACCTTCATAAGGACCCCATACCTTCTCCGAACCGTCGTCATACTTATAAAACTCCATATCGCGAAACATGTATTCCCCACCATCCGCCCCCGCATCCGACGGCGAGACCCGCCATATGAGCAGATGAGTATCGTACAACGAGCTCATGGTATGCCCCGCCAAATGATCGATCGCGTCAACTGGAGATAGTAGTCGTCTCATCTTATTCACCATCTGGACGTGCTCCGTTCCCGTTTTAGAACCCGGCCCCGCGCGGGTTTCGAAAATGATATCTATTTCCCGTCCGTGGAAAATAGGATCCGTCGACCTCCACAATTCTAACCTCTTTCTGGCCCTCCGAGTTTGCGTTGCCGCCAGTTCTCCGCAATAGTCGATGTAGAAGGCCCTCAGTTTCGGACAGCTGGCGGCCAGGCTCTCCATCATATCTACTATATACTTTGTTGCGAAGTAAAATCCCAAACAGCAAATTTTCACCACCTCCAGGTTTGTGCAGAGGTTGAGACCTAGTTTTCGGTGATATTCTGGGAATTCGTTCCAAAACCAACCTTCGTCTTCGTTTTCTTCGAAGCGGATGCCGATTTGTTTCAGTGTTCTCGCGTGTTTGGGAATAACTTCGTTCCAGAAACGGTGTTCTAATGCTAAGTTTTCGCGACAGGCTCCGAATAGCTCGATATGTGTTAAACCGCTCCGATATCGTAAGAAGTCGTGGAGGGCTTGTCCGTAGTGCATTGCGCATATACGTTTTAACTGGATTCCTGAGTCTGTTATTTGCTTTAGCATCTGCTCTTGAGACCACATCTCATCGCGGTCAGGTACCTCCCCGCTAGATTCCGTATCTGCATACCAACCAGGTTCCCACAACCCAGGTTGGACGGATGAGATATGCTCCAGCCTCGTTAGTTTCGTAAAATCCATATCTAGGACGAAGTTATTCCGCGAGTAGGTTTCCAACGATCCCAATCTCGTCGCTTGCTCTAGCGCGGTAAACAACGGTTTAACGCTCCTAGGAGACGTCTTGAGCTTCGCAAGGTTTAGCATGAAGTGCTGTAGCTCATCTTTAGACTGCAGGACAATTTGTGCTAGATATTCGGCGTGCTCTTGGCTGACTGGGTCGTAATTGCCCTGTAAGAATCTGACGACTAGACGGCGCAGATGTGAGAGCTGTGGGCAGTAACTTTGGAGCTTGGAGACGTTGTTAAAGAGTAATGTTACATCCAAGTAGAACCTCCCGTCTGCGGCCCCCGAGCATAGAATTGAGGATAGGATTTCATGGGTGTCTAGGCCGAAAGCGCCGCTTGTCAACCAGCTATAATACTCACATTAATATCATTAGTTCTGTAACTAGTGTGACCCACCAAACGCGGGTTATAAGAAATCGGGTGTACCTTATCTCTCTCAATCGAGAGGATGTAGTAATTATCTTTTCAACCAGCTGCACCAGATTTTTCATCGCTACCCCTTGTCGACGAACCGTAGAAGCCGATAGAGCGGGTACATCCTCCTCCAAAAACCCTCTGCCGAACTTCAAAAATTCCAGATCGCAATCATCCTGATCGATCACAATCGCGTAGCGGGTATCAAGTACCAATCTTTTAACCCCTCCAAAGAACCCTGCGTACCCGTTTTCATTTTCCGTAGGTTCCGACAGCGGTGGCTTATAGTCCGCATACAACTGTAAACGTTTGACGGAACAGGTCTCAGTCGCCAAGCGGATGGTGAAGGTTGAGAAGAGTAGTTCTGCTGTAAGGGTAAGTAGTCTTCGGCAGGGGATTGCTTGTCGAAGACGTTTTATATCCCAGTTGTCTAGGAGGGAGAGGATCTCGGAGAGCAGTTCGACTGGGATTGTTGATAGCGTGTGAGGCATTGGCGGTGTGTAAATGATGATGTCGAGAGGTTCTGTGGGCTGGGTATATGCGTGCACCTTCCACAAATCTGTCTGGGATATCTACTTAGATACCTGGATGGCTCACAGGTAAGCTATGGCCTTGGCGACAAGGGTCTAGATGGAGCCCAGAATTCGTGCCTCTCATGATCATGGCGATGTGCCTAAGTTAAGTACGTATGTACCAGTTGCCCGAATAGAAATATCGGAGTAGCTAAACTTCATTTCCATGAGCGTGCATATGGCCACAATGCCCCCGTGGCATGTTACACGGGAAGACTTCTAGCTAGAGAGTCTATGGTAGAGCGTAGCTATAGTAATTGCTATCTTCAAACTACGACATTTTCAACACACGGTCGGCAGTTGATTCGATGGTCTTTTGAGTTTCACTGGGTTGGTGATTTGGGACTATATTCCGGCAGATAGATTGGCACAGGCCATTAATTATCTTTTGGGTAAGAAGTAGTAGCCCTGGTGGATCGATTGCTTCGAATCGAATGCGTTTTGGCAACATCGGGGCGGATTGATATTCGGAACAGCCGGCCAATTACAAAGCTAACAAGACTACCTAAATACGATAATATCCTCGAGAAATAAGTCTTTTTGGCCCATGGAAGGACAATTTGTCTCTTCTCTATCTCGGGGTATGGGCGGTTGCCTCTGCATTAGCCTTGCTGACCCCGATCGTCCATCTGAAAGCTTGACATCATGTTTACTGGCCCCAATCCCCGGAACTCCATCTGGGGCTTTCGAAGTTGAAATAACATAGGCGGAGTATTGCTGAGGTAACCGTACTAACGGCGAGGGCTGAGGTACAGTGTATCTGACGCGGGTCTCGGGCAATCACTCAACATTGTATGACGTATACTCTCGAACAGCACGCCGAGATAAAAGTAGTATTTAAAGACCCCCGACACTCCCAAACTTGAATTCCTCCATCTTTCTTACATCTTACCTCACCTCCTCCTCTACCTACCTCCCTCTACAAAGGGCGGGCAGATAACAATGCCCTGCCCTCGGAATTTAAAGCTATCGATTGACTCGCTACGTGCGAGGAGTCCAGTCCTCTGGGAGAAATATTTCTCCCGGGGAATAGTCTGGCAAGATCGAAATGGTCAGTCTGCCATGCTTCGGAGAAGGTTTATGTTATACCTCGCAAAGCAAAAGGTATAACATAAACCTTCTAAAGTTTAAAGGTGAACTGCAATAAGTTCATTTGCTGAATGATGGGACGGGCAAAACTTGACTTCCAGACAAATTCGTTGACATGGGGGTCGTTGTCGTGCAGGTTGGTATCCCGGAGCTACTTACCTTATGAGTATATCTAATTATTTCCTAGTCTCTCTGGAGTTGACACTATGCTCCCTCTCCTGGAAAGGAAGAACAGACCAATGTTGCGCGCTTCGACAACAAACAGATGGTTGGTTAGTCTGTTCTTTGACCTACCCCTACAAGGAGCTGGAGATCTAACTATATATCTCTAGGCCAGAAGTATCGCGTCATGGATCACGGGAACAGAACTACTTATCCTGCGACAGAGGGAGCCCCTCGGGAAGATACTTATTCTCTGAATAGTTATCTTCCTGATGGGGCCACCATGAATGAATCCCGTTGTATCGTCTCTGGCCGGGCGGCGAACCTTTTATCGGCCTGCCCCTCCAACATATACATATACGCCGTGCCAACCCCCCGTTTTAACCCCCGTTTGCGTACACGACCGCCGTGTCACCCTGCATGCAAACGTGGACCAAGAGAGATAACATCTACACGCTGTATTCCAACTGGACGAAAACAAATAAACAAAACTGCCACGGTTACCTAGGCGCGGCCCTTGGAGTGGCGCATGGGCCGAGCTTCCCTGGAACCGAACACCAACGAGCATCCTCCTCCCGTTTCAGTCAGGCTAGCGTCGTTCTCCCGCACGTGGACTTCGTTTTCGTACCGATATATATATATATATATATATATACCCCTCAACCAAAATAGTAGATGCCGGATCCATATTTTACGATCCGGCATCACAGATCGGTTATAAGCGCGAAGAAGACGATCCAGTACGGGCGAAATCTGATTCATCCACAGATATATGGCAGAAAGTAGTCGACCCGGCGACAGAAGACTGGAAAAATATGTTACATCGTTAGGGAGCCCACCCGCCAAGTTCGCAGACCTAGCGTGTGTGCCGGGCGGCGGTTAACTGTTTAAAGGGTTCGTCTTGGGTTCATATATACATATATTATATATATGCATCGAGGTACGGTGCGCCGGCAGCCTGCCTCCTCCTCGTCGAGCTTCTCAACCGCGTTCATCTGAGCGGCCTCTTACCACTCGGCCAGCTCCATCACAGCAGCGACCACCTCATCCTCCTTCTAGCTCTCAGCAAGCTTCTCCATTGGTTGGATAAACTTGCTGACGATCTCTAGTAGAGGTCTCTGCGTGACATTGTCGAAGCTCATGTTCTCTCTGCGCGGATATATATATATTCCTAAAGAATTACGAGCCGGAAAGCGGAATTTCGGAAGGGAAATACGGTTTATACCTGCATCTGCCACAGCGACAACGACATATGAACGGCGTTTTTGCAAAGTCCCGGAGCACATGGTATTAAAGCATTGTGGTCGATAGGATATATCCGTGGTCATGCTTACGCTGATGCCACCGGCGAGTGGCGACTGCTTCCAAATTGTGGAACCGCGTGTAGGTCTCTTCATGTCAACAACTATATATAATCATATTATCTCGTCAGTCGAAAAGAACGTCGGAGCTCTCGAAAAAAACGATTTAAGACTCGAAGGGTCATTGCTTCGACGTACAACGAAGAAAAGGAGCCGATAAGACCAAGTCAACTGATGACTGGTCTGAGTTTACCACGGTAGACTTGCCAAAGAACGAGAAGACCAAGGCCAGGATGCCTGGTCTGGGCGACTAAAACAGACCTGCGTGCACCCACAGATCGGGGCGTTAATTCAACCGTCGGACTTTGGGTGCGAGCGCGGGGAACCTGAGGACCGTTGATAAGTTCTCGGGGGTATTTTATATATTGGTGCGCCAATTTTATGGGCGTATTGACGCACTACTTCATCCTTAGGTGCGATGGGTGGAGGATGCGAAATATTACACAAATATTAGTCGAAGAAATTATATACCCGTTTCGGTACGAGTATATACCGTCCGACATACTGCAGACGGACTTCTTCATCAATAAAAGCGATGCATTGACAGTTTCCAAGGGCACGACTCTCGCGAGATACATTGGTACTCGGAAGCATCGGTAAAAATCTCGCACGCACGGAATGCCTCGGTCGATATCGATATATCAACGGGTCTACCAAAGCTGAACAACGTGGTCGCTGTCAAACACTCACAGGTTTTGAAGAAGTTATGGTTGGAGGTTGCCCAGATTGCAATGTTGGTGGTGGGTGGTATGAAATATATGGCCACCTTCAGATACGAAAGATGAAACAACATGTGACGACGGAAGATTGATTCGGGATTCCAATCCCGAGCTCTCCGATGTGGGTGTGGGGCCTCAGCGGCCTAGCCAGGGTACTTATCGGGGCCCTATTTCGAATACTTCTGGGGCACCCACCCATTCAAAATACCCTTGGGAAGACGGCCCTAGCTTGAGCTGGTATATATATAAGCAGTCTTTAATTTACTGCAGCTAGACGCTAGCAACAACATCTATACGCCGACTTACAACCCTTGCTTTAACAGAACGGGGGTGGAATACGAAACTACTTACGACTTCTGGATGGGCAACATCGATTCCAAAGTTCACAGGAGTGAGATATTCGGCCAAGGACCTTACTGGTGCCTTTCAACCGGCATTACTCGTGGTTGGGAAGGGCAAAGGCAAGGGCAACGAAGTTGGTCGCCCGCATGCCAATAAACCTCTACGCGGCAGCCGCACTGCTGGGCGATTACTACGATGGCAATTAATCTCGATACTAAATCCGGACGCGGCTTCGATCCGGCTTTTCATTCCGCATGTCATCTCACCCAAACAAAATATATACTCGCACGGCTGGCTTGAAAGATAAAATCCATGGGTCCGGAAATATTAATACAACTTAAACTAAATGCGAGGGACATTTTCCATGAAGAGGCTTGAACAATTTAACCAGCATATGACAAACCTTAAGAGTCATATCAGCAAGCGAGCTACGGGTACGAGTCAAATGATAGAAGAATACAACAGAGCCTCAAAAATGAAATACAGCAATGCGGGTGGAGCCACGCTCAGATAGTAGCCTCTATTGAAGAGCTTGAACTGTTTGGTCACTTAAACGAGGTCAGGCTTGTTGGATATGGCACCGGGGCAGATCATCTAAGGGACATTTCCACATAGGAAATTAGCTTCGGACCTTCAGGTACTATCCCTCAAGCTTAGAGATTCAGATTACCGACTTACAAGCGCCAGTCTCGTAACCAGAAGGTTTCTGCTTGCAATCTTGAAACCGACCCCATCCAGACTTATAGTGTTGGGAGCTCAAGAGCTATTTAAGGAAGCTGCATTCTATGAATAACTATTGGTTGGATCTAGACGGGAAATTTGTACTCAGGGAGTCAAAGGCAAGGATATTTATGTACGATAAGATTGCAAGGTAGTTGAGTATTTTAATAAATTGCCATCATTCCCCACGAGACAAATCATTCCCATTTATATGACATGCGTGCATGACCAGCTTTTGGCATCAAGTCTTGATTTAAATGATAGCGCTATCTAGTATATATCTAGCACCCGTAGTTTCACGCATCCCGAAATTTTTAGAGAAGCTTATTACAAAATCTAGGCAGAGTGTTCTTGCTAATGGGAGATGCTGACTGGCGTGATCGTGTCTCGAAAAAAATAAATAGCTTTTCTATTATTAATATATCAGAAATCTACATCGATAGAAAGCCAATCTACTCTACTTCTCGTAATATCTGGTTAGTTGCCCCGTTAAAGCAACTCCATATAAATAAGATCATCTGCGGCAGTTTCGCCATCCAGCTTCTCGAATGTCAGTGTCTGTGCATTGCAGCCATCCATGTGCATATCCCGGGGATCCCGGGAAGATGGGACATCTCTAAGAGCAATTGCAACTTCGGAATGTGGGTCGCCTTGGTGGTCCTTCGCAGTATTATAGTTCCAAAGCGTCCCGGGATGGCTGTAACACCAGACAAACTCCCAACCATTTGTACGCTGTTCTTCTGGATGTCCTCTTGTATAAACCTCATCAAGTATGATTCTTCCATCATCTTCAACCCAGAATGTTACAAACCTTAGAGTTGATCCGTCGATAATTTCTTCCCGGACTAACGCGTAATCTCCAATTTTAAGGCTCGAGGTTTCATGATGGCCCCCTCCGGTGAACTTCTCGGTCCAGAAGAACTTAGTACCTTCGTATGGATGAACGGCGTATATTCGTCCGTAATCGTCGAGGTGGAACACCGTGCTTCCGCTAGTTGTTCGGGCGAGTTCCGCCGCGACGGTTGGGTGCCCCAGGGTGGGGTGAATGTAGTGTGCATTCACACTGGCTGGTGGTGTGTCATATTCTCCGCGGTTGTAGATAAGAATTTTGCCGGACATTGGGGTTGGTGTTATAATTTCTGAGGGGACCGTAACTGTGACAGTTTCATAATGGTCGACCTGGTGAATAAATTTTGACGTCGACGTAATATGCAGTGTACCGCCGGAGATGTGAGTGGACTGTTCAGCGGTTAAGGTAGAGTGATGCACCTTGTAAATGACTTCCTTGCAACCGATGAGGAGTTGGGCAGGCTCGTAAATAGCGAGGGCGTCGGGAATTTCTACGTTCCGCTTTAAACGATGGCGAGGTCGAGAAGAACGCTTTCTACGATATACCTCAACTAGTTCTCCACCATTATCGTTCGAATCCTCATGGTTTGTCTCTCCTGGGGAGTGGGGGGTTACTGTTGGCCACTGCTTTGTAGTTTTGCCCGACTCGACCGTTACCGTGACAGTCGAAACGATTCCTTTTTCAGTCGAAGCTTCATGTACTACTGAAACGGAGGTCACTTCTGAGTGTATTAAATGATGCGCTTGGGTTGCGGTCTGCAGCATAGTAACCTCGCTGAGATACTCAGAGCAGAACGATACAAGGGATCTTGAGGGAACGACTTCGTAAAAGTCGGGTACGCCGTTTGCAGTATCAGCCCCATTGATGAGGTTGGATTTGGTATCGCCGCCACCTTGTTTGGCGAAAGCCCGACTTCTGACGATAAAGGGCAACAGTATGACCTCTTCGACGCGATACTTCTCGATATCGACCAGCTCACCGACGGGAGCTGCGAGAAGTTTTAAAGTGTCATCGTTATATCCTTCGTCATCGTCTTCGTAGTCACCAATATAAAACCTGTATTCCGAACGGCCGCTTGCGCCTCGTAGTTGGATACCACCGTTTTTAACAACGAATGTATTTTCGACGTTGCTTGTATCGATTGAAGCTAGCGGTTTTGCGCGAACGTTGTGTAGAACCGTGGATCTGGAGCCGGATGTAGGTTCTTCGGTGTTCTCCGTAGAATCGCTCTCCCGGTCATAATGAACGTAAAGAACGTGATCGGGATTCCTCGCAGGTCTGATATAACCTTGCTTGTCGTTGATAAACATCTGCGGAGACTTAGACGCCTCGCGAAACACGAGCATACCGCTAGGCGATATCTCTACGGCCAAATTTTGAAGCCTATCTCTGCCACCGATCGGGAACTGAGATGGGTATGGTGTAGGTGATATAGCCGATGCAGCAGTAGCGGCGACGTCTTGGAGGTTATTTAGTGTATTTGGTTGTCCTAGCTTGCCTTCTGACGAAACCAGGCTAATATCATCACCATTTCCCGGTGTCCCTAGTCCTTGGGCGGTTTCTTGCGGGCCGGACCCGACCCCGACCCCGACTCCGATTGAAAACCCATTGGCGTTAGAGACATACGGGCCCGCCTCTGCGCCGCCGCCAGTGCCAATTGGTGACCATGTTACTTGATTGCAAAGAGGGAGCGAGGAATTTGGGCTGCAAGCACAGTCCGATATAACCGTTGATACCGAGTGAATAGTCGTGTATACGGTGACTGAAGTTTGTCCGTTCACACCGCCTATTCGGATCGAAGAGATAGTCAAAAGTGACCCTATAAGGCGTACCATTCCACGGAGGGAACCAACTGGCGAGATTTTCATGGTGTAGATAATACTATAACGACTGAAATATATGGTTATGGGGCCATCTGATTGCTCAGAAGTTTCGATCTATAGTCAAAATCATACTCCACTCGAATTTGATACCCTGTATGTACTTACAAGGCGTCGATAGCGGGATTTTTCCAGGAATGTAACCGTGCTGACATTTACGATCACAGGAAGATCATGAAATCGATCCCGTTGCGCACCCACAAAAAACGTGTTCATGGCGTGGCATGGTAGCGAACGAGAACAACGTGGATATCAAAAGTCGCATGGCGGATCAGTTCCGGAATAAATGACCGTCTAGATGTCACTGTAGGCGACGATGTAAGTAGTCCTCATATCGGTGGCCTAGTATCAAGAAACGTGAATCTATGGATTTTAGAATGCATGTGCTATTAATTTAATCCAAAACTAGATCGCGCCGGTATACATTAATATACCGAATTCAATTGATAATATATCGAAAATAGTAGCACTGGCTTTCGCTAAATTTCAATTTAATAAACACGGACGCGACGAAGCACCGACAACTTGCAACTGCGCAGATTATTGGTTACGATAGTCCATATCTCCGGCCTCAACCGAGTAGTAGATATACGAAACCATCAAAGAGGGCAAAATGTAAGCAAGAGTCCATTTAGCCTCCAGAAAACTCCTTGTAAACCACGCCAACCCAGGTTAATAATTCTTCTCGTAGACAATATCTGTGTTATTTTTGCTCGATAATTTGTTGTGTTACAAGAGTGCAGTGATACGGCACCCGAAAGCGGTCTCCAATGCTGGAGGATTTGTAGCCGCCGTCCCAACGGCCGCAGCCCACCTGTTTCAAAAGGCGAGGGGCATGGGATGCATGGGTGTGGTTGACATCCTTCTGGTTGTTGACTTCTGGGGGTCGTCAAACGTTGCAAACCGTGCATGCCAGTAAGAGGCTGAGATATTTCTCTGGACGTACTCATTTACCGGCGGTACCGGCCATCGATGCGATCGCAAAACATGTCGGCAGAACTTTTAGAAAATTGCACAAGACGACGAAAACCCCCGCGGATATACCGGTACTCGGAGTCTCTCGGATTAGTCTCGAGGCTAACCCTGACGGACCTTACCAGTTTACACAGAAGCTGCGGGGCATGCCACCGCGATATATGGAGATAGCAATAATCCCCGCCGAACCCGCACGATGCAAGACCAAGGAAAGGCCGGTTTGCAACTACCGCAGACCACCAAAGCAAAGGACTCGGCTCTGGAATGCATGGGAATCATTTTAAAACTCCGGGAGCAGGGGCTCGAAGAATCCGATATCCTAGGAAGACTCGGGGGCAGTCTTCCAACTGGAGCGCTTCGAAAACTATTTGAAAGAGCTGTGGAGCTACTCAAAGATACCGACCCGGGTAATAGCTACCAGCGTCTACTATACGCAGATGCACTGGGTTATCTATCCGATGTTGAGAGCCAACTGAATAGCAGATTCCATCCGGGCAGCATAAACCCAGCCTTTTACGATGCCCACGAAAGCGCCAAATTGAATGCTGATGAGGTTTTGCGCATGTCCCTCGATGCATTAAAGCACTTCGAGCTACAAGTACATCTTGGGGTTGAGCATATGCACATAAATGCACACGATATCAGTGCTGGCGCTTCCTGGTACACTTTCGACGAAGATTCCAGGTCGGAATATTCCGAATATTCCGAGGCTCCAAAGAGGGAGATCACAGCATCAACGAAGAAAAAATCGGATAAAACCTACCCAGGACCGCCTATATTCAATGTGCGCGGCCAGAAATCTCTTGACTCGGGATACGGCTCTGTGACCACCAGGAAGCAAGAGCATAAAGATCATACCACTCTGTGCGGAGAATCAAAACGCGCCGTAACACGATCCCCAACTCCAGAGAACTCACAAAGTCGGCCAATACAAGATGATAACGGCATTGTGGCAGCCACAACAGATGCGTTACCAGATCAAGATTGCGATGGCACCGGGACTCAGCTTTCGTATAAATCAAAAGCACTTTCTCTACTGCTTGAAAGATGGGCGATCGAACTAGTCCATGGTATAACAATGTGGATACGGAAACATCAACTTGAGAATGATGTACTTGAGACGATTTATTCGATTCTACCAGGTCAGCTACATATTCTCGGCTCGAGAGTGGCGGCATTCGAATTTAACGAGGTTGATCTGGAGATTATGTCTTACCTTCATAAAAACTATCGGTAAGTTCGACGAGATTTAATATTAACGGTTCAATTCACAAGCCGTTCTATTAACGCGTTTTATTTTATAGGGTTATAACTGAACGAATTAAAGATAGAATCGGTGCCTATATTTCGGTCTCTTCGTCCGATCACGGTTCTGTAGATCACAGACGAATGACAATTCAAGACAAAGTGAAGCTTTGGCACGAAAAACTGGAGGTTGATGAAGGCTTAAACTTTGAGGGTTCTCAAGACTCGGCTTTAGAGGAGGAATTGGATTTGATGCAGCGAACTCAGTCTCGACTAGGGGAACAGCCTATCCAATCTTCCTGGGAAGAAGAGCGACAAGTGGTTTTCGCAGATACAACATCCCCCGAACCAGATTCAACAAGACTTTCACGCAAAATGGGACTGATCCTTACTCAGTCGAATATGGAAACTTACCTTCTATCCCGAGCCTCTGCCTACGAATGGCTCCTCGGAAACTTACAACGAGAAAGTCTCCTAACTTCAACCAAACCACAAACAATGGAGCAGATTAGGGATAGTATCACACTCTCGCTATCATTAGCGAGCGATACTACTGGAGGCGACTCGGCGCGGGTTTTTGATGTAATTTTTTCGATAAACTGGCATCCTCTATCGCTGGTTTACAACCAAGGATATGAGAGCAAACCGAGGGGTTATCTAGAAAGCGTCGTCACAATAACGGGTTCTGCTAGGGACGCTCAAGCGTTAACATGTGCGCAGTATCTCAACCAAACTTGGCCAACTAGCGGCAAGTATGTCATGGACCTGCTTAAAGAGGTAACTGAATTAGGTATCGATACCGAATTTTACACAAGTATGACCGCCCTATAATATTCATTTAGTAAGTTGGCAAAGATCTGACCACATTATTAGGCGCCCTCCCGGATAATACTCTGCTGAATGCACATATCCGAGGATCCCACTTGGTAGTTGAGGTATCCGGAATAGCAGATTCCGTAGCAGAGGTAGGCCAACAACTGGCATGGCTCGCCGCAGCAATCAGCCCGCCCTCTCTGGACGACGATCTGAATATTCGAATACCTTATGTAATCGAACGTAAATACCCGAGAAGGTGGACTTACGGAAATCAGGCGGAATCAAGACGGTCTCGGTGTTTTAGAGACTCAATACATAACTCACCAGCTCGGAAAGAGGTTTACTTCGATATCGAATACGATACCTGCCCGGCCCACGAGTTTTCGAAAACTCGCCGAAACCCTGGCGGTGAGAACAGTCGAGATCAATATTCTGACGGACGATGTTGGCTTGGGATGTTGAAAGCGGCAACAATCGTAGCAGGATACCCCATTCCACGAAGGCCTACCCCAAATAGCGGCCTCGAGATACCCCTTAACATGATGGCCGGCCTTGCCGGAGCACGGCATATACAGACCTTCGATGAAAGGATCTTTATAAAAGGATTTTCAGCATTGTTATTCCCGACCAAAAGGGATGGGAACACAATCACCTGGCATCTGATCAGCAACAAAGACGGCAACCGTGTTTCATACCTCGAAAATAGTAGAAGGCATATCGAAGGACTCGAGTATTCTGAATTGGAGACGACGCGACATTTTTTGGGCTGGTGCTCCATAGCTAAGTACTATGCTGGAGCTGCGGATGCCAAATATAATATGAGGCCCTCTAAGCTTCCCCGTCCCTATAGCGGCTGTACGCTTGAGGGGGTCCGAGTATTCAAAAGACGCTTGATTCACGACGGAACTCCATTCAACCTTGTTGACAACAATACACCAATACACATATCACCCAACGGACTCGTACGGAAGCTTAAATGGCTCCGTAAGAAATACATCGTGCTCTGGGATGAGGAGGATAAACGAGGTTGGTTGGTAAACGGCACGAGCGCCTTACTCCACCTACTACGAAAGTCCCTCGAGGATGATAGCTTGGACGACTTCGCCTCACAATTCTGTTTCAAAAAAGAATGCGTGCAAGAAGCAGCGATTCCGTATCATGTGTCTTCGGCGACCAAAGTTCTTTTGAACGAGAGCAACCTAAGCCTAACAATCTACGAACAGGAGGAGATCCCATTTTGCGTTCGGGATCGGATTGACGAAATATTCGATGTTTTAGAGAAAATGATAGACTACCAAGTCTCTACTGCGGACCGATACACCAAGCCGAGCATGAAGAAACACGTTTATCTTGAAGGTTGGGATTTTGCAGAGCTCGCAACGGATCGCGACCCAATGTATCCCCGGATCTCTAAAATCGAACCAATTGGCCACAGCTGGCTAGACTGGGTTCACAGCATACATGCTGTTACATTATTCAGCAGGGGTTATGGAGAGATTATTCGCCCCGAGGAGCCATTTACCTGCACCCGTTGGTCCGAGTTGCCCAAAAAGAACTACTATCTCGCTGCTTCGGTCGAGGACCTCGCCGCGATTACAGATAGTATTATTTGCCATAGCCCCGACGTTCAGGATGGGGCCTGCCAATGCAATGGGAAACCAGGGAACACGGCTCACTCCAACTTTGCCCGAGTGCTTCTTCCATCACAAGATAATTCTTCCTCAGGACAACCAATTAGCCTAGATGATCTCACCGGCGCTGTGGTTTTCGGCCATAACGACAGTTTAGACATCAACCCGTCTCAGAAAAAGACGGGGGCTGTCGAGGAGACAGCACCCATAATATCACCAGATATTGAAGAATCTATAGCCGACGATTTCGACAGCGCACTTGGATCAAGCATAGCCCCACGATCACCTAGCTGCGAGGACTATAGCGTCGGGATAGTCTGTGCACTACCGAAGGAGCTCCTTGCAGTTCGAGTACTGTTCGACGCCCGACACGACGATGTGGCTTACTGCCCAGAGGATTCAAATCACTACGCCTTTGGCCGCATCCACCAATACAATGTCGTTGCCGCTTGTCTACCGTCGGGCGAATATGGAACATGCGCCGCTGTAGATGTTGCTACCAACATGAAAAGAACCTTTAAGTTGAAGATATGTCTTTTGGTTGGAATCGGAGGCGGTGTTCCTTCTACGAAAAATGACATTCGGTTGGGGGATGTGGTCGTTAGTCGTCCAGCAGCAGACCATCCAGGGGTCATCCAGTACGATTTCGGCAAACTTCTCGATGATGGGGAATTCAAGAAAATGGGATCTTTACAGCCACCACCACGGTTCGCGCTGACCGCCATCAGTCAGTTGGAGTCCGACCCAAGCATCTCCGCCCTACCGCTTGAAGCATACCTCAACGATATTGCCGCCATATTACCACACTATAAAAATCCAGGACATGAACTCGACACACTTCAACTTCCCGACAAATCAAGCCCGCCGCCGAGGGATCATCCAAAAATACACTACGGCTTAATCGCGTCAGGGAATAAAGTCGTTAAAAGCGCAGAAGCTCGGGACCAGTTGGGTCGGGAGTATAACGTTCTATGCATCGAGATGGAGGCTGCCGGGGTTATGGCAGTAGGCAATTGCCTCGTTATACGAGGAATATGCGACTATTCGGATTCGAACAAAAATGACGTATGGCAAGAGTATGCAGCCGCTACAGCAGCCGCATATGCCAAGCTTCTTCTCTCTTATATCAGGATTCCTATTAGCCCTCCATCATCGAACGAAGGGATGGAGACCCCTCGATCAGTCAAACGAGCGGTTTCTTCTGAATCTTCGGTTCCCCGCAGAACGAAACTACAGAAGACCTTGAGTTCCGACACATGAGTCGCACTTTTAACTTTCATTGGGGTAATTACAGAACTTAGATACGAGAAAGGGACTAGGACCAAGATTTCCGGAAGCTGTCACCGTGGTATAGACATCGGTCTTTGACCAGGGAGCCGAGGCTGAGCAACACCAAAAATACCACATCCTACCCCGGCTGAGGAGTGCAGTCGTCGAATTATTATCAGCTGCTTCATGCTCGATAGATAGCAAGGTACCTTCATCTAACGTTATGCATCATCCCCAGTACTAGTGGTGACTGAACGGAAGGTCAGCCCGGACTGCACTCGCATTTCAGGCCCAAGCTCTGCCTCACAAACATTGGTCAGCGAAGGTTCATATTTATCCGCCAAACGAATTAATGGCGCGGAAACTTCCGTTTCATCGTTTCGAAACGATAATGAGCAGGATACCAGGATACCTGCATGCATGCATGCATGCCGCAGTGATGTGGATTCTCCCAGAGCCCTGGAAGATCCATAGATTTGAGAAAATGCCCTTGTGTAACCCTGCCGGGCTTTGAAGCCACGTGCATGTTTAATGCATGGTAGACTCTGAATGTTGCTGACTAGAGAGCCTTGTTTCCTTTATGTAATTTACTATCTAGGCGAAGCTACTGTTTGCTCTCAAGATATCGTGTCATGTGGCCTGGTTAGCTCAATCGGAGCGGTTGATATGTGATCCGTTGGACGAATGGTGGAGTTCTGAGAATCCTTGCCCATGTCTTCAGCTAATTAGCCGATACGGGTTACACAGGCCCACAATCCGATCCAACAAGGGATGAAGCGAGGTCAGATTCTAATGACCTGATGAATCGACCATTGGACTTCTAGAACTCTGATATATATTCTAGTCTAATGTCCAATGGATTTCCGAGATCTTGACCAAAATCTGATCGCGCAATAATCAACTAAGGCACACCCCTTGTCTACGATATTGGACTCTCGTCATTAATTCTAGATAGATAACCAATTAGTTAGATTTCTATTTGTCTCATACTACGACGTCATAACGTCCGTTGTTACTCCATTTCGATTTCGATACAGTTTTCCAAGATCACAAACCAGAAATGGCGGCAAAGGTTGGAATCTTGCTGGGTGCAGTCGGTGCTATCTTAGATGTAGCCTCAGCACAAATCACATCTGCACCTATGCCTCCTCAATACCAGTTTATTTGGGGCCAGGTAAATTCAAACGCTCAACAGCTTACTACAGTATATTATCTAACAGAACATTGACTACAGTGCGGCGGTATCGCTTGGACCGGACCTCTAGCTTGCAGCCCATATTATAGCACTACTCCACTAACATGCACGACGTATAATCCATACTATGCACAATGCATACCCGGCCCGGCACCAACACCAACAACTACTTTCCGTGATTGCATGCCCATGATGTCGTGTACAACTTCGGGTTAGTCTCGCAATCCAGTGTCATTTAACAGGGTTCATTTCATTAACACTCTCTACCCCCTAGTTTGCGGCGCTCCTTGTGGTGACAGAACGCTCACTTCCTGCGTCTCCCATAATGCCTGCGCGACCACAACTCCAGGCCGTCCTACTTTCCCCGCCTGCGAGTGTACCTCACCGTCATCCTCTTCACGCCCTTGCACTACGACATCCACATGTTCCCCGTATCTTGGTAGGTCCTCATGCGCCATCCCCTGATGGGCCAGATGCGGAAGCTGACACAGGCGTCTACGAGATAGACTGTTGTAGATACACACAAACCGCCTGTTTGAACTATTGCGTGGGGTCCCCAACCCCCACCTCCATCCCGTACCCGGTGTCAAGTTGCACCCGTACAACTTGCGGGCCCACAACGACAATCACCGCCTGCCCATCAACGTCTGCAACGACTTGTACAACATATGCTAGTGAGAACTACCTTCACTCCCAGCAAAACCTTACCAAGGAATGCTCTGCTAATTCCCACATTTGTTTGTCAGTGTGCTGCGGAAAATCCGCGACTGCCTGCGTAAGTTATTGCCCGACTACTAGTTTCAGCGGTAGAATCCCGCATACAATGGTTACCTGTACCGCCTGCCCGTCGACGACAACCACTACCACCACCATAACTGGCTGCCCAAGAACCACCAGCTGCTATAATGTACCTTGTAAGTTATCCCGCATAACACCAGGCCTCAAGCCGTAGTAATTAGCGACTGACACATGAAACTCCGTAGTATGTTGCGGCAGGTCGATTACCAGTTGCATCGATTTTTGTAGTGGTGCCACCCCACCCCCTACGCCAACCACGACCCGCCTATTCTGTACTTGTCCGCCGAATACTACAACTAGTAGCAGAATCATGTTGGCTACTGCGATTGTCAAGCGAGTCGATACTGTTCGACAGCAAAAAGGAAAGGCTTATGGAAAAGTCAAGGCCTAATGGTAACAGATACAATTGTATAGCCTAGGCTAGGTAAAAATATCGAATCTATGCCCGGGGAGATTTTTTAGGGGGATCCCGACTCTCACTGACACTGAGAATCTGTCGTCCTGGCATCGAAGTGAACCGCTTAGCTTGGGTAGTCCACCATACGGCGAGCTGGCGTAAATAACACAAAAACAACACAGAACAAAAATTAAAAGGGTTCCGCCCAAATGCTCGAACCACGTGATTATTAAATTTCCATTTCCAAAATTTGAATATTTTTGTATATGGCTCACTAAATAAAGATCTTAAACCGGCCGGCTAAATAGTCCAAAATCAAGCGGTTTGGTCAAATATTGACGAGACAGCGACGATAGGAAGATTCGCAATGAAATCACCATCGCAACTGATTTTGCTGGCAGTGACGGTTGGCCAACACAACTTCGAAAACAGGCGACGTACGGTTAGGTTACGTCTGCGAATTTTCATAAATGAAGCTTTGAGCGTATGCATACGTATGCGGCTACAAATGGCCGGACACGAGTCAGTTCACCATGTGAAGAATCCTTTCGGTCTTTGGCGTCACCCAGCCCCGAATGCCCCGCCACAGGCTGCGCTTGAAACCGCCCTTGCAACATCAAGCTTCCGCCAAGACACGCGAAGTTTCCATTCTGAAAATAAGCAAAGAAAGCCTTCAATTTGCAAGACGTTCTGTGCAACAGGTCCGCCTCAAGACCAGGCCAGGAAGGAACTTTGGCTGGGTGAGGGAAACCCTGATATCCGCCGTGACTATTCGAGATTTTTAATATAAGAGAAACCCGAGTAAATGAATTATGACGTAGAATTACTAATGATACCGTGAATGTCACAGATGTGTTTTCGAGAGAAACATCTTGGCCGCGGCGCTCCTTTTGGAAGAGATATTGCTGTGAACTACGAGTCATTCAGGGAGTAAGAATCGCTAGCAAAAAAAAGTTGGTATCATTCAACTTCAGAAATATACAGAACCCCAGACAGAGAATGCAAAATATAGACCAGTTCCATCCACAAATAATAAGAAATTTAATTAAACAAGAGTGTGTGACTTTCTTCAAAGTAGTTTTCGTGTCGTATCGGTGATGATGGTGGTCTCTCCTTTCCAACGCTTGCACTCCCTGTCCGCCCATACATCCAATAGTCCCCAAATAGTATCCCCCCCAGAAAGAAAAGGTTAAAAAAGTGTTAAGAAAAAGTCGAAAAAATTTTGTCCGTAGGTATTCGTGTTAAGAAAATCAAAGAAAACTCCGGAATCCATGCAAGGAAAGGAAAATATATACCAAGAAAATCCAAAAGTGTCGAAAAAAGGCTTCGAAAGAAATGAAAGTGTATGTTATCGTAAAGAGAATTATAGGAAAGACATCTTTTCGAGAGAGAAAGTTCCGACTTTGGAAATCTAGGCATCTGCGGGTGCCGTGGAGTTCAAGGCACCTACTTCCTGGACCCTCGGGCGCTGCTGACCGGCTCGACCAGTTCGATTGTTGCCGGTCCTCCCGTTGCCAGTTCGCTGGTTTCGGTTGCCTCCTTGGTTGCCTCCTTGGACTGGACGTCTTTGTCCATTCTGTGGATTTCTTACAGGTTGCGGTGTTCGACCTAAATAAAAGAAAAGAAAAAGACAAATGAAAATAAGTTACTTATCTTTTGAAAAGTGATACTGATTGGGAAAGAGGTGCTGGAGCTTGTGAGAGTGAAAAGAGATTGGAAAGAAGAGGTGTGAGAGAAGGAGGTGGTTAGGCTAGTGGGTTAGAAGGTTTAGCTGCGGTTCTTCTGGAAGCCGTTGCGGCCTCTTCTGCCGCCACGCCCACGACGACCTCCGTTGTTCCCGCCGAATTGGGGATTGCCACCGACTGGTGGTGTCGCGGAGTTTGTGGGGGCGGCAGCGGCTGACGACTGTGCAACTGGGGCTTGTGTTTGCGAGGGAGCGGTATTGGGGTCGGTTGTGGGGTCGGATTGAGGCTGAGGATTACCATTGTTTCCACCGTTATTACCACCATTGTTACCTCCGTTGTTACCTCCGTTGTTACCGCCATTGTTACCACCGGCATTACCGCCATTGTTTCCACCGGCATTACCGCCATTGTTTCCACCATTGTTACCGGCACCGCCAACAGTGAACTTGACGCAGTCGTCCTGGGCACCACGCTGAGCAACAGGCATAAGCACCGGTTGATGGTTGGAAGCAGAGTTCATTGTGCAGCACCTATAGTTGCCGGCGGCAAGACCACCAGTAACCGTAGCCTTAAGACGGCCCTGGTTGTTACCAGCATCGTTGATACCCTTGAAGAAGGCGAAGGTACCTGGGTTCGGTCTATACATTCAAAATATTAGAGTAATAAACTATATATCTAGACGGGCGACACCTACGGGTTGGTTGGGTTCAGATCGCCACCCAAGTTTTGGCAGGTAATGTGACAATGACCGATAATGTTACCGTTTCCGGCCAACTTCTGCGGGGCAGAGTAGTATGTTTCTTGGGCGTTAGTGAAAGCGCCAGCCTGGAGGCCGTTGACCTGAACTTCAACTTCGAAGTCTGTATCGGCAGCAATGTTATCGTTGTGCTGGGGGGAGATGAAGATGGATGTGATCATGTTGTTTGCGCTCGGGATTTCGCCCATGACGATACCATTACAGCTTCCTCCTCGGTTCTGCTGGCCGTTGGTTAATGTCTTGCCTGTGCAGAAGTTGATGAAGTTGGCCGGGTCACTACAAAAGATATTAGTGAGAGCGGATGTACTATGTTAGAAATATAAGGAACGTACGTAGCGGATTCGACTTGACCCGCTGTGATTTCACCCTGTTGACCAGTGGATTGGGAAGCAGTTTGGACGTTCTGAGGGTTCAATGCCAAAGCATTGTTGCCGCCGTTATTTCCACCATTGTTGCCTCCATTGTTCCCACCATTGTTGCCTCCGTTATTCCCACCGTTGTTTCCACCGTTGTTTCCGCCGCCGAAATTTCCACCGTTCCTATTGTTGTTTTGTCGAGCTTCGATATTGCGAGCCTCTAGGTAGTTATGGATGCCCGAGGGTAATATGCTAGCCTGGGCGATACTGGAGAAACCAGCAGCCAGCACCAGAAGAGATGAAACTTCCTTGACATACATATTGACTTGAAATATATCGAAATAGCTATCAAAGCTCTGTTAAAACAAATAAAGCAGATTAAAAGAAAGGACGAGATCTACTCGGAGGAAGGGGGAAGAAAGCCAGTAACACTTCTTGTCGAAAGAAGGAAAAGAATGAAAATGTGATCACGATCGACGTGATCTCGACCGGCGAAGGGAGATTACAAGAAAGGAACGGTCTACGCTGAGCGAATTGCTTAGTAGAGGAAAAGAAGAGAAAGAGGGAAGAAGATATCAAAACACCCAAGAGGGACGGGTCCTTATATGTCTCTTGGTTTCCGGGCGGTGCACGGGTACCTTACATCTCAGTCGGCCGTTAGCTGCCTGAGTTGCATCCTAACTATCCCTGTCAGGGCTGTTTATCCCGTGGAGTCGGAGTTTGGAATCCTGCTACAAAATGTTTCTGCAGACCCAGGACTACTTCTTTATCGAGATAATGCTGAGGGAAATGGTTCATGTTCGGAGTGTGAAACGTTGGAGGCTCCAGGAAAGGACCTGCTAGGGCAGCCATCCAGTGCGGCTGTCATCCTGACGTTGCCTGTGCCATCAGTCGAGTCCGTCAGGGGAACGCCGGATAGTTTCTTCGCTTATTCCTCCTTTTTGGCGTTGGCGTCCATAAGATCTGAACCCGCCCAATTGCCGTTTTTTCGCGCCTCCAGCGAGGCTGGCTTTGAACGTTTCTGTCGCGCAGAAACACCGACTTCCATGACAGTGGAAGATCTTTAATTTGTTCTTCACAGCCGGCAGGGTTCGTCGAAACACCAGTGGAACTTGTTTCTTGGCGCCTAGCGTCTTGACTAGGCAGGGTCGGGGCTGGGCTGTGCACAATTGGCCCAAATCGGCGGGCAGATGCACAAGCGAACACGGTGCCAAGGGCAGGGGCCTCGATCTGAAGCGAAACTTGTTTACACCTGTCTGAAGCATTCCCTGCCAAAACGCTTGCAGCTTCGGGGTTGGTAGCATTGGGGATGCTTTCGTGAATTCACTCGACCAGCTATTAGAAATCCGCTCGGTAGTTGATAGTAGGTGTGGATGCTTACCGAGAAATAGTAATATATCGACGTTACAGAGTTGTTGAACCCAAGATTTCAAGCTGGTAAGGCAGTAGCCCAGTCCCGGCAGATAAATTCCGACCAAACGGAGGATAAACACGCCCTGGAATCATGAATCGTGGAATTGGTGATGGAGAATCCGCTGCGGGGATTCTCCGGTTTCGTCTGGACTGTTCATCCCATGCGAGCATTCGAAGACGGTTAACCGGCTCTCCTAGCTCAACATTGCACGCCTTTTAAAATTTTCGAGATGCTATTTTTTCGGGATTAGATTGCACTTGGGCTGCATTTCATGCAGGTCTCAGTAACCAAATCGGCTGTGCATGCAGCTCTATAGCTACGGATCGCAATTAAACTTCGGATAGAATTAGTGCGGGATTCACATCAGGTACCAGAGACATATCGACTTATTATAGGTCCGATTTCATGATATCGAATTCGGCTTGCGGATTGAGATCACATCGCGTACCTTAGACCAATTTACTTTTCACAATGTCTCGTCTCCCGATTTGGCGACGGTAGTTAATGGTAAGATTCACATAATATGAGCGTTTCGTTTGCGGCATAAGCGGGTGGCCTGTAGAGGGGCCTTCGAAACAATTGACGACGTTTATCCGGACACGGTCCAGGTCGATGGGTTGATTGGTAGAGGAGTTCCGAGGGACAGATAGGCAAACCACGTAGGTTGTTATTTTTGGCTCCCGTCGAACTGCTGGGCTATACAGATTTTGTTCATTTGTGTTTCGAGGATTCTCAATAATTGCCCTCAACAGCCGTTCTGATGCTGTGAGAGCGAAGTGTTTCATGACCTCAAGCCATTTTGTTTCGAAAGAACTTCCCCACACCCGTCATCACCATCCCGAACTTCACCTCCCCAGTTTTCCCTGCGGGTGCCCCGCTTGTTCCATCTCTAATCCACTTTGGCAGCTTCCCCCAAATGTTATCCCGACTAAATCTCTTATCCAACAAAAGAATAACCGCATAATCATTCCGGTGGCGTATCGCTCTCCCAATACTCTGATTCACGGCCCGCATGCATGCATTTTCATAGTACTCCTGCGCAGCCGCCTTGGCGGCTTGCTCCAACGTTTTGGTCGTATCTTGGCTCGTGCTCCCATTGTCAACATCGTCGTGTCTGACCGCTGACTGCTCGATGAATTCAATCTTTGCCTTCCACTCAGCGCTGTGAATGTTCGGGAACGGCAGGCCAACCATGATCACTCCTCGCCCGAGATTGTCTGAAAAGTTGATACCTTCGGACATCTTGCCGCCGACTACACTCAGCAATAGGGCGCCTTTCCCTCCATCCACAGCTTTCGCGTAGTCTCTCAGGATGTCTTCGACGCTACTACTCCCCTTCTCCTCTCTGAACACGACTTTCCTTGACTGGAGACTCTCATAGATGTTTAGAGCCCCTTCTTGGCCCTTCTCCTGCCAAACTTTGATAACAGTCTCCAAATATGCATAGCTCGGGAAGAATACGACTACCCCGTGTGGAATAATCTTGCACAGGTTGAAAATGGTTTTCCCGAGCTCCGTTATTAGGCCCAGGCCATCTCTCTTCTTGAATGTGAAGTCGAATTCTTGATTCGTGACACCGGTTTGTACCGTCATCGCTAGCATGTTATCTTTCGGTATAACATGTCCGCAGGAGACCATTCTAAGTCTCTCGGGGGGTAGATACGGGAATAGGTGATTGACGTAGTCCGACATCGGTTCCATGGTACCACCAGCCAGGATGACCGCCCGGGCATCCTCGACTAGGTCTTTGAAGTGGTGAGTAGGATCCAAGAGCATATATCGCAACTCCACTGCAGCTCTGATATCTTTGGGACTCGTATCTTCCGTCGGACCGTAAAATACCTTGCCTTCCTTCTCAGGGTTTGTAAGTGCGAGAAGGAAGGCGTATACGTGACTGAGCACTGGGAGCCCGCCGGAAGTGGCAACTTTCCTGGGCTTCGCCGGGGCGTTCTTTTGCTTTTTGGCTTCGATAGCCAGCTTCTCGTTCTCCTGGAACAGCGTGTAGCCTTCAACCTTGCGAGCGAGTTTGCTGTCCTCTAGATACTTCCCCAGTTTGAAGACATCAATCTGGTCGATTCCTTGGAGACTGAGTATGTCCACTTGCTTTACAGTGCCGGTGATAATCGTCGATGGTACTTTCATATCAGTGGAATTGGATGGAATAGAATACTTTTGCTCCAGCCATTTCTTCAGCACATTTACCATCCGATGACACTGAGCGACGTAGACCCTATTCCCACCTTTCAATTTCTTGCCAAACTTCATAAGGTATGCGGCAAGGTTGTCTGCACATTTTGTGAGCTGGGCTAGGGATATTGAGACGGAGTGGATATTTGAGATGGCGTCCATGAGGTTGTGGGCTTCATCAATGATAATGACGTGGTTTTTGACGCTGATGTTAAGGGCTTCGCGGGAAGACTTTTGTAGAAGGAGAGGATATGGTAGGGTAATTATCTGCCGGGAAGCTGTTAGATTTACAAAATAGAAATGCTTAAGGACTAGGTAACTAACCTCTGTCGGCTTGATGGCTTCTCGAGATGCATAATACCCACATATCTTCAGCTTTTCGCTAACACCTCGAAGGTCTTCAATATCTTTGATATCGGCCAACGCTAGGTCTCGGAATTCTCTCTGGAGAACATTTCGCTGATTGTCGGCCTTAGATAACAGAAATGGACATTTATTCTCTGCTGATGTTGACGATTGTTGCATATCAAGGCAACGCTCGTTGACAGTGTTTGCTGAAGCCGTTGGAGTATTAACTTTATCATTGATGCAAAGAAGTTTGCGAGATCCCAATGACAGATGCTTTACTACCTCCTCAGATCTTTCTTCACTCTCGTCCGAGGGGTCATCTTCATATGTGGGAGGAAGATGTACTCGTCTTAATTCGGCTGTGAATTGTGATAGTTGCGAGTGTGTTCTAGAACAATAAAAAATCTAAAATTGGGGTTAATATATACTCTCATAAGAGGGGAACCACATCCTCTAGATTAGGTAATACCTTGATCTCGTCTGGTACTTCTTCTTCCTCTTCCTTCTGCTTCAGAGTACCATATCCGACCCTACCTGCGGTTAGAATATACTTCTCTGCACGGGGATTCGGATGAGTATACTTTTTCATCATCTCTATGGTCTTCTTAGAGAGGCCAGCGAAAGCTGGGTCGTTCTTGTCACCATTCTTGTCATCTTCACTATCGTAATCATCTAGCTCGAATTCTGCTTCCCCAAGGCTAGGGTCTTCCTTTTTCCTGCTGCTATCGGCTTTCTATGCATATACGGACGTTCATGTTGGCACGGAAGCAAAACGAGTGTGGGGACAGTATTTTCTTTTACCTGTCTCTTTACGCCGAACATTCGGATCTGTTGTTGCTCGTTCATCTTTCGCATGTACTGCTCTCGTTCTCTCCTTTCCTTTTCCCGGACCTTTTGTAACCTCATCTCCATCTCCCTTCGAGCTCGAAGTGCATTTTCTCTCTTTTCCTTGCGAGCGTGAGCTAGGACCCATGCAGGAGTCTTGCCGTCTATAAATTGGCAATTCAGCGGGCTATTGAGCAACGTTGGAGCAATTCCACGGATAGCCTACCGTCAACTTCCCCCTCTAACTCATCGTTGAGTTTCCGTCGTTTGTGCTCTCGAAGCCAGGTTAAAGAACCACATATCAAACTTAACGATTTGCCCTTGTATTCACCGGTATAAGCTGACAGGTGCTGATAAATTCAGACTTAGTCTCAATTGATAGATTATACCGTTCCTAAACCCTCCAATTAGAATGACCTCTGCAATGGTACGGTAGGGAATAGATTGCTTGACCAGCTTGTTAGTTCGCACCTGTGGGTGATTCGAATATACCGACTGAACCGTCCTCGAGAACGTCGTACAATGCGTTCATGAAGTCGAGTTGGATTGGGTAAGGGGTATATGGGTGATGGAAGTCTCGTTGGGGCTCATGGGGAGCTGCTGCCCTGGAAGAGCTTTCTCCTTTGCCGTCCGCCATTCTGCAGTTCGCGAGACCGGTGTCGTTCGTTACGCGACGCGACTCAGAGGTTTGCTTCTGTGTCGACACAGACACCACAAAAACAACGCACTCTGTGAGACGCCAATTCGTCGACCATCGCGACTTTGATGTCCAAACTATTCGTCGTGATTGCGAGCTCAATTCTTTTCCAAATGACCTGATTTCTAGATAGTTTTAACGGAGGAGTTAACATCTAAAAATAGTGACCCGGCCGGAAAACAGGTTCAAATTTTGAAAACAAAAGTAATCACGTGGGTTGTGCAGTCTCACACCGTCGACAAACTCTACAACACGGTCTATGAGACGTCAGCTCGTCGGCCATCGCAACTACCATCTCGAATCGATTCATCGTGACTGTGAGCTCAATTCTTATCCAAATGGCTTGATTTTAGGATTAATCGAACGGGGAGATCAAGATCTAAAAATAGTGAGCCATGTCAAAAACAGGCTGGAATTCTGATGTTAAAAGAGATCACGTGGTTCGACATCCAACACGTCTCCATGTGACACAGCACGGCACTTGCGATGCCAAGCTAAGCAGCCGACCGCCTGTATTCGTTTTGGATGTAGACTCACTCATTCGCACAACCCTTAAGCTTACTTAACGTATCTTCGTTATCGATAAACTCCAACGGCTTCGGCCCCTCTAATTCGAATCTATCTTGTCCGCCGCGTGCATATGTACGGGTGCAAGATTGGATCTCGCTCTGGTCGAGACATATAGACAGTCGGCCTATCTACCCATCGATCCAAGTGCAAGTTTGCTTGGAGGACAATATAAAATGGATATCATTTCCAATCTGCCGAGCGAAATACTTCTCGAAATTCTCAGCCATGTGCCGGTATGTCCCTGATTATATCTTCTCAGTTTCTATACCGCATAAAAGCGGTATATATGGTAAAACGTAATCAAAATGACAAACCCGCGACAGCTCCGAATGATAGAAAGAGACTCGGGAGGCGACATCGGGACTTGTTGCCTCGTCAGCAAGCGTTTCAACGCCATAGCAAGTCGTATCTTGTATCGACATATCCCCCTCACATGTTATGGTGACTGTGGGGCGGATCCGAGGGTTATAGACGCACTACTTCACCCTAACAATAAATCGGTTCAGTACATTCGCAAAATCTCAGTGAAAACTAGGGGGCCGCTCAGTCCGCCCAAAAGCTTCCATTCGAAGCTTGGAAAATACCCTTCGAAACAACATATTATTCCGGGAATGATGTCTCACTTGCTCCAACTGGTCGAATTAGTTGGCGAGAACAAAATAGAGTCAATTGAGTAAGTCTTCACTTGCACTATGCGTGCAGCCTGAGCATGTCTGTCTTCAATATTGAACATTTAATACTAGACTAGACTTCGAAGATTTCCTTCAGCACCTTCCACCGTCGCTCAGGAGAAAGGTCAAGATCTTGGGGATCTGCCTCCGGTATATCCAATGGCAATACCCGGTCCGTCGTGCGGTGCAGACCCCATCGTACAATCGGACTCCGGAAAAACTGGACGAATATACTCGGGGCCTAACCCTAAACACTTTGATAGTAGATTCGCTAAATACAGATTTCTCTAACTTCTCGCCGGCTTGGAAAGTCTGCCAGCAGAACTATCGAACGTTAAAGTCATTGAGGCTGTATGGGGGTATGGCACGCATGACAGCCAACCTTGAGGAAATTTCTCAGCTATTTGATACAGGCCGCTGTCTAGAAGCCCTTGAGGATATAGTATTCAAAAACTTTGACCCTTATACTGATCAGGGTCACGCCTTCCCTCAAACGTTGGAAACATTTATGACCCTGTTTGTTCCCCGAAATATCAAAAAGTTCAGCTTGTTAGGGTGTGCTCAGTGCTCGAACCTAAATACCTCGTGGATGCGCAGCATGACGAACCTCACGGAGCTCGTTATTTCGACATGGGGCACATTGGACCTTGGACCGCTTCTCAGCAACCTCCAGGGAGGATTATCGTCGCTATACGCCACCTGGGAATGGGATTATTCGGTCCCCTTTCTATCGGATAGTGTCTTCAAGAAGCACTCACAAACGCTCAAGAGGCTGTGGCTTAATCGTACAGAGGGTGATGACTTCGTCAAAGTCCCTCTGTTAGCGGGCGAGGAGATCGACGAGTTAGACCTGGATAAGATATCGAAATTCCCGCTGCTCGAGCACCTGGGTATTGCAATTGAAAGGCCTGATTTCTGGGGCTCGTGGGCACCAAGGGTATGTCCGTAGTTTTGGTTAAAAATCTGGGTGCTACTAACTCGCCTCCAAGTTTCCATCGTTGAAGTCACTGTATCTCATCAACCCCACGTCGCTGTTACAGTGGGGGATACTGGGAGAAGATTTTATAATCCCAGAAGGATCGGAAGACGATGTCATATCTGCCACGGGCGATATGCTGAGGGATGGATTCGAGTGGCTGATGTCCCCGTATTGGGATGCAGATGAAAACAGTGATAATCAGAGCAATTTATCCGAATCTACGCTGCAAGTTCTCATCATACCAATTCATTTTTCGCGACGAAGATCTCGATGGGACAGTTTTCCGGTGTACCAATGCTACGCCCGGGACCGTTCTCAAGCATGCGGGTTTGACCTGTCGTCACCCAAGAAGTTACCATGGCTGAACTATTGGTATCCGGAGACTTGGGAGTTTTTAAAGACAGGAACAAATCCACAGGATGATGCAATCACGTTGTTCCGATAGTCGGGATTGTCAATGCGTGTATGTATGCGATTCGAAGACCCTTAGCTTAGCGTCAGTTCATGGTTTTCCTTTCCTTTATTTACGCCATAGCATTTAGGGAGCCCGTCCGATTTATTATAAAGAACCCTCGCCTAGCTCGTCCCCGAGACTTCATCAATCTTGTCGCTAGCTTTCCCCCTTTTTTTTTTTTTTTTTTTTTTTTTTTGGCTTACTTTTATCTTCCTCCGCTCGGACTGTTCCATAGCTACGGGAAATCCAACGCTGATGTTCCCGTCCTTCCTCTCAAACCAACTTGAAACAGTAATAAGATCCACAAGTCCGGTATCGTTGACAAGGGTCCTCCAGATTGCTAATTAAGCGATACAATCAGAGGTTGCCAGCACACCAAAGCCCTAACATGCAGCCTGACGTCTGTACCATGCCAAAAATTTTTTGCAGAGCTTGAATGAATGAGCAAGCTTTAGACATTTTTTTAGCGTCGGCAAAGATGGTAAAGCTTGAGAAAATTCTCAGATCCTCGAGATAAGGATAATTGTCGAGTGACCACTCGATGGCAAGCATGAAATCCTAAGATCCTCAATGGAACCGAACTGTGAGGCTATGGCGGCCATCGGGCAGACTGCCATATTATTTTCGTGAAACGATCAACGTCGCGCAAAACACCCATCACGACGGCCCGGACGGCACAGGCTGGGAATCCAAGCCCGCCTGGCGCCAACAAACACAGAAGCCGTCTCATTTTGCCACTTACTCCCCTTCGACGGCTCATGGGGATGAGGCACGTATCGACGTGTACGACCGTTATCTTGCCCGAACTGGCAGTGTGATTGATCAATTGATCACGCTGGCCTGAATTCAAGGTACCTAGGTCCCGCTCACAAGGGTCCCACACGAAAAAATGCAGCCAGTGAAAACTGTGTAAAAGAATTTCAGGGAAAAGAACGAGAAAAGAAATGTCCCATGGCCGTTTTCGATCATGGAGGCATTCTGGCCGGTTATTCGCTATCACGAGGGGTGAAAGCCGCGATGCCATTGAATCGTGAATTCACTCTGGCCTTGAGGGCTTCGTACCCTGGTCCCGCCCGGCTCTCTATACAACACACAGAATGCATTCGCTGGCGACCAACAACAGAACCCCAACCACCCTCCCCTTTGCAGACGTGACATTGAGCTATGAGATGTGAAAACATGGTCGAGTTGTGACAACTATCCACAGCTCATGGGAGGCAAAAGAGCTGAGGTGAGCTGTTAATGTTATGAACTGAAGAAATGGAATATCAATTGGAAAGCGGGGTTTTGTGGGAAATGATGATTCGACTTTTTCTCGACGGGCCTCATCACGAACTGACAGAAGCACGAGATTTGGGTTGCATATGCGCATGAACCCGAACATGTGGCATGGGCCAGGCTTGCCCTTTGCCAGTCAACCCTGCCGCAAAAACCAGAAAATCAACCTTCCAAACGTATTTTCTTCTTTCTCGCACCCAGCAATTGAACAGCGAATGGCTCGATAAACGACTAGGCTGAATGACTGGAACGCAATGCATACCCTTCCACCTCCTCTTTCTTTTTCTCCCGACTATACCCGCCCGAGGGTCTCGAATTGCGTGTCATGTTTGTTAGATCCTTCTCTCTGGCTCTTTTTTTTCTTCTTAGCTTTGCTTTCCTACGTGACAGAACTAGCAGTGCTGGCGGCGGGGTTCATGGCTTGAAACACAGCCTTATAGAGCAGGTTTAAGATCTATATAGGCTGCGCATACCCCAACGTCGTCTCCACTTACAAAGATCTTTCCCAGTTACTGTCAACTTACTACGCCAACAAACCTCAACGACCTGCCGGAAAGTGCCTATCAAACTGGATTTGATACCTTCGAGCTAACGCTAGCTTGAGCTCTTGCAGATAATATTTTTTCCACAATCTAAAAGACTAGTCTAGAAATTGTCAATTGCAACTCCATTTTAAAAACCCTACCCATCCCTCATTTCTTAGAGTGGGTATTAGAACGACAATTGACCTTCGTATTCTCATCGCCATCCCATCTACCCTCATCAATCAGTCAATCAGCCCCCAATCCCCCTCTGCAAAACCGGTTTATATCCACTGATCGGAAGCGTGCTGTGCTGGCATCCAAACTAAACCCTGTTGATCGCCTGAACCAAATCCAACAAGGACAACACGCGGCGTCGATCCAACACTTGCCATGTCTGCGGGAACCCCTCCAACTCAAAGGCGGCGGCTCCCCTCCTCGCCATCTCTCTCCCCGGGATTCTTCCAGCCAAAGGCTCCAATTCTGTCCTGGGGTCCTTCGAGAGCGAATGCTGCTACACCGCGTCCACAGTCTCCTCAGGAGTCTTTCCTCGTCCCCCCATTTGGCTACCCTTCTCCCAATTCCATGTCTCCAACATCACCCATAACAAGGCCTCTTTC
This sequence comes from Arthrobotrys sphaeroides, assembly GCA_036971245.1. Classification (NCBI taxonomy): domain Eukaryota; kingdom Fungi; phylum Ascomycota; class Orbiliomycetes; order Orbiliales; family Orbiliaceae; genus Arthrobotrys; species Arthrobotrys sphaeroides. The sequence goes on along the minus strand of JAJTTW010000011.1, from coordinate 609,826 downwards.
CTTTTCACCGCATCTGCGACATCTATCTCCAGCCCCTAGTAGCAACGTTTCCTCAGTTAAATCCCCAAGTGAACCTGAAAGTTCCGACGAAGAGGTCTTCCCTCCTACAGCGCAGAACCTCGAAGTTCGTCTACCGGATCCAGAATCGGAGTCAGAAACCGAAGGAAACGATAGCTTAGAAATAGACGTCGTAGACATCGATCTCATGGATCCCACTACCGTTCCCCTGGATCTTAAATCCGATACCACCTCTCTGTTCTCAGAACGTATCTTCTCACCGTCCAGCCAGAAGAAATCATCAATCATCACAATCGAGGAGCTTCCAGCCCTCCCAATGTCGCCCGCTCTCAGCCGTACCTACTCCTCCCAATCAACTACATCCAGCATCAGCGCTGCTACTGCTGGCCACGTCAGTTGGCAAGACACCGGGATCGAGGTTATCCAAGGAGAATATTCTTCCTGCGCTTCTGACTCGGAATTGGACACTACCGACGATCCACAAACGGAGGACGACGACGACTTTGAATGGAACGTAGACGTGTGCTCTAGTAGCTACCCGACTGACGATTTCCTACTTGGCGGTTTTCTAGGCCTCAGCACTGGAGGTACCAACGCTGCAATGATGGGAATCGGTATGGGATTCCCAAAGGCTATGGATCGATCATTCAATGTTTCGCCTCGCCCCGCTACACCCTTCACCCCCAGAAAAACCAGGGGCAATTACGCTGCAACCGCTACCCCTTCTGTCTACCCCCAAAACCTGGAGAAACCTACTCCAATCCCCAGCGCCAACAGCACCATCAAACGTCGCAGTCTTAACACACCAAACACCAAGAAGAGGAGACGCATCTACTCCCTCTTTGACGACAAAGGTGGCGAGGGCGGCGACGAAAGCGACGAAGCAGAGAGCTGCCCAAGTCCAGCTAAGCGAGTCAAGGGCAGAATGACCATTGACTCCGTGTTAAACGGTGGTGCCTTCAACCTGCAGCAACAGCCTGCAAACCCCAGACGAGGTAGCCTAAGTCAGATGTTTGGCGTCGATCTTGGCGACGATATGGATGTTGATTTGTGAATTTTCTTCTCTCGGCCTCTCTTAATGTACATTTCACGAACGCGTGTCCTCTGAGGCTACGCTTGATATCCCTGTCTCTTTCTTACGATTTCCCTTTTTGCACAATCCCGTTTAATAGAGCTAGATACCATTTCATCAGTCATTTCTCGCATTGTCTGTCACATATTTTGGATACACCTCTCGTTTTGCTTTGGGTCGTTTTTCCTTCTTACGTATATCCAACGGGACACGATATCATCAAGGCGTTATCTGAATCGATTTTACATGGCGATATTAGTTTGAATTACGTTTCCTTTCCTGCACTTTTGAATGTCAAGCATGCAACCACCTGCATTTTGTAGCACATCGTATAGCACTTCTTGAACTTTCCACGATTGTTCCTTTCCTGCATCTACAACGAATCCATACATACAACTGCATTTGCCTAATCGACTTTGTTGAATTGTCAAATTGAATTCCATTAAGTGTCCTGCATCCGAATGTTCCTCATTTTTTTCTTTTTTCTTACTTCCTCTGTCACTTTTTTTCTTTTCTTTATCTGTACCCTAAAATAGGTACATAATCCTCTTCCCTATGTGATTACCGTACGTTATAACGTGTACGAACACGCTGTATTTACATGGTACATTATCTCTCCGCTGCATAGATGTGTAATACAATCACAATCTTCTCGATCGAATAACCTTTGCGAGATACCTATAACTGTGAACTTAATGCTTGTGGATGCTGTCTTCAACGGTGTGATTGTGACCGTCTTTTTGGCTTTGACTTTGAGGTGGATTCGGCATCGATCGCAATCCACCAATTCCCATTTTCCTGGCGGCTAGCGATTCAAGTCTTAGCCGCTTTGTTTCTTCTACCAGATATTACGTGATTTTGCGAAGTTGGCTTGATCACGAATGTTTTTTGAGGAATTGGTTTTGTGAAACCGATCGTGTTCCATAAGCCTGGAAGTTGGTGCTCCCGAAATAGATACTGGATGCTAGTAGTCTTGAGGCACAAGTCGGCAAAGAGTATTCCGTTTCGTTGTAGTCGCTATGCTCGAATGCTGTTGCCATCCTTCCTGTGTAGTAGAGCTCTCTGGATGCTGTGCGAAAAGACACGGTCTATACGTCTCTTGAATTTACCGGTATAGCTGTTGCAGCTTATCTCAAATGATTGGGGCCAGATCGCAAGAGCCAAACCCCAAGCCCAACCAGCACACCAGAGTAGCCTCCCAGGCGGCCCGGAGCGCTCGAGCTCCGGAGCTGCGAGTAGCATATACAGCAAAAGTACCATTGCCGCATTCGAGCAAACAAACATTTTCGGGTGCGATGCTTGCATGATTGGCCCAGAGATCTACTACCCAGGTACTGCCTCCGCCGTGGTACACTTTCCCACTGGGTGCGACGAGCTCTTTCTCCGCGTTGAATCTGGAGGATCTGATTATTTCGCCGGATTTGTACAAAGTGTCAAAATCGACTAGTTTAGCTGCCTAGCATAGCTATAGCATCGCTAGGCCCAACATCTCAATGCTGTGCCGCTACCAACCACCCGATAAACCTCGCCCTTGACGAAATAGCGATACTCTCAGCCACAATAAGCAACAGTGCATGCACAGTAAGCTCAAAGCCTAGCACCAACGATCTATATAATACTCCGAATGCGAAGACGCCACTCGCAAGGTCCCACAAAAAGTCGCGATATCGCATATGGTATCACGAGCCACGCGAAAGCTGTGCAATAGCCCTGCTGACTCTAAAATTCCTTCATTCGAATTTGCGTACGCAAACATAAAATTTGTACTACATCCGACTGCGCTTTGTGTGGCGGTTGACATGGTAGCTGGGAGCTAGTCTGTCCTACTGTACGTACAAGCCTCTTTGCGGATTTGGCTAGGGGGTTTTATGGGAGAGCTCGTACGGGATCTCGAGATGACGATCCTCAGAGTGTGATATCGATTTTGGTCGTAGGATACCCCGTTCAAATATGCATTCCGTGGAAGGTCGGGCCGTTGAGTTGGCTTACGCGGCTGAAGACGTCTTGTACCCGCATCGGACTGCGGCGAATGGATCCATGGAGTTGCCATAATGTCGCGGCCCGTTCCGATGATAGCCTTGTAAGCCGGCTTCGGGTTTTTGAATTTATTATTCGCAGAATTATAATTCTTCGGAATCGGGCCATACAGCCAGTACATGCTGGAGTATAATTTTAAGGTCGGATAACTGCTTAGCTAAGGACGTTACCATAGCATCTGATTAAAATTCAAATCAGATTTCTTGTACACCCTATATACTAATATCAGGTAGCTCCACGAGCAAGCAAAGCAAGACGGATAGAAATGAGACGTAGTCTTGCCTTTAGCATCGAGACCGTCCGAACGCGAACTCAATCCCTCCAGATGTGACGTCGACCTCGAAATTGCGTTGTGTGTGAAGTTTCGCGTCTTCCCAATTCGGACGCGAACCGACAAGGGCGTATCACAAAGTCTTGGCGTCTACGAACCTTCCAACAGTTGCAACCCCAAAGATGTGGTGAAGGATTTAAAGTGTGGGTCCCATCTTTCGACCCCTGTCTCGCCAGAAGAAAGCCAAACCTCAGGCTGCCGAATGAGCCGTGGTTGTTTACTAAGACACCACCCAGTTGCAAAAGCTTAAAGCTCCACTCTGTGGCAACTCCAGTTGCACGAGTGAATGGATTGCGGGGTTTGCGGGGAGAAAAACGCTTAGATTACGGAGCCGAGGCATTCGGATGTTGGAAAAGGTAAAAAAGATGGAGGGGAGCTAAGTTCATTGTCACCTTATTTTGGCGTCTAACTACCGGTGTGGAGGGGCGGCTTAAATCAGTCGGCGCGGTCAGTTTAAAATGGAGGATGGAATCCGGGGAAATAGTCGGTTTCCTTGGTTTTCCTTTCTTTGACGTTAATTCAATCAGCAATTTTCAAATCCCATAATTCTTTTCCATAAACCGTACCCTTGATATAATCGACCAATTTGCAAGATGGCATCCGCAGCTGTTCTTAACACCCCAGTCAATGGCACGTCTGTCGTCGCCGAAGACCGTCCAAAGATGGAGGACGGACAGGCCGTCAAGATGCCAAGTTTGGCGGACGTCGGTGTTCCACAGTTCGACGACCTGTACAAGGCTCGGGAGTATTATAAGGGCCGACTAACCCTCGCATTCCGAATCTTCGCGAAGTACGGGTTTGACGAGGGAGTTGCCGGGCATATTACATTCAGAGTAAGCTCTTTCTGAGCATGAAATTGAGTTATCATAGATGTGTAGGAACTAACGAAGTTGGTCTTATAGGATCCCGTTGACCCGACCTCATTCTGGGTTAATCCCTTCGGCGTCGCATGGCCAACTCTTACAGCAGAAGACCTCATTCTCGTTAATAAGGAAGGCAAAGTCGTCGATGGCGGAAAAGTCCGTCTTCTCAATGCAGCTGGTAAGATAGCCCCTTAAGACGTAACCCAGGCCTCAGGGTTGACGCTGATGCTTCTCTTTCAAACAGCATACATGATCCACCACGCCGTCCACGAAGCCCGTCCGGACGTCATGTGCGTCGCCCACTCCCACTCGCTCTACGGTCGTTCCTTCTGTACGCTAGGCAGAAACCTCGACATCATAACCCAAGATTCCTGTGCATTCTATAATGATATCGCGCTTTACAACCAATTCAAGGGTACCGTCTTAGCCGCCGAAGAAGGTCGACAAATCGCCGCCGCTCTGGGTTCCAAGAAGGCCGCTTTGTTGCAAAACCACGGACTTCTGACATGCGGGAAGACGATTGAAAGTACGATCTTTTGGTTTATGAGTTTGGAGAAGTGCTGCCATGCGCAATTGATGGCGGATGCTGCTGCCGCGGGTAGAGGAGGGGCGACTGTCAAGATTGATGACGAAGATGCTTTGGAAACCTATAAGACTGTTGGAACGGAGATGGCCGGATGGTTTAGTGCCAGGCCTGTATTTGATGTTATGGCGCTGGAGAGCAAAGAAGGGTCGGTTTATGGCAATTACTTGAAAAAGTGAATATGATGGGAGGAATTCTTTCGGACGGGGTGTTTCGGTTTGGGTTATGGGATTTGTAGTTTGCGTGTATATCAGATTGCAACAGTTTATTCAACTGCTCAACAATCACAATTATCGGGTATCATTGATTCTTCCCTTCTTCCAAGTCGAAGATAATAGTCGTAAACTGTGAACGGGTGCGCGAGGCGGGGTACGGGTAAAAGGGACGGGGGTACTCCAAAGCCACCAAGTACGATCATGAAGTCTATGGGCCTAGGTCCGAGCTTTGGGTCCGAGAGCACTCGAACCCGAATACGAGGATACGAAGATCCCTGTACAGGTTCGTCTCGAAATGGCAAGTGCCCCGTATACGATCTCAGCGAGCAGCCTCTAGTAGGACGGCAGCGATTTATCGATACCACGTTATCACGAGTTATAGAGAAGGTAATAAACGGATCCTTGGAATATTTTGCTCCGAACCCTTCGAAACCGGCTACTTGTTCATATCAGGATTGCTAACCATTCTGGTTTTTGATTTTCAACTTTAATCTTTGAGCTACTAAGCTTCAAAATTACATACTTTCCAACTGAGTCTAACATGCTAAAAATGTAACTCCGAACCCAAGAGCTTCATCCAAGGCCGTGTATCCGTTCAGAATTCTAGAACTCGACCCCATAATTCCCAAAAAAGTCATCCTCCTTTACAATCGCATCCTCCGTAACCCTGATCTCCCCGGGTTGATACCTCCAATTACGAACAAAATCCTCGATGTACCTGAGCCTCGTCTTCTCCACAGCCTTCAAAGCAATGCGGTGACACTCAGGATCCACCTCAAGAAACAACGCTATAGCATCCAACCGTCCCAATTCAATAGCCTTCTCAACAGCCGACGAAGAAAGTCCACAGCCGGCGTATATATCCGCACCCTTCTGAAGCACGAACACCAGTGTGTCCATATCACCCGAGTGTAATGCCCCTAGTAAAGCCGTTTCGTGGAGGTAGAATACACCAACAGTCTTTGGAGCCGATAGCGCTGTAATGCGATCCTTGTTGATATTGAAACCATGAGATAGGAGGCGTTGGAGACATCTTAGGCTGGATTTTGCGGCTTCTTTCATGTGTCCGGAGGAGTAAAAGAGTTGCGGTCCCTGATCAAGACTCGAGAATGAGTTCAGAGTAGCCCTCTGGGTAAGCCGAGCCTCCAGATCTAGCAGTATGTCTAAAAGCTCGATGTTGTCGTCCAAGATGGCCGCCCTTAAGGCACCCTGATACATCGTGGAGGTATTTTCGTATTCTGAGTCTGTGGTGAAAACCTCATGTTCCAATCCAAAACCGGCGTGTAGGATCCTCCTCAGCACCTTTAAGAATTCAGTCCCTCGTGCTTGAATATACAAGTCATAGTCTCGTCGGGAATACTCTGATCTCCTCAAATCGAAGGACATCGCTAGTGCGACATCTAGGAATACTTTTAGGAAGGGATATGGGCCTTCAAGACTGAAGTTTGGCGGGAGAAGCCCCGTCACATCTTTGATGTTTCCTTCGTTCAGTGTCCTTCGGATTCTTTCGTATATTGTTGTACTTTCCATTCGATGGCGCCAGCATTCTTTTATGCTGTTGTCGTCTCGATGATGCAATGCGTGCAGAAAGTCGGGTGATAGGACATACCCGTCTCTTCCAAGGGTTTTATGGAGGAGAATACTTGCGTCAGCGCCGTATTCTAGCAACATAATGAAAGTTTCCCGGTGGCCCAACAAAAAAGCGATTTCTATCGGTGTCATCTGGGTGTGTACAGTAACCCCGTTGATGGGAAATAGCTCGGAGCAGTTCTGGCCATCCGGAGATTCGATGGGCTTATTTATCTCAGCACCGTGCTCTATCAGAGCCCGAAGACACTTTAGATCGTCGATCATGTGATGGTACAACCCCAACCAAATTTCTCGATGCCAGAGAACTGTCCGATTCGGATCCACTCCGCACTCTAGAAGCCGCCTCAGCACCAGTGGCTTACCCCATTGTCCCGGTGATCCACAAGATACTAGAGATAAAGTGTGTCGCATCTGGAATTCCAGCTTCTGTTGTGACGATATGAAATCGACGGCTTGGGTTAATACTTCGTTGTGACTGAGTGAAGGGTCGATTTGTTCCATAACTTTGATGATATAGTCTGTCATTTCGTGGCTCAAAAAAGTCATGTGAATCAATAGCCTTTTCTCCTCGTGATTGTAAGATTTTTCTTCGTCGATAAGTCTAGATGTGTTCCAGGCGCTAACACGGTTCCCGACTTCCTCGACAAACCGTCGGAGGATAATGCGAAATACACTAATATCTAGCATATCCCACACGTGGGTACGAGTCGATGGGGTCCCAAGCTCAGATATGCCCCTTTGCTCGTTCAGCGGTAATTCATGATAATCTAGAAAAACCCTGGCAAGTGGCAAATCATCGAGTAATACCGCCCGAAGTGCGAAAGTCCACACGGAGTGCGTGAATCCAAGGTCCAAAAGCGACCGTAAAATGCCCGGATCGTCCACTCTCAACGGCGAAATTTGAAACCTGGCCAGTCCCGACGGAATATTGGGTATATCCGCTTCGATGGTTGCAATGTGGTGAGATTTTCGATCCCACAAACGTAGGAATAGTGATATATCACCTCTTGTGTATACGCAAGCGTTGAGCAAAGCTAGAGCATCGCCGGCGGATTTGGGGAAGATGTTCATCCTGTCGATGTCTTTGAGGGCTCTTTCCATCCATGGGTGCGTGACGCACCGACACTTCGTCTTCTGGCTCTCGAGACACGGATCATACGCCTGACGTCGAAGGTAGTCCGATACGTGCCTGTTCTTTGGCCAAAAATCCCGGAGAATCTGGTATATATCCAACAATATACCAGGATGCCTTCCGCGAATGAAAGAGAGTAAGTCCAAATCCCCCCGAACGTAAACCCGAGGCGTAAGAACTTCGCAAACAGCCACAATAGAAAGTGAATTATCCCCCAACAACCGCATCATAGGTTTTCGTAGCCCTAACTCATCAACCTTGTTTAGTAGAATATTTATTTCCTTCGAAGTGTGGGTGATTAGATTATTCGATACTCTATAGATGATAAGCCTGAGTAGCGGGAAATGCGGATTTGACTGATGAGCTGTCAGTTTAAGGTTTGCGTCATCGGAGATGCTGGGGTACGGGTGGCGATATCGAATACTATATTTGTCCAAAAGGCTGCCAAACCGCCAGATGGGTAGACGGTAAAGCACCGACAGCGGGATATGTCTCATAACTGTCGCCCGTGTGGGAAGCCAATCCATCTCGGTGTTGGGGGTACAAACTTCGATTTGCTGTGGTAAACTACGGGATGAATCTTGATCTACGATGCCTGTTCACCACCGAAAAATACCATATATCTCAGCCTTTCTGTTAAATCATGGTTTACCCTAAAATATTATGCCACGTACCTCGTAGGATATGCATCTGCTCCACAAGCGACAAATTGCGTGCAACTGACTGTTGAAGCTTCTTCCCGGAGATAGTGATAATGCCGTTAATTACCACATGCGATTCTTTTCCCTGCTTCTCCCGTAGCACCATTTTTCGGTATATCTGTTTCGTGTCATGCGGTGACAACCTTTTCCTATATCCTAGTTTGTGTAGTTTGTTGCTGACTTGTCTGTCACTATATTATTGGAAAAGTATAAGTATGTTAGGGTTAGGTATGAAACATCGGATGAGATAAGTAGGGTACGGACGTAATGTTCAGGTTATAATTCCTATTAATCTCTACTGCGATTTCTGAAGGTTTCCATAGGAGGACTTGGTATAATAACCGCATCTCTTCTTTGATTTTGTCGTTATCCAGCTCTGGGCAAGGACGGGCACGTTTTTGAGATTTTGGTCGAGACATGGTGGATCATATGCATGTCCCTAGCTTCTGGATTCTGCGGCGAGATACAGGTTACGAGACTGGCTGGACAGTTGATGGTAAAATGCAACAAGGATAAAGTGTTGCTGTCGATGACTTCAGAGGTTTAGCTTCGATGCAGTCTCAAATATTGCAAATTTGGGGAAGAACGCAACGTTAACAAGTCAAGATGAGGTCTTGGGAAAACGTCAGTAAGAAGTTATGATTTACCGCGATATATATCCTTATATTTTCCCAAACCGAATCACCCAGGTTGAGATCCTTAAGCCTTTTATACATCTAACGTAGGAGGGCACGACCGACTCAGTAAGCTGAAATGAGCGTGAGCATTCCGTCCCCAAAAGCCTCATAGACAGGGGCTAGCCTTCAAGGCGCATATGCAGCTGAGGAGAATTGTTTATGGCCAATAAGAATGTGGCATTCGTTGCAGGGGTGGGGTTGGTTGTGGATGCCAAGATGAATTGATATCGATCCTTTGATATGGACAATTAAATTCTCCTGGCCTGGTCAGTTTGGACGAACTCGAAGACGTCACCAAGATATGCCAGCTCCCAACGGGCGGGAAACCGTTCGAGATAATTTTATTGAATCTGCAATGAATGACAATAATGTTTTTTGAATGACAATAATGTTTTTCTAAGAAAATTCGAAGCCCTTTTAAAACCGTACTCATCTAGACCGAAAGTATTGATATCTATCAAATCGAAGTGAAACCTGATAAAAGTGCAGAGGAATCGAATCTCGCAAGCAGAAATCCCAGTGCAAAAAACCACAAGTTGCACACGGCCCTTCACTACTACACTACAATCAATGTGTGAAGCTTTTCATAACAAGGCTGGTGCGGGTT